>JAQHUG010000073.1:609240-650894 GCA_028555095.1 Dicrostonyx torquatus
AAGACAGGAAAGAGAGAACTCTCAGGCCGGAAGCTGAAGATCAGCCTGCCTCAGCGGATAGGGGAGGGACTGGGCGTGACTTTTCTCTTAAAGTACCAGAACCATAACACTTGTTACCTAGCTTCTGGAACTGTGGATTGTAGTCTGGCTATCCTTTGTTTTCCATCTAATATCCACTTATGAGTGAGTACACACTGTGTTTGTCTTTCTGAGTCTGGGTTACCTCACTCAGGATGTTTTTTTAGTTCCATAGATTTGCCAGCAAATTTCATGATGCTCTTGTTTTTTACTGCTGAATAATACTCCATTGTGTATATGTACCACATTTTCTTTATCCATTCTTCATTTGAGGGGCATCTAGGTTGTTTCACGGTTCTGGCTATTACAAATAATGCTGTAATGAACATTCTATTTTTTTAACTATAGCTGTACTATTGAGTAAAGTGATATTTGAATGTATTTTAAGTTTTAATTTCTTTCATTACTGGTTGTTTATCTTTTTATGCTTGTTGGTCATTTGTATGCCTTTACTGGGTAAATATTGAGTCAAATCATGTGCCCATTTTGGACAGTTCTTTGTCTTTCTGTCATTCTGTAGGGTTATTTACATATCCTGGTGCTAGAGCCTACATGCTCATCAGAAACATGAAGTGTTTTCTGCCATTCACATCTCACTGATATCCTTTCAAGTGCAAACCTTTCAATTTTGGTTAAGTCTAATTTGTCTGCTTTTTCTTTTTCTTTTAGCTTCATATCTAATAAACTATTGAATTTTTTTGTTTTTTTTTGGGGGGGGCAGGGTTTCTCTGTGTAGCTCTGGCTGTCCTGGAACTCACTCTGCAGACCAGTCTGGTCTTGAACTCAGAATTCAGAGGTAGAACTCTGCCTCCCAAGTGCTAGCATTTTTTTAAGTATATAAAGCATCTTTATTCTTCCAGAGAACATTGTGATAATTAGAATTGCATTCTCAAGGGACCTTTTGGCTGACGGTGATGGCGTTGTATGGTCATCTCTGTTTTTCTTAGAGAATGGAAAGTCCAAGTGCTAGGATTAAAGGCATGCACCACCACCACCACCACCAGGCTGAGAAACCCTTGGATAGTCTAAGTTCTTGAAGACTTGTATCTATGTTTCCTTAAAACAGTTCACAGATTTTATTTCTGACACATATGGTCTTTGAGTTTGTGTGTGGTCTGACATCAGGGCTCAGCGTTGCTCTTTGCACTCGGGTACCTGGTTATCTCAGTGCACCATTTATTGAGAAGTTCATAAACTCACTGTGGAGTTACTTCAGCCTGCTTGTCAAAATCAAGTGACCAGAAGTAACAGGGTTTATTTCTAGACTATTGACTCTATTCTATTGACTTGAGTTTTGAAATTAGTAACTGTAATCTTACTTCATTAGTCCTTTTCAAGAATGTTATGACTATTTTAGTCACCTTGGGTTCTCAGATGAATTTTGGGGTCACCTTGTCAATTTCTACACCTCTCCCCCAATATCTGCATTTAAGCTGTAAAGTGTTGCCATCCTAGCAATATTAGCTTTTTCAATCCACACACATATATATCTCTCCATTACTTCAGTTTTCTCTTGCTATTTCAATAGGTTTTATAACTTTAAAAATGTAAGTGGTTTTGTTTGGTTATTGTTTTGGTGTGTGTGTTCTGTATGTATATGCCGTGTGTGATATATGTGTGTGTGCATGTGAATGTGTTCTCTTTGACTCTGCTGCATGTTCTTAAGACAGTGCCTCTCACTGGTACCCAGGTCTGGTGTCTTGCATGGATGCTAGGGCTCTGAACTCATGTCCTCATCCTTCTGAGCCAAGTACTCCTACTCACTGAGCCATCTCCTCAACCTGCCTGATGCTGCGACCTTTGTACAGCTCCTCATGTTGTGGTGACCCCAACCATAAAGTGATTTCACTAGTGGTATGAATTGCAGTGTCAATACCTGATATGCAGGATATCTGATATGCGACCTCTGTGAAAAAGTCCTCCCCCCACCCATAGGGGTTGTGACACATAGTTGAGAACCACTGCCTTAGAGATTTGTGGTTTGTACTTACCTGGATAATTCATCCCTAAGTATTTGGTGTTTTTGATTCTTATTCGTTGGTGTATGTGTGCGTGTGTATGTGTGAACGTGCACATGTGTGTGCAAGCAGACATGTGGTAGTTGGATGACAACTTTTAAAAGCAGTGCTGTTTTTCCTCTGTGGGTTCCTGGGACCAAACTCAGGCTGAGTCTTGCCAGGCAATGCTTTTATGTGCCGTGCCATCTTGCCAGCTCTGTTGGTTGTATCTGTTGCTGTTATGTGTAGAAATGTCTGAACTTCTTTTCTCAGTATTCACTGATAGAGAAGTGCTTGCTTTTTAATGTCCGTCTTGTGTATCACAACCTTGCTGAGCTTATTGGTGACGTTTTTCTAATTCATTTGTCTCTGTATGTTCAAATTTCTATCTTCTATTGCATTTAGATTTTGAATCTGAGTTAGAAGAGTTTCTCTCTACCTGGGTTCTAGAGGAATTCACTTGCTTTTAGATTACTTGGCAAGTTTGATAGTTAACTATACTTCTATTTACTTTTAAGGTTAATAAAGATTAAAGAGTATTTTAAATAAAGAGAGACTTGGCAAATTGAAAACGACATTGAATTTGAAGTCAGAAAATCAGGCTTGGAGTCCAGACTCCCTACTGTTTCCAAGCTCTTTGATTATAGACTAGTCACCCTGCCCCTTAGCAGCAAATCCGAAAAGGTGCTCTGGGGGTCACAGAACTGCTCCAGGTTTCCGAACACTGAGTGCTGTGTGAGCTCTCAGGCCTACTGCCAGGGTAAGCTACTTCTCCTTATTAATAGTAATTATTAAACACTTATCACTGTTCCCCTTTTCTTGAGATTTACCTGAGGTATGGAAGGGAACAGAGTGGTCACAGGTCTCCATGGAAACCACGCATTTATTAAATACACACAAAGAGGTTCTGTTCTCTTGCCAGTTGGTTTTCTTTCCTCATTCCTTTGGAGTGAGAGAAACACACACACACACACACAGAGAAAAACGTTTTATTTTCGGTACAATGCAGGAAAGTTCCACAGTATTTTAAGAAGTAGCCCATTAAAATGGAAGGAAATCCTGCCGAGCCACCCCACAAGGAAAGTTCCAGGAACTTGTGGCTCACCTGCCTGCCGCCTGCGGCAGGGCTGTGGAAAACCAAGCAAATGCTCCATTTTGTGGAACTCCTCATTGGCAGGTTTTGGCAATCACACCTTATTTTCTTATCTAAGGAAGAAAAAACCCACAACGCTTGGCTGCTATGGGTGCAGCTGCTTTTTGTTTATTTGCAGGGGATGAAGACCGGGGCCCCGCTGGCTTGAGCTGATGTTTAGAATCTCTGACACTTGAGTGGGACATTTCTCCTGTTCAGTTTTCAGAGCTGCTCAATCACGAAAGTAGGAGACTTTGGTGTGCAAAGCTCCATGAAATCAGAACATTTGTCTGTAGGGCCGGAAGTTACGGCTTCAGTCCCCACTTGTGCTCGGCCAAGGGCGCTGGCAGCTGGAGGCCTACGTCTGCCTCCAGACCGTCTGTGGGCAGCAGGACTTATCAGCTGGGCACCTGCTGTGGATTCACCACAAGTATAATTCATTTATTAGAAATAATCTGAATAAGGCGCTTTTAATTTTTTTTTCAATTCTCTGAAAAGCTAGCAAAGGTTTTATCCTTTCCAAAAAATTCTAAGTGTGACATAAATGTAGGTGCTGTAAAGGGGAAGATGGCTGTTGCTCTTAATTAACACAGTCAGCCCCCGGGCAGGCTGAGTTCAGCTACCCATCTGTGCTCAGCAGTTCAGTCAAAGATAATGGTGAAAAGCATGTGGCTACACAGAAAAGAAACAGGGGTCCAGTGACACCCTGCCTGAAGTCCATCTTCCAGGTCCCAGAATGGGGGTCAGGTTCAATTGGAAGGTGAGGAGTCTGCATCACCAAGCGGCCTGGCCAAGCTGTGTCCTGCTCATCGGCACTGCCTTGGCTCCAGTCTCCTGCAACGATGCCCGACAACTTGTAAATCTCTTTCCAAGAGGCAAGATCCCCTCTGGCTGGCACCAAAGCTCTACACTTTTCCTTCTTGCAGCATACGCTTCTTGGGCAATTCTATTGTTTTAATTGTCTGCTAGCCAAAGGGAGAGACTCGGAAGTCTCTCCAGAGAATCTTCCTTCCTGTCGGAATGGTGACAGGTTCTGCCAGCAGTGCCCAGTGTTGACACTGCTTGAACATCGTCCGTTTGCATATTTGCCGATGGTATAGATTAGGTGACAGAGTGAAAAGAAGATGGGGAGAGTGGGAGATTTGACAGCATGGAAAAATGGAAGAGTGCTACTGAGTGACAGTTTCTATAATGTAAAGAAAGTCACAGGGAAAATGTAGAAAGAGTCTTACACAATGTAGATGAAAGCGATAACTCATAGATACGTGGACAAAAGACAAGAGCAGTTTACAGAAAAGAAATCAAATGGGAAAAGGCCATTTAAAAATCATCCTCAGCCTCAGTCGTCATTAAAGATAGCTGTTTACCTGCCTGCCTATAGACCGGACAAGAGGAGCAAGCCCACGCTGTGATGGTGCCTTTGTGCATTTGGTGTGTGTGTGCGTGTGTGTGTGCGTGCACGCACGTGTGTGTGTGTGCATGCATGTGTGTGTGCATGTGTGTGCATCCGTGCATGTGTGTGCGCACACACGTACAGGAAGCTATTCATAATGACTGTAGGAGTGGGAGGAAGGGTGAAGCATGTAAACAGATTTTGTTGTTTTGTTTTGCTTTAGTTTGTATCTTCTTTTCCACCACTTAAGATTTTAAGGTTTTTAAAAAGACTATGTACATTTAAAATCTAGTTAAGTTTTAAGAAAGCCTGTACTTGCAAGCAGAAGAAAATATAAACCCTTGACATGTCTATTTTTGTGCTAATCCTTATAAACAGCAGGACTTCTCCCAAGCCCTTTGGAGATATAAAATTGACTTCTGGAGGAAAGCCACGAAGGACTCTCTGTGACTATTAAAAGAAACAGTCCTAGTCCAGGGCCTCCGTTTTTAGATGTTGTCTGCCCCTGGTGACTTCCCGTTCATCTAATCCCCCCCCCCCCGGGTTGGGGGATTCCCAGGACCATCTTTTGCTTGGCCAGGCCTCTCCAGCAGCCCCAGCCCCTCAGGAAAGGCTTCCCTACTGGACAGGCTGGAGGCCACCTTGCACTGTAACCTGACCTATCTTGCATAAGTGTCACCTCAAGAGCCTAAGACTGGATGGCCATCTGTGGTGGGGCTGAGGCAGAAAGCTGGCCAGTTATAAATAAGCACAGCAAAGCTCATGCCTCGTGGGGACACAGGGACACAGTGATGAATGGGCCCAAGCTTGTAAACAAAGGTGGGGACTTGAGCTAAAAAGGTGGAAGACACAGTCTGTTCCATCCCTCACCCCCCAATTTCTTCCCCGCTTCCACAGGTCTCAGAAGCAGCCTGGGTATCCACATACTGTTACCTCACCACACCCTGGCCACTTTCCTTTATTTCTTGGCAGAGTCCAACACTTTTACTGACCCTTAAATAGTTGCCCATTACACTGATGAGAACATCTTTTTTCTCTGAGTTTGGTTGGTTTGATAACAGTTTGGGCCAAGACAGCATGCAGTTGAGTGTTGTTGGCCTTAGGCTGACTCTGTGCCCTGGGCTGACCCACCATGTGACCTTGATGCTTCACTTCCTCGCTTGTAAGCTGAGACAGCATCTGTCACTGGTACTTTGGGATTAAGCAAAATAGTGTATAATCTGATTAGCACCATACTTGGTAGAATAAGTACCTGTTCATATCCGCTTCCTTCCCCAGTCTCTCCCTGGTTTTTGCCTTTGCTTTACAAAGAGACCCTGGCTGTTCATTGCTAAGTTGAGACTTTGTTACCAACCCCATGTGTGTTCTCATTGTCTAGGTAAATATATTCTAAATCCACAAAGGTACCCTGGGCTACTTGTGTACTCCCTCTGCACTTAGTTGTAGCAGAAGACTCCCTCTGAATCTGTGGTCCCCTAGTCATTACAAAGTGGAGGGGACAAAAGTCTGTCCTCAGTCACCCAGGTACCCTGTGTCTGAGTGTTTCTGCATAAGTAGAAATACTGTGGTCTTTTTTACTAGCTACTGAGTTTCCTCCTCAAGGAATACTGCACATTTTACAGATGCAAGAAACCAGGCCCACTTAGATAAGAGTATGCCAGCCCTGGCTCTGGTTGCCTTGATTGGCAGATGGATCTGAACAGAGGACTCTGTGGTTTCCTCCAGAAATGCACCTGAGATGCTAGAACAAACACCCACTCTGTTATTTGACAGGGACTGAGGAAGACGGCCATGACTACTCGCCTGAATAACTTTTTTCAATAAATGATCTTGGTTAGTGTGAGAGACTAAAGGTTATTTGGGTTTTGGTGTTGTTTTCTTAACCCAGTTGATTTTAAAAGTCCAATTTGAGGATATTTAGCATTCTTCCTCAATTTTAGGATGATAGCTGGTAAGGATATCACTATAGGATACTGACGAACATAGATAGATAGATAGATAGATAGATAGATAGATAGATAGATAGATAGATAGATGGATGCATACATACATGATAAGTAGATAGATGAAGATAGTAGATGGATAGATACATAGATGATAGATAGATGAAGATAGGTAGTAGATAGATACATAGATGATAGATGAAGATAGGTAGTAGATAGATAGATACATAGATGTAGATAGATAGATAGATAGATAGATAGATAGATAGATAGATAGATAGGAAGGAGACATGAGGGGAAACCCCCACCCTGGGGAGGTTAATGAATAATGAGATGAAGGAGTTGCCCCTATAGAGTACCAGTGAGGTCCAATGCCTGAGCTCTGTGGAAACCAGTCGAGGCGAGCGGGGCTCTTGTCATCGAGGTCACTGCCTCCTCGCCTTCCAGTGCTCTCACTCACAGCAGCAGGGCTGTGGATTCGCTTCTTTACTTAGCATTGTTCTGTGGCTGTGCTCCAGTTCCACAGGCAGGACTGCAAAATCGCCAGCTTTGCCAGTTGCTTTTTGTGTTCCTGTCCCTCTCAGACCTTGTCAACTATTCTTCATGTCCCGTGGAGGCTCTTCTGCAGCAGCCAGGTGGAAGAGGAAGTGCAGGGGAGTAGGCGTCCAGGCTGCTCCACCAGCTTCAGCAGGAGAAGTGCCACTTCCCCCACACCCCAATGTCAGAGAATGGATGGTATTGTGCAAAATAAGAAGGGGTCCTTGAGGAAAAGTGGGCTGAAAATCACTGGGGCTTTGATGTCTTCATTTCTTTGCAAGTTGCCTTTTATGTGTTTCCAAACTGTAGCTAGGTTAATATATATCTGCAGAGATAAATTATTGTACTAATAAACCAAACTACATCTGCTTCCCTACTAATGGATCCCCATTTTCGCCGTCTCAGATTAAGCTTATATGGATGTGAGGGTTTCATGATAGGCGATGGACACTGCACTCTGAAGAGACAGATGGATGAGAGGCCACGCGGGGCAGCTGAGCAGAGCACTAGAAGCTATCTCGATGCGGTAGAGCCACAGCTCCTGAACCTGCAGTGAGCAGCTGATGCTGCCTTCAAGGGTGCAAACAGAACCTGGGCAGTCGAGCAAAGATAGCACAGAGAGGAAAGTGTGTCTGTCAAATGCCGGAGAGGCACAATGTGAATTGGGACATTTGCTTTAATAAGTGTTCCTTCTAGTCCATTCTGTGTTCTCTATGCTGTTTAATCCCGCCCTGCCTCCCAGAGAGGAGGCAGTATAGGATCACAGTTCTCTGACTGACAGTCCCAGAGTCTGGACAGTGGAAGGAGAGAAGGGAGGACTCCCTGGGTCCTCCCTGTGGGTCACCAGGGCACGGAAGGAGAGAAGGGAGGACTCCCTGGGTCCTCCCTGTGAGTCACTGGGGCGCGGAAGGAGAGAAGGAAGGGCTCCCTGGATCCTCCCTGTGGGTCACTGGGGCATGGAAGGAGAGTAGAGATGACTCCCTGGGTCCTCCCTGTGGGTCATCAGAGTGCTGAGAGTCTTTACTTACCACTCATCTTTCCATTGACAGAGAATGTCCCTTCTTTGTTCTTCTAGTGTAAATAGTAAAGACCTTGGCCTTGGGACTGGACACCCGAGCAAGGGATCATTCTATTGGTTAACCTGTATAGAGATGCCATCTTTTCTCTCCCTTCAATATCCACTAAAAGTTATAGAAGTTGGGAAACAGAGGAAGTTAGCTAAGTGCAAAAACATAGTAAGATGCGTCAGTCTGTCTACACAATCCAAGCACCCCACATTTTGTGGTTCATCTGTGATCTCCTTTACAACTGAAACCAGCTTGGTATTTTTGTGTGTGAACTAGTGTTAGCACAATATCTGGCAAGTAGAAAGCACTTCAAAATTAAAATAACACTGAGCCAAATAGGAATAAATTAAACTAAGCCAAAATGAATGGAATTTTTACTGAATAAATGAGATGCTAATTTGACACATTTTAAACACCCTGGGTGTTCCGCACCACTCCTCCCTCCAGCATGTGGTTTTAAAAAGCTTCCTGAACACTAAGTAATAATTCCAATCAAAAACTGAATTTATAAAATATGTGATCAATGTTTGCTTGTACAGTATCAGCCTCTCATGCAGGAAAGCATTGCGGTCAGGACAATCATGTGATAAATTCAGAGCCCCTAAGCCAGTGGTTCTCAACCTGTGGCTCACCACCCCTGTGAGGTCGAAGGACCCTGTCACAGAGGTCGCGTATCAGATATCCTGAGTATCATATATTTACATTATGATTTACAACAGTAGCAAAATTACAGTTATGAAGTAGTAAAGAAGGTAATTTTATGGTTGGGGGTCACCACAACATGACAAACTGTAATAAAGGGTTGCAGCATCAGGAGGTTGAGAACCAGTGCCTTTGGGACCCGTTTTCTTGATATTGTAAGTGGGTGTTTAGTGTTGCTGGAAGGTGTTACTTTCAGCCTCTAGGCAAGAAGCAACTTGTAATCCTTTCAGAACATGTAATTATTCATTTGAAAATAATTGTGATAGGCAAATTTGCTACCCTTCCCTGCATTGTGACAGCAATAGAAAGGTAACAGAAAACCTTGGAATTTGAGTTTTATTCAGTCAGAAACAGCACATGTTGGTGTGTTGAGTCTCTGTGAAGAGCACCGGCAAGCCCTCCTGAGCATCCTGCAGAGGCCTCTCCAGCAGTGGGCCATGGGGGTAGATAGCCAGGGGGACGCACAGTCTCCCCACATGGTGGTGGGCAGTTTTACTCTTTCTTTTCTTTCTGCAAACACCGAACCCCTGAACTTGATTCTACCCTCCAGTTCTGTGGTCTGAATGGCAGTCCATGACACTGTGTTTTGAAATACCTATTATTTCAGTGGTGTTGCAAATCAGAGTTTAAGAACAGGTTTCTGGGTGCCAATTTGAAACTCTGGGCTTCCCCAGTTCCCTTGATCAATTCTTTCACAAGTAGTGAGCAAAGTTGTTTTAAATTCAAATCTTTCTGCTTAAGAACTCTGGGTCTTCCAACAATGCCAGCAGGGGTGGCTGGGGCAATCAAGTCCAAGATTTGGCTGCTCGGATTTTAACACACAGCTAGGATTTTAACAAATGAGGCAGTGTAGCATAGCTTAATACCTCTCCTTGACTGTAATCTTGGAGACACATGCAGAGGTGGGAGTGCTGCTTGGTGCAGACCGGAAGACCCTACTGGGATGACTTCCTCTCTTAACCCATTGCTCCCGCCCATGTGCTGGCATCAGTTGACCTTGTCTCACACTGTGACTGATGGATGAATAGCAATATTCAGGACATGGTACACAAGCAGAATTTGAAGTCTACATATCAAACCCAGAGCTTACCTCCATTCTTTCCTGTGAGATATCTGGACCATTTACCCTGTCAGTGTTCCAGTATTGTAACCCACACTGAAGACTGCCCATCCAAACAAGACAAGTTTATTTGGGTCACTGTTTTGAAGGTTGGAGTTCATGTTGCTCACTTCATGGTGGCCAGAAAAACCAAGAAAGACCCTGGTGTCCATAATCCCCTCTCAGAACACACTTCTAATGGCCCCAAATCTCCCACCAGTCCCGCTCCTTTAACAGTTCCAGCACACCTCAGAGCACCCGGCTGGGAACCGAGCCTTTAACACAGGCACCTCTGGGGAATACTCCAGACCCATTCAGCACTCAGTTTTCATGTGTAAATTGAAGATCATAGAAAGTATCCTCAAAGTAAGTGTTGCATTGCAAATGAGAACTAAAGTACAGCTCAAATCTTAGTGGTTGTCACATTCTGCCCAACCAGTCCAGTGCTTTCCTCTCTGTGTTGCTCCGGGAGGTTTAATCTTTATTGTTAACATGGCTGGATTTAGACTCCTAACAGATACACCTCTGGGCATGTCTAAAATGGAGAGAGCAGGAAGACCCATCCTGAAGTGGTTGGCTTCTCCCACACAGTAGGGTCCCAGGCCAGGAAAAAGGGGAAAGTTGAAAGCCTGAGGAGTACCAGCACCCTTTTTTCATAACGGAAGCACAGTGTGACCAATAGGCTGGCACCCCTGTCACCACCCCTCCCACTGTGATGTATCCACTGTCACGTGAGCTAGGGTAAGCTGTTTGTGTCAGTTCTTTTTCTTTTTTTTCCTTTTTTTATTACTTAAAAAAAATACCAGTCCAAATTCCCACTCCCACCCCTCCTCCCAGTCCCCTTTCTCTCCCTTCACAGACCCTCCCCTCACCCCTCCAACCCCATCCTGTGGAAAGTCCAAGACCCTCCCTAACATGCGCTCTTTGGCAATAACCCCAAGCTGCCCGCCATCTGAATAAGCACATCATATCAATTCACGGTTAGCCCAGCTTTCCATGACTGTCTGCAGCTTCAAGTGATTATTGGAGGGATGTTAACACATTACTCACGGTATTTTTAAATTTTGTTACTTTTTTGTGTGTGTGTGTCTGTGTGCAAAACACAAGGGTGAGAACAGACCTCCACTTTCCTTCCTATATAAATGTGTGTCTGTGTATGAGATCACTTGAGCTGCCTGATGTCTGTGCTGGGAATCAAACTCTGGCTTCTACAAGAACAGTATTTGCTCTTAACCACTGAGCCATCTCTCTGGCCCAGGGTTTTTTTTTTTTTTTTTTTCCGATTTGAAATGTTGACAGGGAGATGATTAGTAACATTTTCTTTGAAGGATTATATTTGATATTTTATTTGAAAAGATTTTTATTATTGTGTTTATACAATACCTTTTTTTCTATTGAGCGGTTTTAAAATTAACTTTATTACGAAGGAACTAAGCAGCTCCCCGTGGGCCTCTTGCAGAGGGTGCAGGCAGGTGGGCTTGGGGTTCTGAGAGCAGGCTACCCCTCTGCAGGAGGATCAACACTGTGGCTGAGCAATAGGCCAGGAGCTGGGCTTGCCTGCTTCCTGTGCACCTCATTAGAAAGTTTCACTTCTTGAGACCTCTCCTCCCCTCCACTCCCTCCACACCTTGGTCACCTTTGCTGAGTCAAATGACCATAAGCTTTTAAAGGATTTATTTCTGAGATTGCCTCCAGCTGCATTTTCTAGCCAAGTGAGTTCTGCATCCAGGGTTCTGGCCTCCACCCAATGTGTTTCAAATTCCCAAAAGTCAATTGCACTTCTTCATCAATCCAGCGTGCTGGAAAGTTCCTTGGCTTCCTGCTTATCACTGCAAGGATGTTTTTTTGTTGCTGCTGCCAAGCCTGTAAACAACTTGTTTCTTCTTTCTGTGGTGACAGGCACATCTCATCGTCCTGAGTAAAAATCCCTCCCCAGAGGAGGCTGCAGATTCTGCACACTGTATTGCCCGGGCTGCTGTTGCTTCTGGGAGGCACGACCACTACGGTGAGAACAGACCCCTTCCCTCCTACACAAGCGGCTTGGACATGTGTCACTGGTGGGTGAAGCTGTGGCGTGAACCCTCTACCCTGTGGCTCAGCTCCTGCGCAGCTTCCCTGGGCTTTCCTCTATCTGTCCTTTAACCTTTCATAATGTCACCCTTCATCCAAAACACCACTGGGAACAATGGGAATTCATGCACAGGCAGCCAATAGGGACCTCTCTGCTTTTCCAAGGCGACTACTGTTGAGCTATCGGGGCTGTTGAACTCTCAGGGCAACAGCTCTGAACTCCGAGCTCACTTAGCAGAGCTTTCCGCCTGGGTAAATGTACACAGAGTCAGGATTTCAAAAGGAAGCTGCCACTCAATATGCAGTTTCTTATCTTGGCAGGATAGTTAGAACATGGGATTTGGGGATTCTCCGCTCCATCATCCTGGACTCCTGTGTGCGGCAGGAAACACATTCTAGTGATTTTGGTGGGACCAAGCAATTCAGAAATGGTGTGTGGCCTACACAGAATACAGGTATATACCAAGATATCAGATAGAAATCATCGTGACTAACATTCCAGGATGACAGAAATCAGTGTTGAAAGGGTGTGGTGTCAATTCAGAAAGCAGGAGTCAGGGTAACAGGCTGACTTAGGAGGTGAAGGGGAAGCTCCAAGGAGGAAGGTCCCAAAAGGCCGTAGACCGGCAGGGTCTTGGTCTGTGCCTGAGCTGGTGCAGGGTTCCATAGGCTACCCTCTTCTTTCCCCCACCTGGCTCACCCATCAGACCTGAGATGGAAGGAAGAGCCAAGTGAACTGCTAGTTCCCCCGCTTTGAGCATTCTACCCGAGGTAGTCAAATGTGCCTTCAAAACCATGGAAGAGCCCCAAACTTAGCCAGCCTTTTGTTGTCTTACACTCCACTAATGGGAGAAAGAAACTCCTGCCATTCTTAACCAAACATTGAAAATATAAATATTTGAGAGTACAAGAGTCTCACAACCCAGATATCTATATGAACCTCAATATCTACAGAAATCTAATGTCTAGACAGTGTGAACGCATCAGGTAGTTAAGGGACACTTAAGCAGGTGGCAGATGACCGTTGACTATAGAATGAGAGACTATACAGAGTAGTGAGGACCACGACAAACTAAAGAAGCCTCTACCTAGCTATTTGGCTCTAGCAACATGGCTCCACGTGGCAGGCAGCTTTTATTGTCAGAGAAGGAAGAAATTTTGGATGTTCAGATGAAACCTTCAATTGCTGGTTGATGGTATCTACCTCAAATATGTTTAAGGTTAAAGTGAGTATGGGGACAGCTTTGATCCCAGGTAGCCCTGCGATTCTAAAAGGAAGTTGCCATGGCTCAGTTTTCCTTATCTGTGCACAACATGAAGAACAGAAATTTGGGGTTCATGGTTTCTTTTATTCTGTTTGATTTTTAATCTCTTTTTCAAAATATATAAGGTTTTCTATCTTAACCACTTTTACATTTATGGTTCCAAAGAACTTAACATTTTTATTAAAAATGTTATTGTTTTTGTTTTTTCTAAACTGGGTTTCCCTGTGTAGCTTTGGAGCCTGTCCTGGAACTAGCTCTTGTAGACCAGGCTGTCCTTGAACTCACAGAGATCCACCTGCCTCTGCTTCCCGAGTGCTGGGATTAAAGGTGTGCACCACCACCACCCAGCCCATATGTATTTTTTTGAAACAAAGTTTTACTCTGTAGCCTAGGATGACTTCAAACTCAGTCAAGGCAGTCCTCCTGCCTCAGCCTCACAAGTACAAGGTGAACCACCATGGGTCCAGACCTGTAGCTTCTGGCGCATGTTTGTCATAAGGTGGGAAGAACTTGCTGTGGGAGTGTTTCTGTAAAAATGAAGGCCATGCCCTGCTTCTACAAACTTCATGTTCAGGGTGTCAACAGCAGTTTTGAGAGCACCTGCACCTGCTTTCAGTTGTCACTACTGTCAGAGCTGTCGTCCATACTTCCTGCGGTATCTGCCCCTGTCTGTCTGTCTGTCTCTTTCTCTCACTCACACACTCTCTCTTTCTCTGTCTCACTGTATGTAATCTGTCTGTCTTCTCATTGCTCTCCCCGCAAATGACAAGTTCCAGGTGGGCACAGGAGCTGCTCTCTGATAGACCCCTTTCAGATTCAGGCACCTACCAATCAGAGGACATCTTGAAACACCTATCATCTTGGTAACAACTGTGGTAATTTGATGGGAAATTGAGCCACCCAAACCTTAAGGTAAGGACATGTCTTGGCTGTTCCTGAGTTAAGACAACTGGAAGGTTCTGAGCATTTAAAATGGGTAGAGGAAGAAATGATCTCGTCTGAGAGATGACCCTAACTAACAGATGGAAGAGGCAAAGGCTAAAAGCAGTCTTTTTGCTGGAGGCTATTCTGGTTCTGAGACCCACCCAATACACAGTGGACTCCCTTGTTGACTATAGGAATTGAATGATGGCCAACAGAAATTATGTACAGAGAAGGTATTATTCCAAAGCGCTGTTAGACCCATCTGCTTTGCCCTTCACAGAATTGGTGATAATCCAAATTGAGTTGTGTGTGTGCATGTGTGTGTAGAGGTTTTTTTTAAATATATATATAAATACAGCTGGGTTTGCCTCCCTTACAGAGTGGGGGTAATAGGAGCACCTGCATGGTGCAGATAATGTGTGCACTAAATGACTCACCCTGGCATCGGACACACTGGTCTTGCTTTGCTTAGCTCCAGTTTTGGATGAAGATTCTTAGTCAATAGAAAACGTGATTTTTCCAAGGCATTGAGTGATCGAGGTCTGTGCCCAGAGCGTCGTCCCCAGATGCAGTTTATCATTTATAATATGTAAGGACTAGCCCTGTACCTTCCTCCTTTCTTTCCCTACCTCCATGCAAACTCTGTGGAGTTTGGAGCAAACATGGAACCTTGGATGAGTTAGGGCAGCCTAAAGACAAGGGTGTAGAGAGCCTCTGGGAAGGCTCAGGACCCAGAAGCCTGCACAAGGTCTAACCTCAGCCCCTTGGCTGTACAGAGCACTTCTTGACAGGCATTCAAAGAGCTCATGTCCCATGAGCACCGCGAGGTGAATGAGTAAGAGTGGAATAGCTGGAGAGCAGGGCCGGGGCTGGAGACAGGACAGGAGAGAAGCGACTCCAGGGGCACAGGTAGCAGGTGCCTCAGGCAATAACGATGGCAGCTGCCGCAGTGAGAAGTGTGTGCAGCCACTGGTGCTGTCTCCAACTGCTGTCAAGACCTTCCACAACCCTAGAAGCGCAGCATCACCTCCAGCATTTCAAAGATGCTCCCACAGCCAGTCCTTCCTACCAGAACATTCTCTCGGTCAGGAGAAGCTCCTGTCTGTCTCTGTCTGCCTCTGTCCCTCTTTCTGGACCAAGTCCAGATGAGCCTGAGGGCTGCTCCTTGATTGGTCCCTTTCAAATTCAGCACCTGCCAATCAGAGGACCGCTATCACCCTGATAATAACAGTGGTGATTTCATGGGCAATTTGGCTACTAAAGCTAAGATAAGGACATGCTAAGTGAAGATGCTGGCAGAGAAGCCCATGGGGTGGAAAGACATGCCATGCCTGTTGTCCAGTAGCAGTGTGGACTTCAAAACAGCTGTGTAAAGCAAACAATCTCTCGTCCCCGTGGCCCAAGTAAATAAGAAATGAGTACCTGTGTGGAGAACACACACACACACACACACACACACACACCGCCATTATTCCAACTGTTGAAACCTGCTGTTGTCAGAGTTTTTGCTCCCTCAGTGGCAGATGAAAACAGGACTGGAAAATAAGTGGCCCAGCCAGCACATGGAGACCCAGACTTTGTCCTAGCTTGTGCCTGCAAGTGTGCTGTGTGGCACGGGCAGAGCAAGAACAGACTGACAGAGGCCCAGGGATTCTGCTTCCCTCTGGAAGCAGAAACAGGACAGACATCGCAGGCAGAGAATATAGCTGGAGACCAAGCAAGCAGTGTCTCCTTCTCTCCTGTCATCACTCTGCTGTCCCCTTACATAGAGGAAGCACCAAGGCAAGGCTGTGAGAGACCCACCCAGGGCTGAGGACTGTCCAGGCCTCTGCTGCCCCCTGCAGGATAAAGGGAGGAGGACTATTGGGAAGTCATGGAGAGTCCACCCCATCCCTGCCCCCGCTCTCACCCATCCAGGACTTTCTCACCTGGACTGTGGTCACTTCTGGCCCCCAAGTCCTAGCGAGATCCCCCAGAAGCAAGCCTGCGTGTATTTTATAGTATTACAGGGCAATCTGGCCTTTGTTCTTTTATGTTTAAACTTGCTTGTACTTAACCATAGACTTTTGGCTTTGCTTTTGTTTTTGGAGAAAAAAAACAAAGGTAACAATAGAATCTTTAAAAAGCCTAATTCCCCATTTGAGAATTTTCCCATCTTGTCAGTCTGCCCCTGCTCTCTTACTGGATGTCCATTGAAGGCACTGTCTGCTAGTAAGCGATGCTGCTGGCCCAGATGTAAGTGTTTCAGGCCACATGCTGGAGCTGGTGCCTTTGCTCTGCACCGTCCTGCATTCCTCGCGCAGACAAAACTGCCCTAGAAGTCTGGGAGGCTTGTGCTCGTGTGAAGATTCCCAATTCAGGCTCGTGGAATGTCACTAACCTGGGCCTGGCCAGCTTCCCAGAGCAGCCATAGACAAACTTGGTATTAACAGCTCTCCCAACCCTGCTAAGTGTCCAAGGGCCTTGGCCTTGTGTTTATAATGCTTCTCCTTAAGGATATTGAGATGAAATGGTCCCAAGCCAAGTACATTTCAGTGTAAACCTTTGTGCTTCAGGGCCTGCTCTGCGCAGGCAGCCTTGTTTGGAAATGGCCCCATGTGGTCCTGGGCACCATCAGGCTAAGGAGTTCTTCTGAGTCCCAAGACAGCAGATGGAATGGTGTCTGCCCCGTGGGAGCCAAGGGACAGGGATTTCTGAGTAACTGGGTTCCCTGTGTACAATTTCTTTTATACAGATGCATATTTTTCCCATTCCCCAGTTGCCTCCTTGACCTTCCATGCCTCCCCTTTTCCTCAACTCCTCCTCCTGTGTCCTCCTTGCTCTGCTTGCTGTGGGCACACCCCACCCTTCCTCTACACAGTGGTTACCTGTTACAGTGCTCCTTGAACCCTGAGTGTCCTGGGAGACTGTAAGTCAGGTGGCCCCAGACATTTGTAGCTGTTGGAGCCTGGGGGCTCCTGGCATGTAACATGGCACCTGGGAGCAGCCACTGTCCTCAGCCTTCACCTTCCTCCTCACAGCTTCCTCCAGTCCTTCTCCTGAGGCCTCCATGGTGGAGTGTCGTGTGATAGAGTCCTGCTGGCAGAAATCGAGAGACACCACTTCTGGTTACTTTCTCTCTATGTCCCTTCATCCAGATGTTGCCACTCTTGATCTCCTTTTCATCCTCAGTCTTCCCACACCCTAGAGCCCTGTGCGCTCTGAGAGAACCTTCCTCACCCCTACTGCTCTTCTCAGGGCTCATTGCTTCTAAGAATGCCTGACCAGCCTGCGCTTGCCTGCCTGCGAGGACACAAGCAGATATCTTTCCACACCTGTCCTGAGCCCCTTGGGAAGTGAGGGACAAATAGATGCGGCCAAGAAAAGGAAAAGGAAGCTTCTTACTGGCTTGTTTGTTTGTTTCTGGTTTTTTTGTGGGCTTTTTTTTTTCCCAACACCGAAGGATTTCCCTTTCAGAAACTTCTGGAAGTCATCCTCAAATCTAGAGAACTGGAGTGCAAGGTCATTTGGCAAATTAAAAGCAGCCAAGGCTTTAGAATGGAGACCACGCACTGCCTCCCTCCTATACCTTCCACCCAGAGAGGCGGTCACACTGTGAATGTCACATCCCTAGTGCTAGTGGTACAAGTAACCCAAGCCTAGAGCACAGGTAGGGGCTGTTCTATCAGCAACTCTTGGAGCCAGTGGAAGAAAAGGGTGGCCTGTCACTCACCCAAGCCTAGATGCCTGGACCTTTTTCCTAGAGAACAACTAGCCTGAAGCAGAAACCTCAGGAACCCTACCTGGCCCGCTGCCTTCTTTCCTGTGTGTCTGGAGTGAGGCCTATGGCCCTTTGTGCCATTTCTGGGCTGGCTGAAGTGCACAGCCTGTGATGGTCACTTTCACAGGGCCTGGGTCATCCTTTTAGTTGCCAGCATGTAATTTGTGTTCAGAACGTCTCTGAAAAACTGTGCTATTTATACCCAGATGCTTTTGAAAAAGGTTTTTTTTTTTTTTTTTTTTTTTATTATTAAGGCATCTCTGTGGAGAACACATACCCTTCCCTAAACTCTGGGACTGGAGATCTAAGGTTGCAAAATGCCTAGCCTCTGTTGATGTGGCTCTGCATGGCACTCTATGTGGTAGAGGGGTGGAAATGGGGAGTCTGGACAGCTCTGAATAGTGAGGAGCCCCAACACAAGCAGATTCCATGGTGTCTGAGCCCCTTGGCAAGTTCCGTGAAGACACTTGGCACCTTTATGCCCTGCAAGCTTCTTCTGGCATGGTTCCCATGTAGCCACCATGTTTTCTGATACATATCTGCCCTCAGCAAAACAGATGAACTTCCTCAGATTGATTGTACAGCAAGTTTAACAGCCCAACCTCCCACTGTGTGGGGTCAGATGTGTAAGAAAAGTAAGGGGACAGTCCCCAGGCCTCCCCGCCATGGCTCCCGCGTGTGTGCAAGCACATGTGTGCACACACACATGCACACACACACACACAGAGACAGACACACACACAGTTTTTTAAGCTTCCCAACATCCAGTGTACCTCTCTGCAGCCCTCTAATTTCTGGCTCTTGAACAAAGTTTTGTCTCCTTGTCTGTGTATGAACCTCTCCACCCAAGTCTATCTGGCTTCAAGTCCCCAGATGGAGCCATCTATAGGGCCAAAGTATCTGTCCAGAGCATCACTCCCTCCTCCTGCTGGAGCTCATAGACAACCCAAACCCTCGGCTGTGGTGGGAATGGCAGGAGATTTACGGTCCTGGCTCACCTTTGCCATCAGGGCTCAGATTTACCAGCTGAGTCACGCTCCCATGTTTCAGGGTATGACCTCATCTTTGCCCAGGCTCCTGGCATCAGGTTGCAGAGGATTCTAGAAGTGCTTTTTAAAGTTACAGACGGCCATGTGCAAGAACACTGAGCTGCTTGCTGGTTCTCTGTGAAGTCATACCCAACCACAGAACACAGGAACATGCTGGAAGATGACTTCCTGTCCAGAGGCCATGGCTTCCTGTCTCTGTGGAAACTCTCTTATCACTTGTTCCAGATGAGTGTGGGGAGCCTGTGCTCTCCCTTCTGGCCCCGGAAAACAATCTCTGTCAGCACACGACTCCTCTGCTGTGGACTAGCATGCTTTGCTCTCTCCTCAAAGACCAGCCACATAACCATGGGGTTCACTTAGGGCCGTGGAAAGGTGAGAGAGTAAGTCAGGTTCTTGAAATAAAAGAGTTTCCCTTTATCCCAGATAAAGATAAAGTGATTTTAGGTTTACAGACAGGGATAATGTCAGTATCGATACCTGAGATCCCCTTTGTTCCTGTGCTCTGGAACATCCCGTGAAACAAGGGTCCTGGCATGTCATTAAGACAGGGTCAGCTTGCCTGTGATACCTGCCATCAGGGACATTCTGTTCCTTATTTTTCTCCTTTGACTAAGAGACCTTCCAGGAGCAGACCAAGGACAGGAAGTGCTAGGGTTACTGTCGTATACCACCAGGCCTGCCCATCCAACCAGTTCTGTCTTACTCTCAAAGGATTGTCCTACACTCTTTTATTGGTTCCCAATTAGCTAGAAAATAAAACTATCAAGTACCCTCCACTCCAGGAAACCCCAGTCTCATCAGACTTGGAATGTTTGTGTTAAGCTTTTATCTTTAAAATAAGTGCCGCACTCCCCCAACACTGTCGTCAGATTATCAAAATGAGTGTCAGAGTCGATACTTTGAGGGGTCAGCAATGAGATGATGTCTTCCATGTGGGAGAGCCTTCTCCCATACAACTTGAGTACTACCATAGTAATGCACCTGCGGGTCTGGGAGAAAGTTAGGGATGTCCAGATCAGTTACTGTTGATCCCACTAGAGAGCCTGGGATGGGACATGCCCAGGAGAAAGTGGCAGGAACCTTGCAGATGACCACGGCTTGTTCCCAGACCTGAGTTTTCTGCTGTGGTGTCCATCTGGAAGACACTTTCCCCAGGTGTTTACCTCTGCCCTTTCTGAAGATCTCACGGGAGGGAGGAATGTGCTTGGATTGTTTCTCGGCACCCAAGATTCACTGCAAATTTCAGCCGTGTTCTCAGAGTTCTCACTACGCAGGACCGCTTATCAGCACACGATCCGAGGCTTCTGTGTCTTCGGGTCAGTCTGTCCATTCCCATTGTGTCTCTGTCTGCTCAGTGTCCATCTTGGCTGCCTGCTACTTCTGATGCATGTGTTTTTCAGCTGGCATGAGAGAAGCCTACAGCTACAACTATGAAAACGGGCATGCAACTGCTTAATAAACAGAAGCTTTTCATTTTAGTGAGCGTGTTCATCACTGTATTGAAACTGTGTCTCAAAAATCCTTCTCCCTCTAAGGGTGGACAGGCTCAAAGCCTCCACTCAGACCTGTGCAGTTATACTCATTTCCATTGTAGAGGTCTTCAGCTGAGTTCACCCGCTCCAGCCACCACAACAAAACACCAGAGTTTAGGTGGCTTAATAATTGTTTTCCAAAATCCCGGAGATTGGGAAGCTCAAGGTCAAGGTAGGGCTGCCTCTGGTCCACAGACAGCTGTGTTCCCCTGGCTCTCCACATAGGGCCAAGGCGACTGTCTGTCTGACTCACAGTCGCACAAGTCCCATTCATGAGGGTTCCCTTCCTCATGACAAATCACCTTTAAAACTCTCCCTGGAAATACCATCACCTTAGAGGTTAGAATTTTCACATGAATCTGAGGGGAACTCAGCATTTAGAGCATTGCTCTGGCTGTACTTGTTTTCGCTTTAAAATTTGTTTGATTCCAAACTAATGTAAAGCATGTATCCGAGCAATGTAAACTTTACAGGTTATATTTTCCACATGTGTATTCTTTTTTTTTTAAACATCATGTCAACATGCTATTCTTTTTTTAAGATTTATTTATTTATTATACATACAGTGTTCTGGCATGGAGGGCACCAGATCTCATTACAGATGGTTGTGAGCCACCATGTGGTTGCTGGGAATGAACTCAGGAACTCTAGAAGAGCAGCTTGTGCTCTTAACCTCTGAGCCATCTCTCCAGCCCTCCACATGTATATTCTTATGTTACATATAAATATTGTAGTTGAGATAGCTCAGAGGATGCAGTGCTTGCTGGAAAAGAATAAGGAACTAGGTTTAGACCTCCAGCACCCACATAAAAGTCAGGAATGGTGACCCTCAACTCTAAGTAAGCCCAGCATTGGGGCTAGCGGATCCTGGGAGTTGCCAGCAGTCAGTCTAGACAAAATGGAAAACTTTGTAAGCAGTGAAGACCTTGCCTCTGAGTATTATAGAAATAATGAAGTGGAGAATAATGGAGGAAGATGCCACAGTGTCAGGCTCTGGCTTCAATATATGCATGCCTCTACATATGTACACACACACACACGCACACACATGCATGCTTCACACATAAGCACAAATGGTTCTTGTTATTTAAGTGCTTGTTTATTAGCTGCTGGCCCTGTAGGTCAGGTGGCTGGTACAGCAAAGCTGACTTCTCTGCTCAGGCTATCAGCAAGCACCAGCCAGCTCCATCGTTGACTAGGGCCCCGCCCTCCTATTGTTAGCAGATTTCGGTTTCTTACAGCTGCAGGACTTGCTCTTGTTTTCTTGTTGGCCAGTGACTCTTCTGGGGCCCTTGTCCAGGTCGGCGATGGAGAACTTCTTTCTTGTCACCCTACTCCTCTAAAGCTTCCCGAGATGGTCAGCTTTCTGCTGCTGTGACAAGTTCCTGGGACAGACAGCTTAATGAGAGGAAATGTTTATTTGGCTCATGGTTCAAAAGTCTCCACTTGTGTTGCTGTGGGCCCATGGCAGGCTGAACACCATGGCAGAATTAACTGCTTACCTCATAGCAGCCAGGAAGAAAGGAGCTAGAAAAGGGAACCCGGGCCCCAATATTACCTTCAAGTGAACACCTCAGTAGCCTGATTTTCTCGTTAGGCCCCATCTCTTAAAGGCCCCACCACCTTCTAAAGCTCCATAAAAGGGAAAGCAGGCCTTTAGCCTATGGGCCACTAGAAGGCTGTCCAGACCCAAACTGTAACAGTTTCCAGTGTCTCTGACTTCCTTTTCTGCCACCAGCAGGACAAAGTTCTCTATATTGAAAACATCCGTATGGTGTGGTGGCTCATGCCTTTGGACCCAGCACTCTAGAGGCAGAGGCAGGTTGATGTTTGTGAGTTTGAAGACAGCCTGGTCTGCACAGAGAAACCCTGTCTCGGAAAACAAAGCAACACCAGCAAGAGCCAGCGTGATCAAGTTGGCCCAAGGGATGATCTTGCTCTTTAACAGCCAGCAGAGACTTATGACCTCACATCACACTCAAGGTTTGCCCCAGGGCCTCAGGAATGAGTAGCAGTAGAGACATCTTAGAAGTACCAGGTTGACTCTGGGCAGGTAGCTTCACTCAGTTTCTGACCGTTCAAACAGACTTAAGGTCTCATCCCCAGTCCTGCTCAGGCTTGGAGAACCCAAACACTGAGTGAACACACTATTTTCTAAGTCTGTAGGCTGTTGGAAGGGACTCTGGCAGCTTGAGCAAGGCAATCATGGCTCTGGCAGGTGCTGCCCTTCTCCCCGTACCCTCTGCCTTGCTAAAATCCATTAGGTTGCATTCTTGTAGCTAGCCCCTAGGTTCTGCTCCTTTATTTGGCTGCTTCCTCCTCCTGAGGCTGACTACCGAGGTCCAACTATCAAAGTATTTGAGGTCCAGCAATCAGAAGCCCCTTTAGCTCACCTAATTAACATGTCCAATTCAAATTAAATACCTCATCCTAACACATAGAGGGCTCCCCCCTCTACCCTTTATAAGTCACCTGTGTGCCACCTCTGTCTCCTTTCTATTTATAGGCAGCCCTCTGTCCCTCTGGAGCAAACAAATGTCCTTTGTGCAGAGAATTTGGCTTTGGGGTCCCTGAGCCGACACATTTCCTTTTACTGTTTAACTTCAGCAAGCACCCTGTTTGCCAGGGTTTGGCTACTTTGGCTACATGTCCTCCCAAGGCCCCAAGGTGTTAAAGGTTTGGTCCCCAGTCTGTGTTGCTATTGACAGGTGGCAGAATCTCTAGGCAGTGACTCTGGGAACCCAGCTCCTCCCTGATTGTCCTCACTCCTAGTTATCGTGACACACTTACCGTTACCCATCACATCATCACCGGAAGCCGCAGAGCCGCTGGGTCACAGGCTGAAACCTCTGAGAGTGTGAGCACGGTCAACTGTCCCTCACATTATGCTGATTTATCTCAGGTACTTGTTATAATGACAGGGCTGTGTGTGGCCGCAGCTCTGCGGTGAAGCTCCCTTTGCATGTGCTGGGCTCCCTCTCTCCCTCATATGGTTGCCACTTCTGTCAAACTACTCTTGTTTTATTAGTTCACGTGTTGGAGAGTTTAGAATGGTTGGGATTTTTCTTCACTAGTTTATCAGTCAGATTTTCTATGTTTTGTGTTGTTGTATGTTATGTGTGTGTATGTGTTATAGAAATATAAAACAAGATTGCAGTCAGAGTCCATAAAGCTACATGAGTTGTGAGGAGTGACTTATTTCTAGGAGAGAGAACAATCTGTCAACATGAAGATACTCTAGTGTGTTTAGGTCTGGGATAGTCCCCACCCCCAACACTTTCTGTTTCACCAAGAACACTAAGATGTCTGAAAAATAAGAAAGTAAATTACCATATCCTTCTGAGGTGAAAATAGTTTCTGCTAAAACAAGCAGATTAACGGGCACAGGAGAGTCTCTTGAACTGGCTTCTCTTATTCAAGTGCTTAATTTTAAACATTTCACCATCGCAGAATATTTTCTCCATCTCTGCTTCGGATCTTTGAGCTATTTTCAAAATTGGCATTCTGTACTCTTTTCAGATGTGGCCGAGCAGTATTTTCAGGAAAGCATGGCTCATGTGAAGGATTCCGAAGGAGCAGGAAGAGCCAAGTTCCTTTCAATTCAAGACGAATTTTGTAATTTTCTGCAAATAACTGGACAAAAAGAAGTAAGTGGATTTGGAGCACAGTTGTCAAGCTACTCACACGGGTGCGAAAACTATGCCTTCAGTCTTCAAGCTTCTATACACACCTAGTGTGTACAGGGATGCCCTAGCCTCTGGGGAGATCCAGATAAATAAATCAAGGTGCATCACATACTTTCTCTTAGAAACAAAACTGTGAGAAAGTAAATGCTGCACCTAACTATAAAGATCACAAGGGACTGGGACCTTGAGAACTCAGCGGGCAAAACCCTACTCACTGCAGGTGGCTCTTCTAGCTGGGATGGCGTGGGACCGTCAGTGTCTTGTTTTGAGTATGGAATGGAATTTTCATATCTACGGAAAGACTACACAGCTCACTCTCTCTACTGCTGGTCTGTAAAGGCATGCTCTATGTGGCTTAGAAAAGTGCGACAAAACCAGACCTTATACTTGTCTGAGCTTATATTAAAAAAAAAAATTTACCTGTTCCCTGTAAATCAGAGCAGCTCCAGAAAGAATAGTAGAGATTTGGTGTGCGTGCGTGTGTGTGTGTGTGTGTGTTTGTGTGTTTCCAATCTAGCATAGCAAATCTTGAAGATGAAGATAAAGCGTGCTTTTTCTTTGTTGTCTGGGGATTCCTCCCCATAGATCTTTCCTCATCCTTTATCTCTCATCTCTCAGTTAAGGAACATGGGCTTTTATCCTGTATGCCTTCAGTTTGCCAGGCAGGTCCACTAGTGTTTCCCTGTTCTTCTGAATCCACCCAGCCAAAGACAGAAGGCCTTGCCAGGGCCTCAAATTCCTACCCCAGACCCTTGGTCCTCTGGAGACTTCACAGGTTCCTCATTCTCCTCCAAATGCCCTTCATACATGCAGGGCTTGACATCTGCCCTCCTACCAGGCACCATCTCTTGTCAGGACCTCTCTAACACCTCTTTTTCCCAGGGGCTTTGTACCCACTTGTCTGATCCGTTCAGATTTTGAAAGCACCTCTGACCAATGGGCACTCATTGGTTCTTCATTGACCCTTAATGCCCTCGCGGCAAATGGCCCTCCCTCTGTCTAGATTCTGCTGACATCTGGCTCACTTTGTTTCTCTCCGTAACCTAATTTCCTGCAATAATAGCTTTTTCTTATTTTAATGCATGTGTGTCTGCATGTTCATGTGTGCAGGTGCATGTGTGTGCACATATTGAGCACATGTGGAGGCCAGAGGACAAGCTCAGATGGCATCCTCAGGAAGGCCTCCCACCTCCTTTAAGGCAGCGTCTTTCATTGGCCTGCAGCTCACCAGTTAGGCTGCAAGCCCCAGGGAGCCTTTCATCTTTGCCTCCCCAACTCTGGGATGGCAAGCGCATGGCACCACAGCCAGCATTTTTATGTGGGTTCTGGGAATTGAACTCAGGCCGTCATGCTTGAAGGTAGGTGCTTTCAAAGACAGATCCGTCTCCCCAGACCACACTGCCCTTTTCTAACATTCCACCCCCCCTCCCCCAAGGCTGATCTCTTCTTCCATTTCCTCCTGGTAGGCCCTCCCAGATTCATTCCGGGCTAGTGTAATCTGTCCTTCAGCTCCCTGCCTCCCCTCCCTTACCTGCGTTGGACTCTTCCAATTCTTCCTTACAGAATCCCATTAAAATATTTGCAGTGTAAATTTATATGGCTACCTAATATTGCTCAGAGACTCAAGCTGAGTTTTATGAGGGCAAGGCTCTTCTTGCTCGGTGGAGTTAATGAAACAGATTCAGAACAGATGCCTGGTTGCTGGCCAGCTGACTCTTAGCTTCCACAATCCGTGTACTCAATCTTAGTTCCCATCCTTCCTGCCACGGTATAGAGGCAGCTAATGCCCAGTGTCACTCCTAGTATGTTGCACACCAATCATTAGACTTGATCTAAAGATGTGCCTTGCTCTCCCAGACTGCTCAAGAGATTTGAGCAAACTGGCTCTTCCATTCCATGCCTTCTGTGTATTTGCAGGGATAGGAAAGCTGCCCCTTTCTTAGGTGCACACAGCCAAGCCAGGGCACATTGGTGAGAGAATGCAGCATGGCCTAGGGTTCAGCTCTCCTTCTCCTGGCAGGTACCGCTGCAGTGGCACCGCCTGCCCAGCCACACGTGATGGCCTCCTGTTCTCTCTTGCTGACCTCTCACCAGCTGAGTCCCACACGAACTGGTCCCGAGGACCTTGGCACAGATGAGCATGGTGCTTTACCTAAACCATCCCAAATGTGGTTACGGCCTATTCACAGGCTAGCTGGCACCAGCAGCGAGGTAACCTCTGGGGAGGAAATGATTTTTACAATAAAACGTCAGTGAGGGCCACTCTGCCGCAGACTAGGATACTCTGTGAGGAAAGGCAAACCTGCGTCCCTCACAGAAACTAGCCAACCAGTCTTGTTTCTCCCTTCTTCCCTACATGCTTTGCTATGGTCAAATCAATCTACTCAATAGCCGCACATAGGCGATGTGCTTCTCCTGGGCTCTTGTGTGCCCATGTCCTCTTCTCTCACCTAAGTCTTAAGAATTCTTGGTTCTCACCATCAAGTTTTCCCCTCTGTTTTCCATCGCCATCAGAACGTGCCTTTTAACTTAATACACATCCATTCTTAGTCTCCCTAGGCAACTGAAGCAGTGTTAAAGGCTTCATTCAGGAAAGGGACGTCTTGCCCTTTTCCCCATCACTGACTGGCTTCCCAAAGCCCAACAGTCAAATCCCGCGGGAAGAACTACCTCGCCCACTCTTGCTTCCATCTAAGTCTTTACTCACCGGTGTTGGGAGGGGATGGGCACAGGCAGGTCTTCCTGGAGATCCTGGACCTTTGAGTGCTTTTGTGAGCCATACTTGGCAAGTTATACAGCTGCTTTGCCTAAGGAATTCCTTTCTACTCATCACCGCCTTCAATGTGCCAGCCCCAGTCCCTAACTAATGTTATTGCCAAAAAGAAACAATGTTCTTCATTCATACACCTGCCTGTCTGTGGCACAGGATCAGGACGTGCCTGGCTCTCCCTCCCTCCCCCGCCACCTCCCCTATACACACAACACACAGGGCTATGCTATGGGAACCCTTTTCTGTGGTCCTGACTTTATTTGGCTGTTGAATTCGGCATTTGCTTGTGCAGCCATAGCTATGTTTTCATGTGGAAGATCTGGAAAGAATTTCAGGATGTGTTGGAAGCTCAGACATTTCCCCCGTACATCTTGGTATCTGCAAAAATTAATAATCAGGAAATATCGTTTTCTGACCACTCAGATTTTTCTATACCATGTCTGCATAAATAAATAAACAAAACAAACAAAGCATGATAGCATGCATGCTCCGTGGAATGTCTACTTTTGGCTCCCTGAGCACTCTCCGAGAGAACAGGAAGTCCGGAATTAGGATCCACAGTACAGCCTGGTTTTCTCTTATGCGAGAGGGGTAGTGATCATGGAGGGAGAAGAGCCTGGACTTACAAAGATTCCAGCTCCACCACGGATGAGCCCTGTAGGAACAGGGAAGTTCTCAGCTGCTGTTCTATGCCTGGGCCTCCTCCTGGGTCAGAAGATAAGAACAAGCATCTAAAACAAGCATCTAAAGAACAAGCAGATCACACATGAACTGAGCTCCCGACACAGAAGGGTCCCATCAGCCTATCTCTGCTCGTGCTGCTAGCCAGAACGGATTCTAGCCATAGCACACGGTGTCCACACTGCTTTCTGTCTTCATGGTTTGTACCTCCTCTGCCCAGGTAAGTTGTTACTGTCTCTTGTTTAACCAGAAGACAATGCATGAGCTCTTAAGAACACGTCTTTAAAATATTAAATGTGTATCAGTTCATGATTTTTCCTGAGAGGCACAGATCTTACCCTGAACTTTTTTAAAGATTTATTTATCTCTGTCTTTGCATGTATGTGTGTGATTTGCGTATATCTGTGTATGCCTGATGCCTGCAGAGGCCAGAGCACGGCAATGGTGGGCCCTGGAAATGGAGTTACAGAGGTTGTGAGCTACCATGTGGGTGCTGAGAGCCGAACCTGGGTCCTCAGCAACAATAGCAAGGGCCCTTAACCACGAAGCAATCCTTTGAACATTTAAACCACACAGCATTTTGTCCTTTTCTCAGAGAGCGACCATGATCCTGAGAGAGTCCCTGGAAGCCAAAGTAGGAGCATTTGGTGACTTCAGCCCCGAGGTGGCAGAAACATACCGGGTCCTGGGCAGGGCAGACCTGGCACAGGGAAACCACAGCGGAGCACACATGAAACTAAAGAAGGTACAGTAGAAGCCAGCACTGGCCCAAAGGGAGCACTCCCTCACTTTCCATGTTCAGGTCTTTCCTTCCATCGTACTACTTTCTTTTTTTTTTTTTTTTTGGTTTTTCAAGACAGGGTTTCTCTGTGGCTTTGGAGCCTGTGCTGGAACTAGCTCTTGTAGACCACGCTGGTCTCGAACTCACAAAGATCCACTTGCCTCTGCCTCCCGAGTGCTGGGATTAAAGGCATGCGCCACCACCACCCGGCCCATCGTACTACTTTTAAGTAAAAATTTATAATGGTTTATTTAAGTAAGAGGGCATCACTTTTGTGGTAGATTTAAAGTAACGATGGGGGCGGGGTAAAAGAGTTCCTCTAAGATACATGCATTCAAAAATTGAATTATCAGTCATGCTTGACGATGCAAATATTTTAGAATTTTTTATAATATAACTTACTAAGCCTTTCTCGTTATTATGGCCTTTCTGCATGCCCAATTCATAAAGGAATTTTTTGTGCTTGTTTTCTTCTGTTCTTCCTTTGAACCTAGAGTTTCTATGTGCTTGTTTGTTTGTTTTATGTAGCTGGTATAAGTTCTTGAGCTATTTTTTTCCCCAGTACCTGTAGCAGAAATGCCCTGAATACTGGCTTGTCTGTCACCATTTCATCAAGGAGTCCAGCACTGCCCTAGACACAGACTTAGGATAACACCTCCACCATACACTAAATTCCCACATGCACTGAGCTTGTTTCTGAATTTCTGTCCTAGTCTGCTTATCTCCTTTTATTTAGGTGCCAATATTTCACATTTTCAGTTAAGGAGAGTCTGTGGAATGATTTAATATGAAGTAGTACAGGACAGCTCATGGCTTTTCCCATAAAACATCAGGGTTTCCAGAAACTTGACTGTTTTTCTACTATATATACCTAGATAGATAAATAGATAGATATATCTCCCATAAAGAATTTCCTTTATTAAAGTATTTATAAATACATTTTTGGAAAACTGACATCCTTATGATGTTGAGTCTTGCCCAGGAACAAGGGCTGCCATCCCATTTGCTCTGCGTTTGTGTGTCTCATGCACATTGACAAGTGTTCTGTCTCTTAAGTAACGCGTATTTTTAAGTGTATTTCTGTTATTACTAATGTAAGTGGAGATTTATTCATTATTATATATTTTGTGTACCTAAGGATTACTGGGATTTGTGCTTTAATTTTATAACCTTTCTAGCCCTAGCTTAATTTTCTATTGATTGGTTCCAATTGAACACTGATTCTCTCCAATTTTTTAGATATACTATTATACCATCTGCAAATAGACATGGCTTTACTTCATGTTTTCCAATCCCATGCTTCTCACTGATTTCCTTATCTGGTTGCTATGGCTCCCGTGTGCAGCACAGTAATGGGCAATAGAGAAGATAGCGGTTCCCTTGCCTTCTTCCCAGTCTTTCTAGAAACGGCTCCAGAGAGTCCATTGTATCAGAGAGATGGGCTTCGGAACTAAGGTCTATATGCTTTTATCATGCTAAGATTTCTAGTTTCATGAGTCTTTTTACAATTAGAAATAGACGTCAATTCTTATCAGTTTTTTTTTTTTCAATATTAGCAGGGATGATCATGTGAATCCTTCAGATTCAGTTCATCTGGTGTATGTTATTGTGATGTTGAACCATCCTTGCATTCCTGGGATAAATCTTCTCCTTGGTCATTTGGATTATTTTTCTAAAATGGTGTTATCTGAGTCTATCTTGTACTATCATAATAAAATGTCAGGTGCTGAGAAGTTTTGAAGAGTCTAGGGAGTTGAAAGTCAAGCAGCTTACATCTGATGATGGCCTTTCTGTTTTGTTCATTCAAAGACAAAAAAATCAGAAAGGCAAGAGAGGAAGGGAAAAGAAAACTGAGGGAGACTGAATTCAGTCTTTTCAAGATAACAGCACTGACCCACTCCTGAAGGTAGACCCTTACTGAGACTCACTCACAGCCATATTGCACTGGGAATTACGTAATCCCCAATGAATGCTTCTCAAGGAAAATTCTCCAGCCATAGCGGATGTTGAATTTGCTGGCTAATATTCATTTTAGAGTCCTTACACTTGTATTTGTATATTATATTTAATAATCAATGTTGTATTTGCTTCAGAGAAATAACTATGAAATCCACTTCTATTTTTTATATACAAAAATGCATGGTGTTTGAAAATTTTTATATCCTGGAGACCCTTTGGGTTGGTGCTTTTGTTGTGGAAAAATTCCTGTAAATTTTTCTCTTTTTATTCTGCAAAAAGTGGTCAATTAAAGCTTTCTATTGTTAATTGAATCATTTTGATAAATCATATTTTCTAAATAATTAACCTTCACTTTTATATTTTTATTTATTTGTCCAAAGTTTAAAATAATCTCATATTTAGTTTTTAGTAGTCCACAGATTTGGGACAGTTTGATGTGGCAAGTACGGGTGAGATATCGTTTCTCATCTTCCTAAGCCTTGCAGACAACACTGTCAGGGAAGGGCCTGGGCGCCCGGATGTAAGTCGGTTGTGTCCTAACACACTGCTCTTCAGCAAAGCTCTGCTCATTCTTTGTCCCAGTGATTGGCAGGTGCAGAGCTCAGTGCTCTTGCATCATTGTCACTGTCCCATCATCTCTGGAGTGGAATGAGGGTCTGGAAATCTGTCTGTCAGCTTTTTCAGGAGACTGTAGATCCTGTTCTGGCAAACACTGCAACACTCCAGAGGGCTGGAAATGAGCTCAGCTTCAAGAACATTTCAGGTCACATCACCCCACAACCCACAGTGGAAGGTGACTTTGCTTTGGACTCATTAACCTCCGATCAGTCCTGACAGCAGTGGCTCTGATGCGCTAAAGCCCTCTGGCTGTCTGCCAGCATAAGCAACAGGGTGTGCGAACGCTGTGCCTGCTATGGTAGGGGCGGTTCTCATTCCCTACTTGTTCTCATCTGAGGACAGGACTGTCTGCCCTGTTGATGCCAGGCCACAGGCAGGGACTTTAAACGTGTCTTTGTCGTCTGCTGCCTGGAGCTTCTCAAAGGCCATGTTTAGCACTGGGCTTCAGGAAGCCAGCAGCCTCCTAAATGCGATTAGCTAAGTGTTTGTCTTGTTTTTGTCACAACAGCCTCCCCTCTGAGTTTTCATCTCAGAAGCCAGGCTCCACCAAGTGTGACTTTTCCAGATGTCCCCTCCTGTGCTAAATGGCCCAGGTGTGAGCCCAAGGCCATGCTAAACAAGAAGGCCCCAGAAGCACAGCAGACAAGGAATTGAATTACAAGAAAGGAAACCAAATTATTGACCTGTCTTTTAAAGGCTGCTGCCCGCAGGGGAATATTGGAGAACTCTGTGGGCTCCAGATGGAAATTTCCACAGCACAAGCTTACTCCCTTTGGCAACATAGAGACCTATTTTGATCTAGGATGGCACCATTGCTTACATTCTCCCCCAGGCAAGAGGCTGCAGAAAGAGACAACCCTTTCCTAGGACAGTAATATCTTAGGAATATACAAGGCCCAAGCACAGTGTGAAGTTCACTTGGAGTTCAGCTTTAATCTGGCCTTCCTATCAAGGACTGTCGTTGGCAGGACTCATCTCATTCATGTCTCACAGCTCTCAGCTTTCCTGTATGATAATAACAGTCCCCAAACCCACTATAATCATTCTTTAAGAACAAGCTTGAGCATGGTGTGTTTTATAGAATATAGACAGGAGAATCGATACCAACAGGGTCTCCCCTGGTCCTGCATTAACATGGAGAGCAAGCCATGCCGTCCCTGGGCTTCCTGCAGCCAGACAGCCACTCAGACCCTCCTAGGTATAGTGTTTCGGGGGCAGCTTGAGGACCCCCATTGCACAGATCTGCCCGTGTTTGTGGCCCACAAAATTTACTTTTCCTATTTGAAATGTTGTTGTTGTTGCCCTTGGATGTGCCAGGAAACGCAGAGCCAGATTTAGAGTCCCTCATTTTCATGTGTAATCCTGTTTCCCTGTGCTCCTGGCTTCCCTCGTTGTCTCCCCCGAGTCATTGTTGGGATGTAGCTGTCCACTTTCTTTAAAGAGAGAAAGGTCTGAGCTGGGAAGATAGCTTAGGGGTAAAATGCTCGCCACCAAGGCAGGAGGATAAGAGTTCGAATCTCCAGGACTAATGCAAGTCTGAGCATGGTAGTGCATAGTTCCAATTCTCCTAGGAAGAATCGGGACTCATGGCTAGGAAAGGCCCTGGAAGCTCCTGGGCCGGCTAGCCTAGACTGTGCAGCAGTGGGCAGGAGATTCTCCCTCAAAAACGTGGAAGAGGAGGACCAGCTCCTCAGGCTGTCTCTAGCCTATGTACAACTACCATGACACATATATACCTGCAGTCACATATGTGAGCGTGTGCACCATACCTACACGCCTACACACCACACACACAAACACTTTTTAAAGAGAGAAGAAAGTCATAATTGTGTTGATTTTCCTTAAGCTCCACTCCCCAGTGGAGAAGGGATGCTGGAAGAGTCTTTAAGTACTAGCTCTTTGAAGATGCCTGGTAGGAAAATGAGAACCGATATTCTGAGAAGTCAAGATCATTCATTCTTAACTTGCTGTGGGCAAAACGTGGAGTCTTCCTTGCCTATGGGAGACTCAAGGAAATGAGAATTCGGGTCTGCAGGAAACCACAGCCTCAAACCCCTGACAGCCCAGCCTCTATGTTGTCTCGTAGAAAACAGAACCCAGTGGATCCAGACTGCCCAATGACCGGCCTGCGCTCCTTCCTCATATATTAGAACTCCCACTGCAGTTTAGCAGGCATACAGTGCCTTAGTTCCTCCATTGGCATCAAGCTTTATAGGTGATGGACAGACACAGAGGAAAAGGCCAAACCCCCAGCTGTGCAAATTGAGTGTGATCTCAAATGGGCTGAAAGGGTAATAGCTAGGGATGGCAGATGCCAACAGCACATGGTTCAGGAGCCACAATTGCTGAGCTCTGTGTCGGCAAGAGAGAAGGCAGTGCACAGACCCCGTGGTGTCCAGGGCCCGGCTCTCCACGTTAGAACTGAAGCCCTGCTGTGTGTAGGGGTGTGCAGCTGGCTCTTCCCGGGCTGACGCCCTTGATTTCTAAATGTCTGTGTTGCAGTTGTCCTGGACAAAGATGATGGTAGCTTGCTCCAAGACAGTGGCCGGGGGGGGGGGGTAAGAGCAAAGCCATGGGGGAGTCAAGGGACGTTGCTAAAGACATAGTACCCATAGCACTTGACAACCTGGAGGTGAGGAGAGGAGATGACAAGGATGGATGGCATGCATCCAAGAAACACTCAGGAATGACTCATACCTTCCCACCCTCCCTCAGCTCCCATTTCCCTCTGCAGCCCAGAGTCCCTCTTCTCACCTTCCCTGTGTGTTTCCTATTGGAGGATCCCTACCCACCCATCAGTGTGTCTTCCTCAGGCTTCCTCGTGGCCTGCACCAGGCTGTCTCAGCGATCCTTGAATCCACTGTCACCTCCACACAAAGACCTTCTCTGTCCATCTTCTCTGTCCATGTGCTCTCAACCCCACCATACCCTTTTACTCTTTCTCTTGGCCCCATGTTGCTGCTGCTTTGACTGCCATTCCTTTTCCTTTTCCTCCCTCTCCTCCTCCTTCTCTTCCTTCTCCCTCTCTTCCTTCATTTTTTAGTTCTCTATGTTTTGTTTTGCTGGGGGCTTTTTTTGGTTTTTGGGTTTTTTTGTTGTTGTTTTGAGACAGGGTTTCTCTGTGTAGCCCGAGCTGTCCTAGGACTCACTTTGTAGACCAGGCTGGCCTTGAACTCACAGAGATTCACCTGACTCTGCCTCCCAAGTGCTGGGATTACAGGGGTGTGCCACCACCATCCAGCCTTCTTTTAGCTCTTATTGAAAATTATTATGACATGTATTTTTAAATAGCTGTATTTCCTATATGTATTTTGTCTGCATGTATGTATGTTTCCATGTGCATGCCTGGTGCTCACAGAGGCCAGAAGACAGTGTGGTATCCCCGGAACTGCAGTTACAGATGGTTGTGAGCTTCCATGTTGGTGCTGGGAACCGAATCTGAGTCCTCTTCTCTGCAAGAGTAGCAAGTGCTCCTATCTGCTGGACAATCTGTCCTGCCCCTATTTGTTACTGTTTTGTCTCCCTGTGTCTCTGGAAGCTCCTAAGAACATGACTCACACCTGCCCTAGCACAGGGTCTCTGTACTGCAAACAGTGGCTGCAGGAAGGATCCGGTGTGGAGGAAGTTGTGGGCTCAGGCGGGATAGAGCTGGTTTCTGACTGACTCAGGAAAGCCAGGGCCCTCCCCTGACCCGGTCCCTGTGGTGCTGGCTGCTGAGCTATTCCAGCTGATGCTGTCAACCCCCCAAGTCAGTCTTTCTCCCTGCCTGGCAGCCATTACTAAATGTGCATATGTTACTATATCTTTAAGCATTTAGGACACTTCCTAGACTCTTCTTTTCTCTTGGGTGTGTTGACGTGAAAACAGAGGCACCGTTCCTGAGTTTCTGAGTCGTTTATCCTCTACAAAAGTAATAATCTCACATCAGATAATGTGTGTAGAGTACAGTGATTGGGCCCAGGCTGGGAAGCTGACTCAGCCAGTAAAGTACTTCCCGCCTAGCATGAGGACCTGAGGTCAGATCCCAGCACCCATGTAAAATTACAGTTCTGGAGCGTGCTGGCTAGTTTCCTGTCAGCTTGACACAATGTAGAATCATCTGGGAAGACGGAGCATCAATGAGAAAATGCCCCAACAAATTGGCCCATGAGCAAGCCTGTGGTGTGTTGATTGATCATTGATGGGAGAGGGCTTAGCTTTCTTGGGTGGTGCCACCACTAAGCTGGTGGTTCTAAGTGCTGTAAGAAAGCAGGCTGAGCAAGTCATGGTGAGCAAGCCAGATAGCAGCACCCTCCATGGCCTCTGCCTCGGCTCCTGCTTCCAGCTTTCTGCCCTGACTTCCCTGGACAGTGCACACTGTGAAGTGAAATAAACCGTTTCCTCCCCAAGTCACATTGAGTCAGTGTTTATCACAGCAGCGGAAACCCTAAAACTCCTCAGGACTCTCTGCCTAGCAATTCTAGATAGTCTGTGAGCTCCAGTTCAAACCTGTCTCAGAAAGTAAGTGGACAACAATTGAGGAAGAGACCCAACATTGACCTTTGGCCTCCACACATGTGCACCCCCCTCGTTCACACACAAACATGTACAGCACACACATGAGAGGGGGAACGGTGATCACAGAGCCTTAGCATTAGAGTGGTTTAAAACTTTTCACTTTCTCTGGCTTTGTTTTTCATTTCATACGAGGAAAATATATGCCAATAGCATGACAAGCTTGGCTTGGCCTCTTGCTAGGAGTGACAAACTTGTCTTTCTCAATTTTCTGTCATGGGGTCATATAACTTGTCATTTGAATGACTTCTTAGCTGGATCTCTGGCTGTACAGCCTCTGTTAATGAAGAGGCCATGTTCCGTCAGCATTTTCATTATCTGAATTATGATGATGTAATTCCAGGACCCTCAGCCAGAGGGCAAGGAATGATGGGAGACACCAGATTACCCCAAACCACCTCTGCAGCAGTGCCCCTGGTGGAAGAATGCCCCTGGTTGAGAGCTGCCTGTTTTTAGAGGTTCCTCCCAAATATATTCCAAATATATGTGAGTCTGCATATGAGAGTTGTTTTTTTAAGCCAGTATGTAAATTGGCTAACCCCCACGTCATAGCTGCCCATAAGCTACCTCCTGTCTTCACTGGAAAGGGTATCAGCTCAAAAGCACAGAGGCCTGACACATCTAGGAAGGCAATGGGCTGGTGGCTTCATCTTAGCTTCCTGGGCTACTTAGAAAAGCCAACGTCCAGGCTTGAGATGTCCCTTACCGTCCCTTGCGATTTGAGGTACTCCTGGGAGAAAGCACCAAACAGGAAGGGCAAGCGTCCTCTATCACCAACCTCACCTGGAAAACAGGTCTGAAACTTCCCAGTGATGCTCCCATTGAAGCTTTCTTAGTGGAGGGTTCAGCCCCTGGCAGATCACTGAAGCCAGCAACATCTCAAAGTGCCACATAACGGACCAGAGAGATGGTTCACTCAGTAGAGTGCTTGCTCTGTAAGGGCCTCAGTTCAATCCCCAGCACCCACCTCAATGTAGGTGTGGTGTGCACCTGTAATCCCAGCCCTGGGGAGGCAGGCAGGAATATCCTTAGAGCCTGCTGGCTAGCCAGGCTAGACCCTGTCTCAAAAATATATGATTCAGAGTAGTAGAAGAAGACATGTGACATCTACCTCTGGGCTTCACACACATGTGCACACGTGCACTTGCACACCCACACATACCTTCATGTGCATACACACATACATGCATGCACAGGAACTCCACATAATAACTGTCTAACTCATCTGCTTGTTCAGTTGCTAATCATCCATTTGTTTGCTTACATGCCAGAGACAGTGATAGCTCTGTGTGAGCAAGACAGGCTTGGCCCCTTTGGGGACTGCTGCAGTAAGGAAAAGCAGGTGTCCTCTGCAAATCTTGGAATCAGGGAAGAAAAGCTTTCTGTCTGGTATTTAAGGAAGACTAGAAACAGGCCTGGTTGTGACTCTCACAATCCATGTGTATAAAACTAGAGAATAATTGTAACACAACCACTAAAATTCCACTGTGTCCTTACAATACCTATCCTTTACTTTAAAAACTTGAGAAATGCCATTTGTGTCTGGTTTAAAGATGGGTAGATTGGTTTCTATTACAATAGAGCACAGGGCACCTTTGTTCTGGTGGAGAATGTTCTAATACCAAGGCTTGAAGGCTCTTTCCATAGCTCAGCCAGATGTCTCCAGTGCTTCAATTAACATTTATTGACTTTGACTCTATCATAGTCTCTGTTTTTAACAAAAGAATCAAAACACCACACTGATTTCACACACACACACACACACACACACACACACGTTTAAGAAAATTCAGCTAAGTGAAGCAGAACATTAAAGAATTCAATTTGTATTCCTGAGCTATCACTGCTGTATTATTATGGAGCCATTGTTTTTTAAATTTCCTTAACAGCCTTTCTCAGAATATCAATGTGCCTGTGGCTCAGTTGTAGAACACTTGCCTAGTATCCCCAGCACCAAGTAAACTGGGCGTGGGGCACCCACCCTGTCATCTTAGCACTCTGGATGTGTGAGGATCAGAAGTTCAAGGTCATCCTTTGCCGCCAGTTCGTAGTCAGCCTGGGGTAAAGGCAGGAGAGAAGAGAGAGAGAGGAGAGAGAGAGAGAGAGAGAGAGAGAGAGAGAGAGAGAGAGAGAGAGAGGATGTAGATCTCCTGTTGTGTGAGGTCTTACTTTTGTTAGGAGCTTTTGTGCCGTTGCCTCAGTGTAGGGCTGGGCTGGTAAACCTGCTCTTGTTGACGTCAGTGGGAACAGATGGAGGGAGACCTGGGAGACCTGGTGGGGCTTCAGCATTCCAGTCTTCAGACATCCTCTCTAGTGGATGCGAAGTTTAGTTTTATAGAGCTGTTTTCAGAAGCTTTTTTTTAAAAGGATGACTTTCACTAGCTGACGTTAGTATGAAATATGAACTATCGCTATGCTATTAGGACATATAATTTAAAAGTTGTTTTAATATTTAAAAAGGTTATAATTGGGAGAAACTTGGAAAATAGAAAACAGTATAAAGAAAACCTGGAAATTTTCCCATCTTTCTTCTACTTAAAACTATTTCAAATCATTCTTTTATGGTGTTATTTAATATACGAATCATACTGTTATATGTAAAATAAAGTATTGGGTTCATTTTAAGGAAAAATAAGGTTTTTACTTTTATATTAGTGCTTTTATTTTTTTCAATGCATTGGGTTATTGTGTTTTGTTTTTATTTACCTAATATATTATATTAGTGTTTTACTTAATTTTTTTTTAGATGGCCTCATGTAGCCCACGCTGGCCTTAACCTTTGTATGTAGTCAAGGATGACCTTGATTTCTAGTTCCCCTGTAGTATTGGGATTAGAGCCATGTACCTCTTCTCTCAGTTCATACGGTGCTGGGGATTGAACCCAGGGCTTGATATGTGGTAGGCAAGTACTCTGCCAACTGAGCTATATCACCAGCCCAAGGTGGATGATCAGAACTCCAAGGTCATCCTCCCTACTGAGGGATTTTAAGGCTAATCTGGGATGATAAAAATAGAAAAATATTGGTTGAAGTAGATGGACAAGCTCTTATTTCCCAGGTTTCTGTCCTGCCTCTTTGGGTACCGGAATCATTGATAAGACTAGATAGGGGCTAAGGTGGGGGGACTCCTGGCTCCTATTTGACATTTGCATCTTCTGGGCTGGAATTGTAAGCAAATGTCTTTTGTGGGGACAATAGCCTTGGGTTGGGGCATCTATTTCTACCAAGAGAAGCATCTTCGGGAGGGACCTCTAGGACTTGTTTGTTGAGCAGAGTCCCAAACTCATCCCCTCTCCTAACTCTGCTCTCTCCCTCTTTTAATGCTGCCAGAGAGCATGATCTGAACAGCAGGTCTAGAAGGAAGGGACCCCTCCTGTAGTAGAACCTGGGGGAATTTGCCTGAATCTTATCACTTACCTTCTCATTCTTCCTGGGAATTTGTGACTATTGACCCAATTGTCTCTTCCCTAGGGAATTAGGGGCCAGGGAGAAGACCTTCCAATCACCAAAGAGGTAGGATGGAAATCCCGCCCGTGTTGTAGAGCTTCTAGAAGCCATCTATTCAGCAGAGTGAGATGAGACCTCATCAGGCTGTTGCAAAGACTTATTACATTGTCAGTAAAATCCTAATGCTACAGTGCTAGCTTCAACCGGTGTCAAAAGAGCTGCATTGGAGCACTCATGCATATGTAAACGGGGGTGTCTGGGTGCCCTTAAAATCAGACCTACTCTCTTAAACCCAGCGCAGGTCTTGCTTTCCTGCTCATGAAGGAGAGAGAAAGCGGGTTCTGGAAGGGAGAGTGAGACAGGGGGAGGGGACGCATGCTTGCCCCTTGGACCCACTGTCTATCTCTCAGTGACTCCCCTCTCTGCCCTGCTGTGTGCAGTAAGCAAGGGTCTCTGTGCTGCCTCTCACGCTGAGGACTGGAAGAGTTATCCTCAAGTTTTCACAACTGTGAAAAGCATGTCCTATAACTCCATTCAAAACAATGACTGTTCCTCAAGGTTCCTGAGGTCCTAAGGTCATGTGATGTATCTGTGGGTTAAAGTGACCCTGGAAAAGTCCCTGGAATGAGAAATCTATTGCCAAGGCCAGGCCGAGGCACCTATCTAGGTTTAGAAAGACCAGGACCTGTTGCATGGAGGGCTGAGATTCTTGTGTTAGCAGAATTTGATAGGAACTAAATGAAATAGGAGAAAGAGCCTACTGATTCTTCGTGTAGTTAATTCAGTCAAGAAACAGGGAATCATTTTTGTTATTTAAAAAATAAAATTCTATCATATTCATGTCTATTATTTCTATCCTCCACAAGACCAGAATCACATTCTTAATCCCCACATCGAAACACATACTCGGGCATCCCTGACATCTTCCGCAGCTTCTAAAGACAAATCACCTGGGCTGTGTGCATCTTCACTTTCTTAAAGATCTAAAAATGGTCACCAGATATGAGTGGATGAACATCTTCCAAGTCCATACTTGTTTCTTTCTGATTCAAACAGTTTAACCAGGGAAACAACTTCAGTCTTTAAAATGTATTGAGAAATAGTTCAGATGTGCAGGAAAGCATTTGTGATGTGAAACAAACACCTTTGAACTCTTGATTCAAAGCAAGGGGCAAAGGGCAAGCCACACAGATGAAGTTCCCTCAATTTCACAATCCCCATGTAACTTGAAGCTGACATTGTTCCCATGCTTATGGTTGGTTTTTCGTGTTTCCCTCTGGTCATGAACTTATTTGTCATTCTTTTTTTTTTAACTTTTTAAAATTAAAATTTGTTGTTCTACTTTAGCATATACTTATTTTTTACTATGTATATAGAAATATTATTGGATTTTATTTTTTATTTTTATTGAAAATAAATTTTCTCACACATAATACATCCTGATTATAGTTTTCCCTTCTTCTACTCCTCCCAGTTCCTCCCCACCTCCTCTTCCATCCAGATCACTCCTTTTCTGTCTCTCATTAGAAAACAAACAGGCATATCGCTCTTTATTTAACTTTTACTTAAACTTTATTGCTAAAGTGTGTACAGAGGCTTATACCAACTTAAATACCCATTATCAATGTACAAAACTTTATAACAGTTCTTGTTATTACCTCTCTGGCATCATCTTGACAGCATTGGAGCACTCTTTAGTCTTTGTTTGCATTTCCAATTATTAGTGAGTCGGAGCCTGCTTATTGGCCAGTTTCCTTCCAGCTCTGAATAACTCTACCTTTTGATCCCTCTTCTGCCAGGAGGTTGTTGCCATGGTTCCTTGTTACCTCTTAGGCGTTTTGCTTGTGTTCTGAATGCTAGCTAGCCCTTAGGAAGATGCACTGCAGATACCCCCCACCCCCTCTCTCCTTGTTCTTTGCTTATGGTTGAACTTGGCTACAAAGCTGTTGGTCATGTTCATATGGCTGGTCACATTCCTTCAATAGTTTGTTGTGGGCAGCTTGTCTCAGGAAATAGCTTCCTATCTCAGCCTGGAAGGCTGTTTCTCAGGGTTTTCCTAGGGAACCTCCAAGCTCTGCACTGCACATTTAACTCCTTAAATGTTTCAGGCTTGATTTTTTCTTTTTGTGGGAACTAGATTCCATTTTCTTTCATTTGCAAAACTGTGGTCTTGATGCCATCTATTGAGTAGCCCTCTTCATCACTGGCCATGCAAGGACAGTCAACTGAATATTGAGGTCCCTGCCTTTCCCACACAGCAGACCATAGACACACTGTCTACTTGACACTCCGGATGAAAGATGTACTGCCTTCATCACTGTAGTTTTACAGAATGTCATCAAAGCAAACTCTTCCACATCATTCTTTAGACTGACTTGGACCATTTTTAGAATTTCTTTATTCCTTTCCCCTTCTTCAACTTCATCCTGATTGGGCATAAACAATAAAATGCCAAAACTTGAGCAAAAGAAGGAAATGAAGCGGGAACTAGCCACCCCCACCGGAGGAGAACTCGGCCCTTTTGACTGAGGTAAGCCCTTGGAGAGGGCATCTGATCTAGCCACCCCCACCGGAGGAGAAAGGCCCGTGCAGCAGGCCATTAGAGAGGGCT
>JAQHUG010000073.1:660805-686981 GCA_028555095.1 Dicrostonyx torquatus
TCTCCAAGGAGGCAACATGTAGCAGCCCAGCTGAGACAAGGTACTGGCCATGTGGCTGACAATGGGTTAATATAAATTATGGGAGCTGGTAGGAAGACTGAGCTAATGGGCCAATCAGTGTATAACCTAATGTAGACTGTGTGATTTTCTTTGGGGCTTGCTGACTGTAGGGTACCGGGCAGGACTGTAACCCCAACGAGCCAGCCCTAATGTTACATGTGATGAGGCCTAAGATGCTGGAGATGCCAGGACCACACCTGTGGTGTCCACTGAAGGAATCTGCAGCAGAGCCATACTGTCCTGTGGGCTATGAGTGCTTCAGACTGCAGAGCTGTAGGGACAGGCATGCCCAAGCTCTGAAGAGCCCGGATGGTTCCATCGTGAGCTTCAGGTGCAAAGAGCTGAAGGGTTTGGTATTTGCCTTGCTGGGTTTTGATCTCACTTTGGTCTGATCTCCCCTTGTTAATGGTCCGTTTCTTCCCTTTTGGAATGGGAAAACTTACTCTACGCTGTTAATGTTGGAATTGTGAATTTCTCGTTGGACGGCATGCGTTTTGCATCGTGAGGTGGCCATGGGCCTATGGAGGTGGGGACAAAATGTTGTGGCTTGAATGGGAAATGTCCCCTACAAAGTCATGTGTTTGAACATCTTGTCCCAGGTTTGGGTGGGCCTTGAGGGGATGCCTACTGAGAGAAAGTGGGTCAGTGGAGGTGGGTCTTGAGGTTTCTTAGCCCTACCCCTACCCTGTCTACTCTCTGCTTCCTGCCCGTGGATGCAGTGTGGCCAACCATCTCGTATTCCTACTTCCCTGCCTGCACTGCCATGACAGCTGCATCCCCTTAGAGTAAGCCCTTCTTGTTTCTTGCTGAGTACTTGGTCACAGCAATGGAAAAAGTAACTAATACAAGACCCTTAGTTTGACCTAAGAAATGGCCAACAAATGAAATGAAGACCACTTCCAGGGTCACCTGAAGCCTGAAAGGGCATGTTGGGGCACCTCTCTGTTAGAGAACTCAGCTACATTTTTCTGAGCACCTAGTATGTTATTAGGCCGTGTGAAAAACTGAGGCTAAAGTAGTAAACATGGCACACATAGTCCCATCCTCTCGAGCTTGTACCCCAATGCCTTGCTAGACAATCGAACCCAGTAGCACAGTTAGTGAATGGCAGCTTAGCAGTTGTGACAGACGAGACACTAGACTAGGGTTCAAGGGTGCTGCGCGTTGGTGCTGAGGCCCTTGTGGAGTGACTTGGGAGAAAAACACTGATTCTCTACTTCCCTGTCTCCTGTGGTCATTATCCTCGGCAGGACAGGCAGCGGCTACTCGAGCTTGCACAGTCTCTAGTGCCTTGTTCACAATACCCCTCATTCTCCCCAGGGGACACCACAGTTCAGCGAGGGTGACAAAGTTAAGCAGTAAATCTGAGCCTCCTTATCCTGGGTGTAGAGTACTCAGTGCCGGAGACAAGGTAGATGGGTGGGGGGTGCTGGTCCAGGCAGGGTTGTCCCTTCTCTTTCTCTTACACCATGGCTCAAGCCAATGAGGCTGCAGGCCATTTCTAAGAGGGCAGTAGGATTGGAACACAGTCCTTTTGTGTCATGTCTGTCTGTTCAGAGTGACACTTCAAGAACCGAAGGGGAAACAGCCATGACAGGGTGAAAGCAGGGCCCTTTGTCCTCCTTGGGAGCATGGCAGCTCAGCAGGCAGACCATCCTTCTCCCAGACTCAGGCCTGTGCCATGGCAGCAAGGTACAAAATCATTTGTGGGCACCGTACAGTGTCCTAGCTAGCTGAAGACATGTGCTTCAGCACAGCTAGTGGGAAAAGCATTTTAAAAACAAGAGGCTGCCATGGGCTTCCTTGTCCCTGAAACTGTATGTCTGAAGCCTTAACGCCCAGTAATGACATCTGGAGATAGACTGGCAGCAGGGTTGGGGGCGCTGGTAGATAGAGCAATGTCCTTATAAAGTGGACCAAGAGAAGCGGTCTCTCTCCCTACTCCGTGCAGACAGCTCTAAGGCGGCTGTCTATAAGTCAGGAAGCAAGCACTTACCTAGCAGAAGCAAATTCGTTAGCATTCCTGGCTTGTAGTCTCAGAACTAGAGAACTCGGGAATAAACGTGTTGCTGAAGCCACGCAGCAGCACACCCAGAGACACATGGTGTCTGATCTGTTACTTCGTACTTTCGGAATTTCTTGGGATATATTTTAGAATCACAGAGAACAGCCTCCTTTGTAAACGTGAGTTCCTGCCCCCCCTCCCCCAACCAGGAACAGTGGAAACAGTGAGGGTGCTGCTTAGTTTGTTTTCTTTTGCTTTTGTCAGTTTGGAGCAAAGTGGGTGGGGGACTCATCTGGAAGAGGGAATCCCAGTTGAGAAAATGCCTCCATGAGCTGATCTGCAGGCATGTCGGTGGGGGATTTCCATGATTAATAACCAATGTTGGTGTGGCCACCCCTGGGCAGGTAGTCCAACGTTATCTAAGAAAGCAGAGGCTGAGCAGGCCTTGGACAGCAAGCCAGGAAGCAACCTTCTCCCACAGCCTCTGCTTCAGCTCCTGCCTCCAGGTTCCTGGGCTGCTTGAGTTGCAGCCTTGGCTTCCCTCAGTGATGGACTATGATCTGTGCAGGGAAGTCAAATGCGACTTTTCCTCCTCAGGTCGCTTTGAGTCACTGTTTTTATCCCAGCAGCAGAAAAGTAACTAACACAGTGAATGCTCTCCAGTGTCCCCACTGGTGCCGCTAGCTTCCATGAGAGAGAAGAAATACAACCATTTGTGTTTTTATTTGTGTTGATAAAAGACTAGATTATAGACCGACAACAAATAGTCACCCGCTTCTAACAAATAGTCACCCGTTTTAAGCTACTAGATTTTTTTTTTTATTTTGGCAAGATACTGAGAAATGGCCATGGGTAGCCTTACAAATTGTGTTTTGAGTTAACCAGCTGTCCAGCTCCTGCCCAAGACAACGCTGGTTTTAGCACTGAAAAACTGTACCTTGGCACCCTCCTCCATCCTGGGCAGAATGGATAGCTGTTTCTTCCTGCTGCCCACAGTCTTCCAGGCTGTGATGACATTTTAGTGCAAACTGTCAAGTCCCCACTTGGAGACAAGCTAGACAGTGCGTGCTCTCTAGTTTGTGCCCACAATACAGGGTTCTACTCTCAGGGGAGTTGGAGAACTGAAGTTTCCATCTGTGACCTTCTGATGACTCAGGGCTACCGTGGAAACATGGACGTAAACCCAGGTAGGCTTTCACTCCAGTCTGAAAACCACACAAAACCAGCCGGAAGACATTCTCTTTAGGAACAATGCTGATATTTTTTTCCCTCTCAGATCTTTATTTCTACACATTCTTGTGACAGTTCCCTTTGCAGGGAACAGGAGGTTAGCAAAATAAGCTTCTTAGATAATTCTAAACAAACACTTTAAATAAACTATCAAAACAACCAGTGGATAACTGAGAAACATTCAGCCGTCCTGTAGTCTCAACAGTAACAGTGGGAGAGACTAGGCGTGGCCTCACCCTCCCTGCCTCACCCAGTGTTGACTCCACTCGACTCCAGACTGACTGGGTTCAGAAACCTTCGGGGAGGTTCTTAGACGTCAGCTGCAGTGTCTACACTCCTTTCACTGCCTACACAGCGGCTACAATAATATCAGGATAAGAGCCCTGCCCTTAGTGACCTGGATACCTAGTAACCAATGACAGCTGAGGATTCCTCCATTCTGGTAAATACTCCAAACAGAACTTTCCTTGCTGTGCATTCCAACTTTAGCAATGAAAATGAATTTTTTAACACTAAGACGTTTATTTTTCAAATTAAGTAGAAGTAGCCATGATATTGATACCCTGCTCATTCTAGCATCCATGTACAAATTCATGGACTATGACGTGAAACCCAACTAAGCCCACTTAGACCCATCATAAACTCTACATTGTCACTCTGTCTCATGTCATTACACCGAGGCTGTCACCTCGACCACATTCTAATAACTCACTCAGACTTGCTGATTACGGCAAAAATACATCAGCACATCTCTGACGGTATTCGAAATGACAGGCCAAGGCAATAACTTCTGTATCAGGCTGACAACCATGAGTTCATCTTAATGGGTAACAAAGGCTTTAACCTTCCATTCATCCTCTTGCTTCCTGGACCCTGATGCAAGGGGTTTGAAAAGCAGATCATCTTAAGCCATGCTATATTTCTCTTCTACTTAGCATTGAAAAAAACCTCACTCTCGTTCGCCCAGCTGCTGGAACCAGAGGGGGAGATGCGCCCTGTGAGACAGACACACAGGGAGGCCTTCCTGTACCACACTCCTCCACTCCCGAAGATGGCATCACCTCAGATCCGTCTTGCTCAGTGCCCTACAGGCATGTCTGTGGCCTGGGTTCAAAAGCACGGCTCAGCCGTATCAGAGCTGCTATTTTGTGCTCACAGAACGCCGCACCGTCGAGGCCATTTTTATGTGATGCTGGATCTTCAGCAATGGGAGTTTTAGCAACAATATCCACATATAAAAGAACAATTCCAAATGAGCATATCATCCTATTAAACCCAGTGGTGCAGTTTCAGGTCCATGAGTTCATGTGGCCTTTGTCATCTGACAAAACCAGTCCTGGATGCCTTGATGGTGGACTGCCTGGTTGCATGGGAAGGTCTTGGTTCCTTCCCCTAAACATTTAAATCCCCCCGCCCTTGTACTTTCTGTTCAAAGTGCAAAAAGCTTTTCTGAGGTTTGTATATGGCTGCTTTTTTTTTTTAATCCTTCATTCTAGGAGCTCAGAAAGACCTCCAGCCCACTAGAGGTGAGTTCAGAATGACTTATTCAGAAGGCACCATCTGCTTTGTGCTTCTGTGTCCCACTAGTCCGGCTGGAGTCTAAACGTCTATACTCCCTTCACTGCCTACACAGCTGCCTCTTCCCAGTGAGAGCAAATGTTCTGGTCATAAGGATTACAGCACAAAGAGGCTCAGAACACAGGGCCTAGCCCAGTGGTCCTCAACCCTCTTAATGCTGCAACCCTTCAATACAGTTCCTCATGTTGTGATGACCCCCCAATCATAAAATTATTTTCACTGCTACTTCATAACTGCCATTTTGCTACTGTTATGCATCACAATGTAAGTGTCTGTGGTTTCCAATGGTCTTAGGCGACCCCTGTGAAAGGGTCACAACCCACATGTGGGAGGAACTGCTGCTCTTGTAGGAGGAGCTACCCCAGGGCTTGGATCAGGACTAAAGGTGTCCTGCTATCTCACAGCCTAGCACTGCAAAGACGGACTGAAGACTGCCCTTAGCAATCCCCATCCTCGGCTGGCCATGCCTGTGGCCATGCTGACAAATCTGTACACTCAGGACAGTCACATGACCTGAACCATCAACAAGAGACCAAAGCTGTGCTTTCCAGAAAGAACTCTTAGCCTTCCTTTTTCTAAAGTTCTGTACTTAGAAAGCAAATTATTCAATTTGAAATTAACCTTAAATCTCTGATAAGTAACTGTTTCTTAAATCATTTTTTAAAAACATACAGTCTTGTTTATTACTTTCTATAATATTTCTTTGTTTTGTTTTTTTAAGACAGGGTTTCTCTATGTAGCCTTGGCTGTCCTGGAACTGACTCTGTAGACCAGGCTGGACTTGAACTCACAGAGTGCCTGCTTCTGCCTCCTGAGTACTGGGATTAAAGGCATGCGCCACCACTACCCTGCCTAGCTAAAATTCATTTCTGTTTTTATTTGTGTGTGTGTGTGATGTGCACATGAGTGCAGGTGCCTACAGAGGCCAAAAAGAACATCGGATCCCCTGGAGCAGGAGTTACAGGTGGATGTGAGCCGCCTGATGTGGGTGCTGGGAACTGAACTCAGGTCCTCCGAAAGAGCAGCACAGGCTCTTAACCACTGAGCCATCTCTCCAATCCTTCTATAATTTTTTTTGAAAAGATTTAGGAAAGAGAAAAAAGTCATGTATTTTCCTTTCCAGTGTTAGTTCACTGTTTAATATTAGCACATGCAAACAAAACCTACCCTTAAGTGTATTATTTTAATCTGGTTAATGGTAAGGTGTCTTGCTTTAGATAAACAGTAGAGCACAGTAGTAGTAGGTCACAGCTGTGACCTGGTGCAAAACTCGCACAAACTCTCCCCACACATGGAGAGACTAAAGCTTTAAGACTAAAAAGATGAAAAGTATCTGCAAAAGTCCCAACTCAATTGTAAAATCTCAAAGCCTTTTAAGGCCAGAGTCGATCTCAAACCTTTACAAATGAATTCTAAAGCAAACCGACTCGGCCTAGGGTTCTCTAAATAAAGGTATTGATAACCAGCCTCCCCCTCCTCCGTACAATTAGTAGAGGCTTTGCATATTGGTGTGTTAAAGGCTTTGAATAGTGATATGTTTCCAAAGTGCCATTTAAGACAAGATAGTTCTGCTTATCAAAACCACCCATCATCCTCCTCCTCCTCGTTGTCTAGATAGACAAGGGCCATTTTCTTCTCGTCTGAAACCACCGACCTTTGGTCTATCATTCTCTGCGGCTGCACAGTCTTGTCAAATCCAGCCTGCTCCGTGCCTTTCTCTCCCCCGGTCTGGTGTCCATCCCCAGCGGAGGCCTGAGAGCTCATGGTGGCTACCTGCTCATTCCTACTGTGAGCAGCTCTCCAGCCACCATGCTCAGACACACTGTGAGCTTCCACTTCTGACCCTGCGTCTCGGGTCCAGCTGCGGATGGCTCTTGTGTTACTCACGTCCATCTGAAAAGTAAATGAAGTTTCTTTGGGCCCTTGTGCAATGGGACTTAGTGTGTTCCTGTCACCAGCTATCCCACCTAGCTCAGGGGAGGCCGCCGAGCCATCGAGTACAAATGTTTTAGACAGGGGTCCACGGATGACAATGTGTTCAGAGGGTCCCTTCTCTGAAAGGCCTATCTGAATGTGCTTAAAGGATCTGCTGGTGCCTGCTGTCCCCTCTGCTCCTGTGTCCCCTGCACTGCCCGGAGGGAACTCAGAAATGACCGTTTGGAATGTGTTTTCTTTGTTCCTAAGGATTTCTCTACCTGAGGTGACACTGTGAATGACCTGGGTCGTATCTGCTGAGCTCTCCACAAGGACCATGCCTTCTGTGTCCCTAAATTCCAGTGTCTGTGGGGCTATCAGCTTGGAGGTTTGGTGCCTCTGAGGCCCAATGTCAATGTGCTGGATAGAGGTACTCCTCCCTAAAGACACTTGGGTGTGCCCAGAATCCTCTTCTACCCTCCACTCCACTTCGTCTGGGATGGAAGCTACTAACTGGTTTTCCTCTCTGAACCCTTCTTTAGGGCCTAACTGGAAATGCCTAACAAAAGTCTGGGTGCCCCACAACTCTTCAGTCACAAAGCTACTATCAACCTGGGCTGCCCCAGAAACAGGACCCAGAAAATGAATTTCCTTTTCTACATGAAACTGCTCAGAGACAGGCATTCTGCTGTTCTTGGATATGTCTGTTTCCTCAGACGGTTCTGCTGGGCCAGGCTCTCCTGTATCTCCTGCCTGCCGCCAGGTAGGCAGAGAGCCTTGGAAGGTGACTTCGGTGGACACGTGACTTTGATGGGGACCCAGTGTAACATGCCTCACAGAGCGGCTAGCTCCCTCAGAGCTGACTGCCTCACGGAAGTTCCCACTTACCTCCACCACCTGTGCGGCGGGTCCTCCGTAGGACGCCTGCTCAGTCCCCCACACGTCTGTGGGGCCTAGTTTAACATGCCTTACAGACTGGCTTATATTCTCTAGCACATGAGACTGTGCAAAACCTGTTGGGCTGGTGACTTCCACGGTGGCCGACACTGGGCCCTGGGTAACGCGCTGATCTGAGCTGTGAGGGGACCAGCCAGCATCATCTTTTTCACAGGATGGACTGTACAGTTGTCTGGTGGCCCAGCGCTTGAAGAGAGTGCCCCCAGCAGATACCTCCTCCTCTCCATCTTCCCTGTCTGGGCTTCTAGGCACTGGGCTGGAGCGCTTGGTCAAACTCTCTCTTACCACTGACTCCACAGCCCTCTCTATCTCCCCAGCTTCATCTCTGCTCAATTCTTCCAGGTCTAACTGATCTGCATCCACAGTCTGTGAGAGGTTGACTTCAGCCATCAAGGTCACAGAACCACTAGCATTGCTCTGGACTTTCTTCACGTCCACAGAGACACTCCCTGGCTCTTCTTGACCCGGTCTGGTCAGAGAAGACAGCTCCTCCTTCATGCGCTCAGGCAAGGTTTCCTCCAGCTGCCCGATGACCTTCGCCATCTGGTGCCGGGGCTCGCTGGAGAAGACACCCTTGATGGAGGTATGGAATTCATGTGGTATTTTGATTTCTTTCTCAATGATTGTGGGTTCTGCGTGCAATTCACCACTAGCTTCTTCCTTCAAGTGGGCAGAACCAACGGCACCACCCAGGGAAGGCGCTGGAACCTCCAGGACCTTCACATGCTTCTCTTTCCCTGTGTCATCTCTTGCTTTCCTTCTCCAAGGCCCCTGGACAATTTCATCTTGCCATGAGTACCGGATGGTGGACTCTTCTTCTATGTGGATTTGCCCGTACACTGAACCATCGTCTTCTCTATCATGTCCCCCAGGGTACTCATCTGGGGTAGACACAAAGTAACTCTGCTCTCCCTCTGAGTCACCTGTCTCCATCACTTCTTCCACGTGAGGGATGCTCCCCTGGGGCTGCTTGGTCCTTCGATGTTGATGCACCAAGAATGCCTCATGGGTCTCTTCATCACCATCCTCTTCCTCAACAAAGCCCTTGGGGCTGGGAGACACATCATCGACTTCTTCCACGTGGAACGGGGTAGGAAACTCTGCTGTCCCACCACCCGTGTAGCTCACGGGCTCTTCCACGATCTCCACATTTACGACTTTGGCTCTCCCCTCCCTTCCTTTCAGACCAACGTTGATCATCTCTCCTATCATCTTCTCAGCTGACTTTCCCTTCAGTCCCACTTCCTTGACCTCCTTGCTTAAAAGGTACTCCAGGCCAGCTTCATCAGAGACATCAACGTCTTCTGTCAGCTTCGACTCCACCACAATTTCTGTCTTGGTTTTCCCACTGCCGGGGAGTTCTTTCCTGTCCACGTAAGTGACCTTCGTGTCTGGCAAAGAGCTGTCATTCCCTTCAGCGTCTGGAGCCTGAGTGAACTGCTTAAGGATGGTGGTGACAATGTTTTCGGCTATGGTCTCTGTCCTAGAATCACTTTGCAGAGGACTGGCAGTGTCCTGGGTATCCAACCGGAACTTGGTCTCTTTCGTTTCTGCCCCTCTTCCTCTACTGTCGCCAGCATCCTTCCTTCCGGGTGACAGCAAACTTTTCGTGGATACTTCTAGACTGATGGGTACTTCCCTTTCCTTCACGCTTCCTTCCTTCGGTGATTTCTTCTCTTTGGGCTCGTCCCTCTGCTGGCTTTCTCTCGTTCTTGCATCTCTATCTAACTTGGTTAGCTCTTCCCATCTCAAGTTTCTTTCCTCTGAGCCCTTCTCTTTAGAATCAAACAGTTTCTCTTCTGGCTTTAATTTGACGACCCCTGATCTGTCCCTTTCTTGTTCCCTAGTGGCTTTCACTTCTGATTTCTTTCCCAAAATGACAGTTCTGTCATTTGACTGAGCGTTGTTCATGGCACCTGCCGCCACGTTGCCCCGGTGATCTTTGTGTGACTCTCTGGTGACAATGGACTCTGTGGTCACCCATATGGGGGTGTCCCTGTTGCCTTCAACTTTGGATCTATCAGGGAATGTTTTCACTTGAGCATCCGTGTTTCTCAGAAGGCCATGGGTTGGAACAGCAGGCCTGAGACTGGCTTGACTGCTGACAGTTTTCTCGAGGGATTTTTGCTGCAGGGTTGTAGCTGAGGAAGAATACCCGGAGGTCAGGAAGCCCCTTCTAGCAGGACTCTCAATAGCCGTGGTTGTCTGTGATTCAAGGTGCCCTGGCCTTGTAGAATACAGAGATGAACTATGATTTACAGCTGCCCAAGGTGTTTTTTGCCTTGGAAATAGATTTTTCTCATTTTTCTTCTGAATTACTGAGCTGGTATAGCGATAGGATGCATTTCTGGACTCTGTGAAAATTGAACAAATAGTTCATTTAGATGACAGGCATCATTTTTTTCACCCTAAAAGCATTGCTGTAGGTCATCTCGTATGTCAGTATAAAATATACTATTATTACAGAAAGGACCTTTTCAAGACAATACTTTTATTCTCTACATTATCTAGAACTCCCGTCACAATAAGATGCTGCCCCACAAATACCTCTGCCTAACGTTCCTCGCCAGCTGTGGGTCTTAGAATACCCCCTCAGCTGAAGAGAACCATCAAAAGTCTGAAAATAAAGTGTACCGAGAGTGCCAGAGAGGTCAGAGGCACTGGGTTTTCTGGCCAAATTTTCACAGTATTATGGTCTTCAGAATCATCAATTCTGACTGTGTTGAGGAAAGTTTACCAATTTCAGCAGAGAAAAACTCTATAATTACAAAGAATATAGTTCCTGGATGCTGAACAGCGCACCCCTCCATCTCAGGTGCTGGGACACAGGGATGAAAGACTTTAGATTTTCTAAGCTGCCTTGTATGCTTATACTTGACGAGGTATAGTTTCAAAATCAAACCAGTTGTCAGAGCACTCCCTGAACTAACGGCATCCTCCTGGAGTCAGCCTTAGGGCTTCCGGTTTTACTCAGGGTCATTCCCAGACAGTGGGAATCTTCAGGTGCACAAACTCCACCAGGGTAACCGACTCTTCAGAGTGTCCACTGAGTTAAAACATGACCAAAGCACCAACCACTCCAAGGGCTTTTCTTAGTGTCTACCACACCCCATCTGGCTGGGCACCTCTCTATCCCTCCCTCATGGCAATGGAGCCTAGAGGCCTCACTGAGACAGGTTCCCAAAATACAGGGAAAGAGCCCAGGCTGGAATATTGTATATACAAAGATTTCTATTTTGGGTTAATTCACTGATCCTAATCTAGAAACCCCAGAAGACAAACCCCCATGGTCAGTAGGCGATATGGAGGCTCACAGGCTAGTGTTAGGTCTCTCATGTCATAGGCAGCAGCCAACATTACTTCAGGGTACATTTTAAAAGGCAACTAAGTGCACTAACAAGTATTGATCAGTTTACTAGGCAATCATCTGCAGGTTTCTTCCATAAATAGTTAATGAGCAGCTATGCTATGCAGAAAACACAACTATTTATAAGCATGAAGACTGACTCACACCTAGGCACCTTTATTCCACAGCATCTTTCTTTAGCCCAATACCTAAGCATTAAGACAGCTTAGTTCATAAATGTGATGTACGCATACTGTTCAAGAAGCTTAAAGAACAATGGACAAATAAATCAAGTTAGCAGAGATACCTACCTGTCTTCTTCCTGACTCTAAAGTCATGCATGGCTAGTAAAATATCACCGAGTCCCACGCTTAGAATGCTAGTCCTCCCAGGAATTTGGTCCTTGGCCCTTTATTTCTCTCTTCTAACCTCAGGTTGTATATTAGACTTCCAGATATACATAGCCACAGGTTAAAATTTTAGTAAACCTTGAAACCTGGCGGGTGACAACTTTTCTTTTCTAGATGTCAGGTAGGCCAGCCAATGGCTACTTGCATGAATCTCTCCGTTTTCTTTCAGACTTACTCTCAAAATGAGGACACAAGCTTGTTAACTGTTACCTAAAAGACAAATCCCTTACTAGTCATAGATGATTAGAACCACAGTTCTGAGGCTGACCCCCGGGACCTGGCAAATCAGAGATGTGGCTAACAGGGGCAATGAAGACATGAGCGCCACTGAGGAAGGCACATGATGGGCCTCGTAGGTGATGGGTTCCAAAGGTGCCCAACCTGTGGGCTCTGTCCCCACACCCTGGTTAACTAAAGAGCATAATGATTTCAGATGAAGTGTCTAACAGACTGTTTTCCTGTCATCCCCCCAAGCAATACAGTGTGACAGCAATTTATATGGCACACATGTTGTACTATATACGCTAAGTAACATAGCGGGGATTTGAAGTCTGTAGGAGGATGTACAAATCCTGTAACATCTTAGACAAGGAACTTGCGCATCTGCGAACTTGGTTATGAATAGATGTCCTGGAGACAGTCTCCCCCACACACCAAGGAAGACTTAGGCTGAGCATCCATATGTCTTTTAACCACTGCTTAGCCAGAATCCCTTTAAATGGTCAGCAGGCTTAATACTTCATTTAAAAGTTATCTTACAGATTTTGAAGGTCTTCCAAAGGAGCATATTAAGCTCTTTTACGCCAGATCTTGGGCCCAAACTACAACAGGACTTCTTCCAGACTTGCTACTCCTACCTGAGGTGGCAGAGTAGCGTCATTGTAACCCGGTAGGGTTAGTTTCCAGTGTGCTGGCTACATGCTATCCAAAATAATAATTTTGGATGTTAGGTTCAGCCATAATTGTTTGGTCTGGAAAAAGAAAATATGCCCCTTCTGTGGGTATAATGAACACATGCACATCCTCACCACCCTGCTTTGGGTGCTGCTCCTCAGCGAGGAAGTACCTCAGAATATTATCTGCACAGGCAGAAAATTCCAGTGACTGCTTCCAAGGCCATTCTGATCTACACTGTAATTTAAAGTATTTCCCGTTCAACTAACATCTAGTTGGTACTTAAAAGTATGATGAACTATTCGTTATCTGGGAAACAGTTTGTCTTCCTCAACCCTCTCTGTCTAGATAATAAACCCTCCTCCCTCCGTGGAGTGGGCAGCTCAGACGGGAAGCATTTTAACACTGCAGCACTAATAAATACAGCCTCTAGTATTTACCTTGTGGCATGTTTTCAGTGTTCTTTGTCCAGATCAGTATCTCCGGATTGCTCTCCCCTTCCAACAAGGCCCTGCGAAAGTTATTTTTAAAAAAGTTTATTATAGAGTGAAAGAGAGAAAAATGGTTTTCGTCAAATACGTCAGGCAATATTTTGTCAGTGATCATACCATCACAGGACCATACACGTAAGACCTGTGCCTGGAGATGTGGCTTGGGTAAGCTGCACCAGGATGGCCCAGCTCTCTGCTCACTGTCATTCCCCTGACACCCGGCATAGCATCTGCTACATGACAGCTGCTCAAGTGGCAACTGCTGAAGGAAGAATATGCATGGGCCGGGTTTCAGAAGTACCGGAGAATTCAGTCCTTCTAGGACACCTCCCCCATACCCCTTTTCACCACCACCCCCCGCAAAAAAAGAAGAAAGAAAACATTTTTTTGTCCTTGGCAAAGTAGGGCATACATCAAGTAGTGCTGGGGAGACTGATGCAAAAGGGCAGGGCAGGGCAGGGCTTAGTTTCTTTGGCTAAGAGAGAGGCCTAGGCCAGTATTTCACCCCAGTTACAGGGCCTCAGACAACTGACCCCCGCAACCTCCCCGCTACAGGAGTCATGGAAGTGGGAGATCGATGGGCAGTAGACTAGGAGCAGAGCAAGGAGCAGTAACAGACACTATTTGTAAACAGGAGATTGGATGGAGTTGGCATCTTTTCCTTTTTAATGATACTGAGGATCAAACCTAGGGCCACATATATGCTAGGCAAGATCATACATATGCTATGCAAGCCCACATACAGTCTAGGCAAGTACTCTGCCACAGAGCTGCGTCTGCAGAGCTATGTGGACATCTCAGAGACGAAAGTAAGCATGTAGAAAAGTACTCCCATGGGCACCCCACTTCACCTTCACCCCCTTTAATGAGATGCAGTGGAAAGTACTCAGCTAGGTTGAACTCCAAGTTTCTAAGATTATAGTCTTCATTAAGTTGTCATTTTGCATCTGCCATCGCAGAGAGGCACTGAGGAGGGCATGGATCCAAACAGAGCCACATGCTGGGAGGAAGGGTTATCAGTGGGGTGCCAATCAGCTGGTAACTTCCAAAGACCTACAGGACCGCTAGAAGCTGCAGATGCAACAGTTGTATGGTTGCTAGAGCAACATGTGAAGTCACTAACCCCAGCTGCCAGGGATACAGCACACACAGCAAAGGCTGATGAGAAGAGAACCACAGCCCACGTGGTAGGACCTAGGGCCCACAGGGAAACAGAGCAGGGGGACCAGATCCCAGCTGGGCTTGGCAGTTTGAGGAAACTGCACCAAGGCTCACGTCTACTGAGTGAAACGTGGCAATCCCCACAGTGGCAATGAGAACCCTCTGGCAGCTACAAGAAAACAAACACAGGGTTTGCCTGAGGTTCACACTGGTAGGTTGACCACAGGAGCAGTCACGGAAATACATATGCCAAGAACACCAAGGCCAGAGCTGAAGCCCTTCCACTCAGGACAAAGGCCAGGAAACAGGACACCAATCCATTAATCCCCACCCTCATGACCAAGCAGTTTAGCTTCCAGGAACACAAACAGCTTCCATCATCACAAAAAAAAAAAAAAAAAAAAAAAAAACTCCAACCCTCTGAGGTCTGTATAATAAGAAGAATGTTCAGGGGCAAAGTCGGATGTCTATATCCTGGGGTTATTTCAGCCATTCCACAGCTGAGGGTCAGAGCACGGCCTAGAGACAAGGCCATGCTTAGACCATACAAGCTTCACATACCCCAGGGTCAGACATAGACCCAGGTCGCTGGACTCAGGACAGAAGGAGTCTTTGGGAGTTAGTGTTAGAAAATACTGCTGATGGGCACGGGGGACCAATGATCGGGAAAAGCTATGCCTTTCCCCACCCCTCAACGGGTAATGGTTCTGTCTCTCCTCCAGGGCAAAGCCAAAGTTTTATCCGGCTTCACGGACGACAGGGCCAGCACAGAATGGAACAGTTTCGCCTCCCGCATCCACTTACACATGTGGTTCTGATGTCCCAGAGCTCTGGGCCTTGCCCAGCTCCCTCTCTGAGGAAAACAGGCCAGAGTGAAGACAGTGTCTTGAAGGGCCCATAGAACACCCAAAGACAGAACCCGAACCCAGACCCTCACCTTCCAGTTGCTAGGCTTCCCTATGAGACAGGGATGATGGCATTGCCTGAAAATTCCAGAACACGTAACTGATGCCCTTTATCTCTATAAGTCCTCTACACCACATTCATAAAAGCAAATTCACATAAATGATGCTATCTTGACCCTCTATATCACATTTATGAAAGCAAATTCAACCTCTGGGTAATTGCATCCCAATTTTCTGCATTTGTGCTCTCCTTTGTGAGTCTCCCATCTGTGCCCCAGATGTGGCTGAATCCTAGAAGGCAGGGGCACATGTCACCTGTACCCAATACAGAGCTTGAGATGGACAGCTGGCCCCTGGGTTCTCAGTTCTTGCCACTGGAGCACCTGCACCTCAGTGACAGCACTGGACCCTGACTTGTCAACACAGTTCCCAGGACTAATATGGCAAAGTCAGCGACTATGGTGCTAAGGAGATTTCCTGTGACCCCTTCAAAGAGCAGCTGAAGGGACAGACTTGTACAGCTTTAAGAAATGTGTAGAGTGCTTTCTGAGGCTCCTACCAAACCTGGTTATTTTAAGAGCAGGCTAGGAAAGCTGCCTCCAGGCCACTGAGACTGTGAGAATGCCAACTCCCTGAGTCACTGGCTATTAGAGAGTATTTCATACAACTCCCCGGGCTGACTGCCTCTCCAATAGGAAAATAGACAAATAAGCAGAAGACCAGACCCTGGCCTCATTAGGAGCCTGACACAGCCCATGATGTGGAAGTGAGCTGTAATGTGGCCTCTGGCCCCACTCCAGGCCCTAATGGGCCACCCAGCCTCCCAACCAGCCTGGTATGGGGCTGCCCATCCACGATGGATGCGCTGAGTGGAATTTCAGGGCCTGTCTGCTAGTCTTCAACACTGTGGGCACGAGGATAAGATGAGGGAGAGGGACGGGAAGGGGCATTTCCAGGAGTGACACCTGTGAGGGTCTGTGGGTGGTCCACATGGTGCTATCCACAGGTGTGGAATGGGGTGAGAAGACAGCAGGAATCGCACACACTCAGAGTCGCCCCCTTCAGCCTGCTCACTGCATAGCTGAGCTCTCAGGGTAGGGGGCAACACGGGTCCCCCTAGACACTGACCAGAGCCAGTCAGTACTAGAGGATGGGGGAGAAGGGAGAGGAGAAAAGGGGAGGACAAGCTGAAATGCTGAGTCTGGGGATGGGGAGAGGGGGTGAAGGGAACGAGGAAGGGACAGTGCTCGCCATCTGTGGTCATTCTTTCCATGGTAAGTTGTATTCCAAGAGCCAGCTGCAGACCGAGACCGGAGACAGAAAACAAACCAACCAACCCTGGCATAATTAGCAGACAAGCAAAGGATGCTGATCAAACAGAACAGAACCACTGGACCGTGACTCAAATCCTGGACATGGCTTCTGAGTTGCCTAAGCCTCTAAGCCTCAGCAGGGTGCTCTGACCAGTGGCGACTTACTTTCCCCAGTTCTGAAGTGGGACGGACTCTTATGATGACAATTAAGTAAGCAACAGAAAGTTCAAAGAACAATGGCTGTCACTGAATAAGAGCCTGATAAATAGCATCATCATTACCTCCTTCTACGGTCTCAGAGAAAGGGATTCTCAGCTACTGAAGTCAGCCAAGGGGGAAAGGAGTGTTCTTTTGCTTCATCTGGTTCGCGCCCAGTCCTGGCCAATCCTCTCACTTATTGTTTGTTTTTCAGATAGCCTCACAGTGTAGCTCAGAGTGGCTTTGACCTTGAGATCCTCCTGCTTCAGTCTCTCAAGCACTAGGATACAGGTGTGCACTAGCTCCTCTCAATTATTTATCCTTTATTTCATTTTATTTTTGAGACAGAGTCTCTCTGTGTAGCCCTGGCTATTATGGAACTTGCTCTGTAGACCTAGCTGGCCTCGAACTCACAAAGATCTGCCTGCCTCTGCCGTCTAAGTACTGGGATTTGAAGCAAGCACCACCACCACCCAGCTCAAGTCTTTATTCTCAAACTACAAAATTTTGCTCAGTTCAAATATTTTTATTAGCAACCAGGTCTCTGTGAAACACAGATTTCTAAATACCTATACTCCATAACTAGGATATAACTTTAAAAATAAAATCTACTTCATTGAAACCTGTGAACGTGCTAAGAAATATATTCTTTAAATACATGTGAAAAGATACAGGTAGCCTGATAATACCATGACCATGAGGCTATCCACACTAGGTGTCCCCTGAAAGCGCTTCACTAGCAGGCTAGAGACCACATTCTACCAGTCTCTGTTAAAATACTGATATCTCGTTCACTGTGATCAAAAAGTGGAAGCAGGGAGTTTTGTGGGGCCATTATTTATCTGCCTGGGGTTTTGTTTGCTCAGCGTGGGGTTGGGGAGGCAGGACACACTTGTGTATAGATATGTACCTGCACAGAAGTCAGACTCTGCACTATTCCCTCCAGTCGGAGATTCTCACGGAACCTCCAAACTGGTAGCCAGCAAGTTCTAATGACCCTCCTGTCTCTGCCCCTCGTAGCACTGGAGTTACAGCTCAGTTTCACCAATGTACATGAAATAAAAATAAATAAACTACTTTTAAAAAAGAAGAACTCATATCATCGTTTGCACAGCAAATGTTCTTACCCACTGAACCGTCTCCCCAGCCCAGATGTGACTGTCTCTAACTTAACTTTTCTAAATGGCTTACTATATCTATTTACTGGATATGTGTGTGCTCACACATATGCCATGTTATATGTGTGATCGCACAACCTGGGGCAATTGGTTCTCTCCTTTTACCATACAGGTCCCAGGGAATCAAACGCAGACTTGGTGGCAAGCACTTTTACCCACTGAGACACCCTCACCAGCCATAACTTTAAGACATGGGCAGCCCATCTCTGTATTATACAACCATAGCGCAGGAGATGAGACTTCAGGACTTCCTCTGCTGCCTTCCTGTTTCCTTGGATGGTGTTCACTCCGAGAGAAATAGTTTGCAGTTGGGGAGGTTTCTTTGCGGCTCTGTTTCACAGATCCCTATTTGTCCTACATCTGTGCAACTGCCTTGAGGCTGAAATTACATGGTGAGGTGAAGCAAGAGAAAGAGCAGAGAGGTGACCAGGGACAACAGTGACCTCTTTTCAGGTTCCACCTCCTGGTGTGTACCACTTCATCCTAATACAGCTGTCTACTGTGAGTCCAATGAAATAATCCACAGATGGGCCAGAGCCCTCAGGTTCCAATCAATTCCAAAAGCCTGTCAGCTGGTGTTAACCAAACCTTCGTTAACACATGCTCCTTCAGGGGCATGCTCCATTTCCACACCACAGACAGGTGGGATCTAGAACCTCCACGAGTCCTTCACTCTGCGTCTTAGTTACTTTTCTACTGCTGTGCAGAAACCATGGCCAAGGCAACTTACAGAAGGAAGTGTTATTCCAGGCTTGTTTCTGTTTCAGAGGACGAGCTCGTGACCATGACGGTGGGGAGCATGGCAGCATGCAGGCAGGTAACTGAGAGCTACATTTTGAGACGACTACCACCAGGGAGAGAGAGAACTAACTGGTAATGGTGTGGGCTTTTGAAAGCCCACCCCCAGTGACACACCTCCTCCAACAAGGCCATGTCCATTCATCCTTCCCAAACAATTTCACCAAATGGGGACCAAGTGTTCAAGCATGTGAGAGCATGGGGCCGTTCTCATTCCAGCCATCACATGTCCAGAGCTAAGAATGCAAAGTCTCATTTGAATTCTGACCCAGAAACTCACGCTGTACCTTCCCTCCATGACAGACTTCAAGCTTCTTTTACCCATTGTCCCTTCTAGCAGCTTATGGATGGTGACACGTATGTTACTGTTTTGTGGGAAAGCTGCGTATTTTACAATTGCACTTTGTACTTATTCCCTCTCCATCGCAGCTGGATGAGATCCTTATGTGTGTAGAACGCTGCTCTCCAGGCAAAACACTGGCCATCATCATCAGATCAACCATTTATATGCATTTCTACCACAACTGCATGTTGTCCCGGGGCAGTCAGAGGCTGGGGGGGGGGGGATGAAGAAGGGCTCTATCCCCCACTATGGAGCCGCCATCAGTCTGGGTTGAAGACGTTGTAGTGTAGATGCTCTGAGGTCATCCATGCGCTTCATGTGAGCCCACTGGATTCTAGAGTGGAACTGAGTTGTCATTGGGACCTAATGAGGGGGTAGACATTGTTTTTTTTTTTTTTTTTGTTTTTTTGTTTTTCGAGACAGGATTTCTCTGTAGCTTTGGAGCCTATCCCGGAAGTAGCTCTTGTAGCCCAGGCTGGTCTCGAACTCACAGAGATCCGCCTGCCTCTGCCTCCCGAGTGCTGGGATTAAAGGCATGTGCCACCACCGCCCGGCGGGGTAGACATTGTTTATATCTCTTCCACGAAATGGGTTCTTGAAATACTGTGATGTCATTGAGATAGATGGGTTAGGATGCTGCAGGTTTTATATGTTGCCATCCTCGGATTATCCGCCAGTCCTTCATAAACAACCCTTTCTGATGAGGGCTCTGTGCTGGTTGCTCCAGCCTGTGACCCTATGACCTGTACAGCATGCTGCTCTCAGAGTTGCCCAGGACACCCCCACCCCCACCCCCAGTTCTCGGGCTGACTCTCCACACCAGCCAGGACCCTAATGCTCTCCAGCCATTTGTTTCATGACACTCTGGTGACTAGAAGAAATCCTCCATTTCACCCAGACATCAAGAACCTCTGCTCCCAGACCTCCTATATCCCATCTGCCTAAAGCTGCCTCCCTGGCTCATGGTTCCAGACTTGGATGGCCCCTGGCCTGCTACTGAAAGCTACATCAGGGTGCAGGGATTTGAGGCCCAGCATCCGGCTTCCTTTCCAGATCTCTGCTCACTCACTTCCACTTTTTCTCCCTCCACACATATTTTTTAATTGATTTTATTGAGCTCTACATTTTTCTCTGCTCCCCTCACTTCCTCTCCCCTCCCCTTCAACCCTCCCCATGCTCCCAATTTACTCAAGAGATCTTGTCTTTTTCTACTTCCCATAGAGATTAGATCCATGTATGTCTCTCTTAGGCCATTCTTCAGTCAAGGGGCATTTAGGTTGTTTCCAGGTTCTGGCTATGACAAATAATGCTGCTATAAACATAGTTGAACACATGTCCTTGTGGTGTGATTGAGCATCCTTTGGGTATATATCCAAAAGTGGTATTACGTTGTTTCCTAATTTTCTGAGAAATTGCCACACTGATTTCCAAAGGGGCTGTACCAGCTTGCACTCCCACCAGCAATGCAGCAGTGTTTCCTTAACCCACAACCTCTCCAACATAAGTTGTCATCAGTGTTTTTGATCTTGGCTATTCCTATAAGTGTAAGATGGAATCTCAGAGTTGTTTTGATTTGCATTTCTCTGATGACTAAGGATTTTGAGCATTTCTTTAAGTGTCTTTCAGTCATTTTAAATTCCTCTGTTGAGAGTTCTCTGTTTAGGTCTCTACTCCATTTTTTTTGATTATTTGCTCTTTTGATGACCAATTTATTGAGGTCTTTGTATATTTTGGAGCTCAGTCCTCTGTCTGGTGTCCTCCACACATTTCTGAAAACATGCTTGCCCACTCAGAATGCCTTCCTGGTCCCTTTCTGCTGGTCTGCCTCTTAGCCCCACATACACACATGCAGGACTCAGCTCAATGCCCACACCCTTTGAAAGCCTCTCCCTCCATCTAAAGCACGTTTTCCAGCATTCATCACCTGGCAGCAAACCATCTCCAGCATTTCCTCCAAATATTCCATTTTATCATGTGAGTCACTGTGCCCCTCACCTCAAACTTCTACATCCCATCCCGGAAAATGTCTGTTTAAATGTTCCTAGGCTTCCAGACCCTGGCTAGTTTCAGTTTCATTTCCCTCTAACTCCTTTGTATACACACGCACGCATGCACACACACACACATACACACACACACACACACACACACACACACACACACACACCCCACAAACCTGGCACTGGAGTGTATTCTAGGACATCTTCTTTCTCTTTCTTACTATGAAAAAGGTTACCTGGGTTCTTGCCAACTTAACTGCAGTTTGTATTCCTTAACATGGAAGCCACCCTGACCATGGCACCCTGCATGCCAAGTGCTTCTGCTAGGCTGCTGTGAAAATCTGGTGGTGACAGAGCAAGGAGGTAAAAACACTCCCAGGCACACACTGCTATGGTCAGCCCTGAGACAGAATGAGCACAGCCCCTGTTTGCCTGCCTGCCTTGTCCCTTCTCTGCTATCTACAGCCCAAGTAGGGTCTTATAGCCACTGCCAACAGCCACCTTCACTGCAGGAGGCCAAGGCCATGCTGGCTGCCTTCCAGTGCCTGAGGCCTCATTCTCATAGGGAGCTGCCATGCAGGCCTGGCCACCGAGGGGGGTCAAGTTGATGAGAACCTCCAGCCTTGGACTCTTCTAAATATATATATACATATATACACACACACATATACATACATGTATGTAAACATGCAACCTGATTTAATGAGTACTTACATTTCTCCTTCACAGTGAAGGTTCCAGGAAGAGCAAGTTGTCTGTGTTGGAAAGCATTCAAGGCCCTGGAGAGCTAGCCTTGGGCAGCAGATAAACTGCAACAAGATGTGCCCAAAGCTTTAAAGAGGTGCAGTCCCTTCCCTTTCCTGTGACCTCTTCAGTCAGAGGAACCGTGGGACATTGACAGTCAATGAGCAACTGGAGCCCTGACCAGCACAGGGAAAGCCTGGGGTAAATCGCATGAGGCCCAGACGGGGGCAACTCTTGCCTCTGTGTCAGCCGCTGTCACCCTTCTGCCCTGTGGGGTCGAATATTCTACCGAAAGCAGAAGAGTCGGTTTTCAAAATTGGCAGGTCAGTTTGTAAAGATCACAGGGCACAACAAAAGGGCTTAGGTCACCAGACGGCAAGGGCGCCAAGGCGCAGGAGTTACCACACCTGTGCTCACACACAGCTGACTGAGAAAGAACTTGCTTCATTACACACTCCTTTAACTGATAAAGAAAAAAATAACCCAGGCTTTTGACTTACATAAAGACATGAGTTGTGTTGACAGTCTGTGTGTCTTCAGTATCTGTGGGTGTCTACTAGACTAAACCTAAGTGCAGGAGGTGGGAACTACAGCCACACTAACCACCAAAACCAGCCTGGGCAGGGCAAGGCAGCCTAGGCTTCCAATTTCCCCTGGGCAAACTTGGACAGCAGGAAGGGGTCCAGTGAACCCATCACTGACTCCCTGAAAGGGCTTTTAAGTGCCTAGAAGATGGCCATGTTCACCCGTAATGAGGTTAGAAGCATGGCAGCAACAGACAGAAGCAATCAACTGCATCCCTGCAGATGGTCAGATCGCTGACTGAAGCAGAAATGGCTCATAATCAATGTGCTTGGAAACAAGAAACCGGGAATGCTGGGAGCGCTGTAGCCAAAAGACAGGCTCTGGACACTAGGATGGGCCGCCTGCTTTTGGCGACCAAGGTCCAGAGGCATGGCAAGTGAGGATGAAAGGGGCTCAAAACCCTAGAGAAGCAACACATAAAACCGGTTTCCTTATGTGAACTAATATGCAAAGGAAATGGGAAAGTCTGACCATCTCTGTAGGGAAGAGCCCCCTCCACTCCTGACAGCAGGTGATAGCTAAGATGGACACAGGAGTCAGATTTGGGGGCTGCCTGGCATGTGCCATAGAACAGTGCCTAGTTTGGGCTCCCTCCCACAAGGGCCAGCCCCAGCCCACACACCACACCAGAGACTGGCCCCACCCAACTCTGGAGCACTTCATTCCCCTGGTTAGGGAAGCAAACAAAACCAGAGATCTGGCTCAGGAGCCTGAGGCTGGGAGGTCATAAGCCTAGAGCTCTCACAGGGTGGAAGGAGCCCACAGAATGGTCCTCATCTGGACTCGGTTCACTTTCTGCTGTATGAGTAACATATTCCTTCTCTGACTCACACTGATCTGAGAAGGATGTCGATCACTCATACTCGGAAAATAGTCCTCTTTAACGCTCTCTTTCTCGCCTGCCTGTTTACAGTATCCCTTACCAGTGAAACTCGGGACACTTGTGCAGCATGTGGAATACCCAACCAGCTTCACTTCGCAATTGTTAATTCCATGAGATTTCTAAGAATGAGCAGGGAGGACCTAGGGGAGGAAAGACAGGTAGGCGCCCTGCCTCTCTCTCTGAGCCCCGGGTCCAGGTACCCTTTGCACAGTGGGAAGCAAGGTATAGCCCCAGGACCAACCTCAATTCAGCTGGGGCTCCTCCAAGAGCAGTCATACCTTCAAAGGAAGACCTTGCCTCTTAGCAACCTTTGAGTGCCCAAGATTCCCAATAGCCTACTTCTCCATTAATGGAAATTAGGGCCAAGCAAAAACTAATCTTCCATTCAGGAAAGACATCACGGGCAGCCCAAGGCTCTGGGGTGAACTAAAAGCATACACCAGACAGACAGTTTTGTTTTTCAATAGGCATAAAGCAACCCATTGATTTGCTATTCTGATAGCACAAATCAGACTTAGCAGAGGCCCTACAGGGAGTAATGAGCTGGGGCTGGCTCTTATCCGCTCTGTCTAAGAAAGTCAGAGTCCCTTTCTTAGCTATTCCAGGTTTAACTCTGTCCTCTGCTAGGGGTGACACCCACCACTGCAATATTTCACTGACAACTGTGCACTCTTCACTGGCCAGGGCAGGGTCCAAAGCCCCGTGTTACATGAAACAGACTTGTAATCACAATTCTGGGGATGAAATGGGTGTAATGACCCCTTTTACATGGTTTGGTGGGAAAGACACAGGTCCACAACCAGAGCTGGCTGGTTCTGTCTCTACCCCCAACAGCCCCGAGCTGCAAACATCTCTTGTCACACCTGTAAGAGCGATGCATGACAACCACTTAGAGAGGGATGGGGAGCAGAGGTTGCTGAGCACCATGCCTGCCTTAGCATAGCAGATCCATGATGGACCATCGTTAATAATGACCACCCTGCTCTCTACAGACCTTCCACCTTAGGTTGCTGATGTCTGGCTTCCTCTATGCCAGTCCTCATTGTATATAAAAGCTGCCAGAAGGGAGGGCACCACCTCAACCAATCATTAGTGTCCACCTGAGGGAGGGAGGGGTCCAACCAGGAAAGAGAGCCAATGGGTGAAGGACTACCTGCCTTCTATGCCCTACTCAGCACACACACCCTCTAAATCCATTGTGACCTTTATGAGCTGATTGTATTAAAGTTGCTATCTTGGTAAAGAAAAGCTGTTCTTTTGAATGCTGTTCTTCAAGACCAAACCCAAGACTCCCAGAAGGTCAGTTCCCTGAGATTTTGAAGCAATAGTGCCGACTCCTGGCATCCAAATTTTGACTCTCTAACTTCTCTGAGCTCAGCTTGCTCTTCTGTAAGTTGACCACCTAACTCCCAAGATCAAAGTAGACATGGGCCACGTTATTAAACTATGTCCAGGATACAGAAACACAGTGGACCTGGAGTGAGCCCATCATCTCCCTTCTCCTCCCTTCCCTTTGATTCTGTGGTCCCCACTTAGCCATGCCAAAGGGCTGTTCTCTCCTCATCGCAGAGCCACAGGGATTCCTCAAAGGCCACAGGGACCTTCTATCACTGGCTTCATGGAGACAGACTCAGCATAGTCTCACCTGTAGGTGGCCACCTCCAAGCTGAGGCCAGTCTTCACCTGCACAAGCTCCTGGTACTCCCGCAGCCGGTCAGCCATGGCCAAGGTGAGGGCTTCTTTCTCGTCCTCCAGGCTGTCAATCACTCTCTGAAGAGAACAAAGAGCTTTTAGATCCACATCCCAGAGCTTCATAGAGCGAACTAAGGAAAGCACACCGACAGTGCGGGGCATGAAAGCATATGTATCCTATGTGCGGACAGCTTCTTAGAATGGATCTCTTGTAGGTGGAAGGTTCTCTCTTTATTGCATATGGAGGATTTTGATAGGATAGGTGCTTCTGTGTTTGGACTTCCTGACAAAATGAAGGCTTAGTTTATTAAAACCACTTCTGCTGTAGCCATCAGGCCATGTAGGTAACCTAAATAACCCAACCAGGCAAGTAAGGTGCTACTTAAATATTCACCCCAACTAGAAATCTTTTTATAATACTTGAAACAGAAGTCACTCTCGTGTGAACTAAAATGTCTCCCAAAGCCATCACTGTCCCAGTAACAGCAGATAAGTGTATAGAAATATCCTTATTTTACCTAGGAATGATATTTTTAAATAATCTGAGAATTACATCCCGGGCATAAATGAGCAGATTCATGCATACATAATTCTTCCTTTTGGAATGGAGTTAATAAGCCCCTCCACCTGGTTAATTTCCTTCACTGGATCTGTCTTTTCCCAAGCTGGGAGTCTGGCTGTCCCTGCCATCAGATCTAGATGGCCAGAAACCATCAAGGACCAACCACACAGTACACACCAGGTAAACGGAATTTAATATTAAACAGTCAAGACCTTATTACCCTCTTCAAAAAGTCCATTTCAAGCCAATACTGTCTGCTAATTAATGTACACTTTACAGTTCTGTGTTTCCTTCTTCTCTGCTGACCCGTCACTCTGAGAAATAATTAACCAAGCAAATATTGAAACACTGAGGCAAGTATTCTTGTAACTTCTGTAATGGGAAGTAGCATTATGTGTAAGTGTAATTAACCAAACTCAGGCACATATATGAGCACAACCTTTGGCGAATTCAAAACTATATGAGTGGTGGGAAAGGGGATTTGTTTTCGGTACTGCTAGAGATTCCCCAAAAGGTCAGCAGTGGGTATGTCCTCTCTGCAGAAACAAGGAAGGAGTCTGACAGAGTTCTCACCCTGCAGTCCTCATCTGTATTGTTTTATTCTGAACAGGGTCTTTCTATGTAGACAATGCTGACCTAGTTCTAGGTTCTAGGTTATCCTAGAACTTGCTATGTAGACAATGCTGACCTCAAATTCATAGAGATTCTCCTGCCTCTGTCTCCCAAGTGCTGGGATTAAAGTTGTACACCGTGTCCATTAATGAATTGATCACTTTCAAAAGATGATTGTCATGTAGATAAGTCTGCTTTTTATAGCACTTCCGTTTACAAGCCTGGTGCAGGAGACTTGTCTGTTTCTGTCAATCATGTTTTAAATAAATGCTGATTGGCCAGGTAGGAAGTATAGGCGGGTCAACCAGACAGGAAGT
>JAQHUG010000073.1:692762-704280 GCA_028555095.1 Dicrostonyx torquatus
AGCAGGCCACCTCTGGGTTGGCATCCTAAGGTTCTAAGACAGCAGGCCACCTCTGGGTTGGCATCCTAAGGTTCTAAGACAGCAGGCCACCTCTGAGCTGGCATCTTGAGGTTCTAACATAGCTTGCCACCTCTGGGTTGGCATCCTAAGGTTCTAAGACAGCAGGCCACCTCTGGATTGGTATCCTAAGGTTCTAAGATAGCAGGCCACCTCTGGGCTGGCTCTTAGAAAGGGCAATTATCATTTAACTGATGCAGAGGTAAAGGTTTCATTTGTATAAAACAAGAGAAAGCAAATGTGGCCCAGTGGTGAGCTGCCCACCTCAGTCAGTCTGGATGGAACCCTGTTTAGGCCACTTACTGACTAGTGGCCCACCATTAATTTTACCATCTGTAAAATAGGGCTAATCGTAGCCTCCACCTCCTGAGATTGGTGTGTGGACTAAGAGTGAATACACAGATTAGACCTGATACTCCCCAGGGCTAACTATTTAGTAATGCAACATTTTTTCCCCAGGAAGTCAGCTAAGTCAGTCTTTATATTTTCCTTCTCTCCAGTGTGAGCATCCAAGGAATTTGAGGGGGAGGAGAGTAGAGGCTTGGGGCTGAAACAATATTTTCTCTTTAATATAATTCTGAACACTGTTTATGACTGGTGATTAGTCTTTCAGAACGGGATCTGAAATGCAGTTTGCTTTAAGCTGAGAAAGTGGTCATAATATAGTTAAGATTGCAGCTGGTAACATTTAGTAAAAACAAAACCTAAACTAATTGAGACTGAAGAAAAAAATAATCGGGGTCCTCATTGACACTGTCCTGGCTCTCATTTCCAGGAAGGGGGGTGCCAAATCAGAAACAGATTCTAGGGTAGGGAGCTGAGGATGGGATTCTATTGGAAGTCAGGAGTGATCTCAGCGTGACTTCACTAGGGGTTGGAGTCCCGGCAGAAGGGTTGGACAGTGATTCTATTTGCACTTCCAAGTCCTGATCTTTTCTCCATTTGGGGAACTCCACTTCTATCTTCTCAGATTTGAGGTTCCACTGAGGATTTTATTATGGAAAAAGAATCTACTGGTGGAAAGAATCCTGAAATCAGAGCTTCAAGGCCCCAAAATATTCCAAGTAGGATGGGAGAGGGAGGTGCCCGAAGTCTACAACCCCAAAGAAGGGATTTCCCCCAGGTTGATTCCTTGTGGCTTTCCATGATCTCCTGTTCAGTCTCTGACTCTCTGGCTACCAAAATACTAGCTCAGCCCTGGGGACCCAGAGGAAATCAAGAGGTTTGCTGTCACATCAGTCATCCATTTCACACATCTTGCAGTCACGTGGGATTTTAAAGAACACACAGCCATCTCCAACCTTCAGCTCCCAGCTGCAAGCACAGCTCTTAAAATCTTCCTGAAGTCGTGCTAGTGTTATTTCAAACCATTTTCCTGAAGAACTACCAATAGTATGATTAGAGAGTACTTCCAATTCTGGCTGGGGCTGGGCGGGGAGGGAGCCAAACACTAGAGCTGAACTGAGTGTAATGACATCTCACCACGGGGACCTGCTTTCTCCTAGTTTTTACACAACCCAGGGCTCTGCCGTCAGCTCATACTGTGAGCAAAACAGCTCTGACCCTTTTTCAGTATGGCAGTGACTTAGTCCTCTAAAGGGAACAAACAAAACACAGAAAAAATATGACAGTCGCCCAGAAAGCTCTGAGCAGCTGCCTCCAGCTGGAAAATAATTCTGGCAAAATTAAAAGGCACTTGGAGTTCTAGAAGCGTGGGCGGCCTCCAGGTAAGGACTTGGCAGTGCCCTGAAGCTCCCAGCACACTACCAATCCGAGTCCAAAACCTGGGCTGAGTTTTGGATTTTAGTCTACTAGATCTAGCAAGCCCAGGAAACAAGAAAGAAAAGAAAAGAGAGGGTCGAACTAGCAGGATCGTTGGTCTGGACGTGCCTAGACACGTCTGTATTTAAATGTGACACCCTAAAAAGATGACTGACACTAAGCTATCCACCGGGACTTGTCACATGGCATCAGCCCTCTGATTGAAGGATCATTGCACCAAGCCCTTATTCTTAGGCTAGCTACATGCCAGAATCTTGCGATCTCATAAATAGCAAAGTCCCTGGCAGTGTACGCTTCCCCGCAGGGAACCCCGCCGCTCGCCCACTGGATGCGCAGGGAGTGTCTGGACAAGGCTATAGGGAAGGGGCGCGGTCCCTGGCCACTGACCTGCCGCTCCTCGGCCTGAATCCCGTACTCCTCGCGCATCCGCAGCAGCTCATCCTCCAGTCGAGCGCGCAGCTGCTCCAACTCCAGCGCCTGGTTTCGCAGCGCATTCGCCTCCTGCGCGCACAGCCGGGCCTCGTCCTCCGCCTGGCGCCGGCTCTCCTGGCCGCGGCGCAGTGCCTGCTCCAGCTCGCGCACTTCGTCCTCGTACAGCTGCACGTTCTCCCGCCAGGACTCGGCCACCAGGAGCGCGTAGCTGTCGTGCACGTCCTGCAGGCGCGGCGAAGGCGCCGCAGGGCCGGTGGCGCGGGCTCGGAAGTGCATGGTGAGGCTGGCTGCGCGGGCACGGAGCTCCCGCACTTGGTGCTCGTGGACCGCGTCCAGGTCGCGGCGTTCGGCCTCCAGCTGGCCCAGCAGCGCTTCGAGGGCGGCGCGTGCTCCCAGGGCCTCCTCCAGCTCCCGCCGTTCCGCGCCCAGCTCGGTGTCCAGGCGGCTGCGGGCAGCGCTGACTTCCGCAACTTCTCGCTGCAGCTCCCGCAGCTCCCTCTGCAACACGTCGCGCTCGCCCTCGGCCAGCGCTGTGGACCAGCTCAGTTCGTCCAGCTGCTGCCTCAGGCTGCGCGCCTCCTCGGCGAAGCGCGTCTGGTTCTCGATCCAGAAGTCCTCTCGGCTCAGCCGGCGGCGCAGCTCCTCCTCCAGCAGCAGGTTCTCGCGCTCCAGCTCCCGCACCCGGCACACGTAGTCATAAAGCCGAGCATTGAGTTCCTGAAGCTCGGCCTTTTCGGAGCCCGTCTGCAGCCGCCAGGACAGCATTTTGCTGGATGTGCGGGGCTCTTTTCGATTAGCTTGCCTCCTGCCCTGATCTTGTCCCCTCCCGCCCCGCCGCGCCCGCCTTGATGCTGCCTCGGAGGCCCTCAGACTGGCGCTCCGACTGGCGAGCTTCGCCACTTAGTGGCCGGGTCGTGCAGCCGTGGACTAGGGCCACCGCCTCCAGCCAATCAGAACGCGGCCCGTGCAGCCACTGTGGCCGGACAGCGCCCCCTGCCAGGAAGATCGCAGCATGGCGAGACCGCCCAGCTCTGACCCCTGGTGGCCCACTGCCTGCTGGCTACTTGGGACACATTACAGGACTCCCTGTTGTTTCGGCTCAGGTGCACCTAAGGCACCCCAAAATCCCAGATTTCCTTAATGAATAATAAGTTGCCATTAAGCGAGACCTGCGAAGTACTGTTGGGTGACAGGCCTTAACAAATAGGATGTTTCTCGGTGGAGCTGGAGATGGGTGTGGTGTATTCTTTATAAACACAAGCTAGGTTTGTAGCTCAATGATAAAGTGCATACCTAGCGTGTGTCAGACCCAGATATCCATATTCATCACCACAAAAACTTTATGTATACTGCACATACACACACATATCTATATTTAAAGTAAAATCATTTTAGTGCTTTTAAGATTTTGTTTTTTATTTTTTATGTGTATGAGTGTTTTGCCTGCATGCATGATGCCCACAGAGACTAGAAAAGAGAGTCAGATGCCCCTGGAACTGGAGTTAAAGGCAGTTGTAAGTCAAAATGTGGGTGCTGGAACTGAACCCACACCCTCTGCTCTTAACCACTGAGCCATCTCTTCAGCCCTAGGTATGAATCTTTTAACTTCAGGCGTGAATGCATCTCCAGTTGCCAACATTTTATGTTCAAGTAAGAGTTTCTTTCTTCCCATGCAGAGTGGGAAACCCTGCTCCCTTCTTCCTTGCACAAACCACCTTTATGGGACTTCGTGCTTTGCAACATCAGCTTCATTCTGGCAGAGGAAGAACCTAGGAAGACTTTGAAGTGCTCCAAGCACAGAACACTCTAGACACCTACCAGCTCTCCAAACTTTTGCAACTGCCTGATACAAACCCTCACTGTGACAGTCTTCATTCCCTTCCACAGTGTGTCCTTAAGAAAACACTCAGTTTAATCACCATAGAAACCACAGCCCTCTCTGCTTTTACATCCTTGCATTTCATTACATTACACAGCAGTTATTTAAGTTACAAACGACAGTAACCAGAGTCAGCAGCATTAAGGAGTGCAGGAACAAGCTCAGCTGCATGGAGACAAGAGAGCACAAAGAAAGGTCTGAAGAAGCCACCCAGTGGCCATCAGGCTCTTTTCAACAAGGCCACCAGTCTGTGATATTCTCAGGGGCACAGGAAGATGGGTTACTCAAGGTCACTTGAGGCAGCTCCCAGGGATCTCCTTGTTAGGAACAGGAGTCTGTCCACAAACAACTGCAGAAAATGGGCTTTTGTTTGCCCAAAGACCCCATCTCCAGGGTGCCATTCTGCAAGGGATAGAAATGAATGTGTCAAGTGAGTGTGCTATCCAGCTCGGAATTTCTTCTTTTTCTGCAAGGCTTAGTGAGCATGGAGGACCAAGGCACTGGGCTGGGAGCCCTAGACCCCTGTCCTTATCTCTTCTCCCATTCACACCAGGGATGCATCAACACTTGATCTCTGATAATTGTCAGACCTGCCTGCTTACCCACTCTGAGCATCCTCTCCTTGGCCACCCCATGACAGCAGACCATCATAGGGCAGCTATAGAGTCACCTGGACTCAGCTGGAACCATTCATTCTCAGCACTTTGTCCACACTTCCAGGAGTTCTGGCTAGGCAGTGGACAGCTCTGCCTGGAAGTGGGGAGCCTTCATAGACATCAGTGGGCCTCCTAAGAGATTGCTTTGCTCTGGCTCCTCCTGGGTTTACAATTGCTTTGCTCTGGCTCCTGGGTTTTTCTTGCCCCTCCCACCAGAATTTTAGAGTTTGAAACTCAAAACTTCCCCTTTCTTATGTTGTAAGCCCATCTCTGAGGAAATGCCTGCCCCAGGGTATAGCTTAACAGAATCAAAAACATGTGCCACTGGGAATATTGCAAAACAATATCCAATTGATCATATGTAATCTTTTTTTGTTTGTTTGTTTGTTTGTTTTCCTTTTTTTATTGTTAAAAGAAAAATTTACATTTACTCCCCTTGTTCCTGGCCCTCCCGCTCCCCCACTACCCTACCGCCCTCCCCCTGCTTCCTTAAGATGGTGCAGGATACCCTGTCCTATGGGGAGCCCAAGGCCCTCCCCCCTCCATCTCGGTCTAAGAATATGTGCATCCATATAGAATAAGTTCCCAAATAGTCAATACATTCAGAAGAGATAGGTCCCAGTGCCATTATCATTGGCTTCTCAGTCAGTCCCCACTGGCAGTCACATTCATAGGGTCCAGTTAGGTCATATGCTCATTCAGTCTTGGTCCAGCTGGATTTGATGAGCTCCCAATAGATCGAGCACACTGTCTCTGTTGGTGGGCCAGTCCCTCATGGTCCTGACTTCCTTGCTCATATTCTCCCTCCTTCTGCTCTTCCACTGGACCTTGGTAGCTCGATCCCTTGTTCTGATGTGAATGTGGGTCTCTGGCTCTATCTCCATCCATCATGCGAAATTTCTATGGTGACGATTAAGATATTCAACAAAGTAACTATGGGACAAGTTCAGTTCAGGCACCCACTCCTCTGCTGCCCAAGTACCTAGCTGGGACCTCCCCCAAAAACTCTACCAAGGAACTTCTACAGCTGATAAATGCCTTCAGTGAAGTGGCAGGATACAAGATCAACTCAAAAAAATTCAGTAGCCCTCCTATACACAAAGGATAAAGAAACAGAGAGGGAAATCAGAGAAACATCACCTTTCACGATAGCCACAAATAGCATAAAGTATCTTGGGGTAACACTAACCAAGGAAGTAAAAGAACTGTTCGACAAGAACTTTAAGTCTTTAAAGAAAGAAATTGAAGAGGATACCAGATCATATGTAATCTTCACAGAACTGGGACTCGGAGGCATGGACAAACTTCCCTAAATACATGACTACAAAATGTGGGAAGTAGCAAGCATATTAGAGGTGACCAGAGCAGCTAACTTGAGCATGTGAGGTCTGCACACTCAAAAAGAAAAAACGTGGGAGGGGGCGAGAGCTACTTGCAAAGGACTGGGTGAGGGGCCAATGACCAACAGGGTTGCAAACCAAGAGTGTCTAGTGCTGGGGGAGCCTGGAACTCTGGGAGATGTCCCCCGCCCGGAGCACGGAAAGCTGCAGAACAAACCCTGGGAGAGAGAAGGAGAACACACCCCCTCTCTTCCTGCTGCTTTCCTGCCAGAGTCTCCCACTGTGCAAGCCAGAAATTGCTGAAGCCTGGTGGTGTGTCCGGTAGGACTCCCTCTGCGGGAGACTGCCAGCTGTTACATTACCGTGGGGTCAGCACAGCCCTTGCTGAAGAGAATTATACAAGCTTATAATTCACAATATGGCAAAAAGGAATTAAATTCTCAAAATTCAACATGTCCTAATCATTCAGCTGCATTTTCTCATCTGTTCTTGAGGGTCTGTGTGGGTACCATCCATAAACATCATGCCATGTCATCTGTCCATGAACATGCCATGTCCATCCGTCCATGAACATCACGTCAGGGTGTTGACAGTTTGCATGTTAGAAACCAGTAAGCTATTTGTTGTCATTGACTGGGGCCTTGCTCTGTGGGTTGTCTGGCCTCAGGAAATCTCCCTAGTGCACACCTGTTAAGAGTGCAGGGCACCCTTAGCAATGCGTTATGTTGTCGCTATTGAATTAGGAATGAATTGGAACACGGAAGAACTTTTTTCTCCAGTGTTTCAAAACTATTGTCCAGGTCAGCAAAGAAATTCAGAAGGGAGATTCTTCACTATTTTGCCTTTGATAAAAAAAATATTAACAGAATTCATGCCTTGCTGTACCCACTCATCAATTGCAACCATACATGAATACTGAGTCTTCAAAAAGCCATAAGAATAGTCTTTAAGAATCAATTGATTATAAGAAGTCTGTGATAAGAAGTATTGGCTATTTTGCTATTGCTTATAATAAAAATGTGAAAGCTGTCACAATATAAAGAGGTATGCATTTTAATTAATGTCTTACTAGAAAAAAAAATCCCTGTGGTCTTCATTTCTTATTTTCATTCATTCATTAAATAGAGTAGGTAATCTAAGCTGTGTAAATATAGGCATATGTATTAGAAATTTAATTCATATATATGTACATGTGTATATATGAATATTTATTTAACCATTGAACTTAAAAAACAAATTTTGCTTTGAATGAAAAAGAGGTCATGCCTCAGTCACTATTCTATTGCTCTGAAGATGCACCATGACCACATTAACTCGTAAAAAGGAAAGTATCTAATTGAGGGCTTGCTTACAGTTTCAGAGGCTTAGTCCATTATCATGATGGAGAACATGGTGATATACCGGCAGGCATGGTGCTGGAGAAGTAGCTAAGAGCTACATCCTGATTCCCAGCAGGCTTGTGTGTGTGTGTGTGTGTGTGTGTGAGAGAGAGAGAGAGAGAGAGAGAGAGAGAGAGAGAGAGAGAGAGACTGGCTTAGGCTTTTGAAAGTCCACCCCAATGACACACTCAAATGACAGAATTCCTCCAGCAAGGACACACCTCCTAATGCTTCCCTGACATCTCATCAGCTGGGGACTGAGCACACAAATGTGTGTGCCTATGGAAGCCAATTGCATTCACATCCCCACAGGCCTCTGAATATTTCTTTCTGGAATTGCCGTAACATAGAACAGATTTTTGCCACTGTGTTAAAAATGGTAATCCCAGCACTCAGAAGGCAGAGGCAGGTGGATCTCTGAGTTCAAGGTCAACCTGGTATCCAGAGTGGGTGCCAGGAGAGTGAGGGATACACAGAGGAAAAAGTCTATCTTCAGCACACACACACACAGAGAGAGAAAAATGAAAATGTATTTCTTGGATTTTTGTTTGTTGGTGTCCTTGGGGACTAAGCAAGGGATTGTGTGTGTGTCTGCAATTACATGGGTTTCTGCTCCCCTCACCCCACTTTTATTTCTCTAGTATAGTGATATTTTGTTTGTGGGTTTTTTTGTTTTGTTTTGTTTTGTTTTTGTTTTTGGCTGTTCAAGACAGGGTTTCTCTGTAGCTTTGGAGTCTGTCCTGGAACTAGCTCTTGTAGACCAGGTTGGCCTTGAACTCACAGAGATCCACCTGCCTCTGCCTCTCGAGTGCTGGGATTAAAGGTGTGCGCCACCACTGCCCGGCTTTGTTTGTGTTTTAACACAATAAATCTTGCCTGAAGATCAGAGTGCAGAGCTAAGCCACTAGAGGCCAGGCAGTGGTGGCTCACACCTTTAATCCCAGGACTTGGGAGTCCCATGCCTTTGTCCCAGCACTAGGGAGGTGGAGACAGGAAGGGACATGGCTGGGTGGAGAGAGAAATGTAAGGCAGGAGACAGGAGCTCATTGTAGTCTGAGGATGCAGTGTGAGCATGCAGTCTGAGGACAGGATCACTCTTTTGGTCTGAGGATTCGGTAGAGGTAAAAAGTCTCTCTAGTGGCTGGCTGCACTATTTCTCTCATCTCTCAGCTTTCACTCCCTAATATCTGACTCTGGGTTTTTATTACTGATACCTATTAGAATTTGTGGTACACTCAGGCTGGCCTTGAACTCATCAAATAGCCCCAGCCCTCCAACTTGCAATCATCCCACCAAGCTCTGCTAACGACAATGGTTTAAATGTTTTGTTACTGTTGTTTTTAACCACAATCTTCTTTGGCAGGCAAACACTTCAAGAACCTTCTATCCAGTCCGTTGTTCATTATAATGGAAGAGACATCAGTACTAGCGTGGAATTGGAGGAAAAAAAGAAGTGGGCTTTCAGTGAAATCTTAAAGTTGTGAAGACCTTCCGAAAGGGAGCGCTCTAAGAATGGAGAGCCAAAGGGGTTCCTGGATGACTTCGCCAACAACCTCCTCCACAACCTTGAGGGTAGAAGGATGCTCTCTGGAGGGGAAGCCCAGGGTCTCATAGCTAATCTATAATGGAAAGTACCGAGGAGCAAGAGGGTCCTCTGTGCTGAGCTGGGGAAGTGGGAATATGGGATCTTTTTCAAGTTAGGAGGAGAAGGAGTCACAAGGCCTTGGCAGGCCCTGGGAATGTTAAAGGATTGTCACCTCTCTTCCCCCACTCCAGCTCATAACACAGGGAAGTGCTAAGCCCGGGGCAGAAGGCCAAAAAGGAATGGGCTTCACTGATTTTGTACCCTAAGTCTGACCCAGTCCTTAGGGACACTGGGAAGATCTCAGCGAGATAGAAGTGGAAAGAATTTCTTGAACAAGGAGTCAGAGGGGAGCTGGGCTCTTCTGGAGAGAGGAAAATCTTGAGTGGTTGCTAAAAAAGGAGAATGAAGGCATAGCAGTGACCAGGGCCTGGTACAGAGGGCCTGCGACCTCTTCCTGGACAGAGCTGTAAGGATATAGGTAAACTCAAGTGACATGGTGGCTGAAGCCTCTAATCCCAGCCCTTGGGAGGCTGAGAAAGGAGAATCTGTGTGAACTGAGAGTGAGTCAGAGGTACATAGACAGCTCGGGCTCAGCCCCGGGCTGTAGAATGAGACCCTGTCTCCAAAAAAATCAAAACCAGTTATAGTGTGTACTTCCATACAGGGGCCGTAACCCCTATTTCCCAGAGTCATACGGTGACAGCAGGCCAGAAAGAGACACTCCAACAAAGATGGGGACACCAGCAGGACAAGAACCCCTCTAAGATGGCCTTGGGCAAATCGGAGAAAGACACTCTTTTTTTTTTTTTTTTTTTTTTTTTTGGTTTTTCGAGACAGGGTTTCTCTGTGGCTTTGGAGCCTGTCCTGGAGCTAACTCTTGTAGACCAGGCTGGTCTCAAACTCACACAGATCCGCCTGCCTCTGCCTCCCGAGTGCTGGGATTAAAGGCGTGCGCCACCACCGCCCGGCGAAAGACACTCTTTTTGAGCCCATTGCTTACAGCCTTGTTACTGTGGCCAAGGTCCCCTTTCAGAACTGTAATCCCTTCTCTAGACAGCTTCCTGCAGTGAGCTAGCTGCCTGTCATGGCAGCTCCTTGTCTTAGTTATTCTGTTCTGTGAAGAGACACCATAACCATGGAAACTCTTACAAACATTTAACTGAGGTGGCTTCCATTTTCAGAGGTATAGTCCGTTCTCATCTTGGCATGCAGCATGGCAGCTGGAGTATGGTGATCAGATATGGTGCTGGAGAATTCTACATCTTGACCCAAAGACAACAGGAAGTGAATTGTCTCTCTGGGTGTGGCTTATGCATATATGAGACCACAAAGCCCGCCTCCACAGTGACACACTTCCTTCAACAAGACCACATCTCCTAATATGTCATGTCCTTTGGGGGCCATTTTCTTTCAAGCCTCCTCACCCCTTTATTGTTGTTTATTTATTTATTTTTTTTAACTCTTGGGGGATCCACCATCCAGCCCCCAAATTATCACACAACATATTATTATTACTTATGAATGTCTGGCTTTAGCTTGCCTTGTTGCTAGACAGCTACCTTCTGCCTCTGGGCTTCTACCTTTATTCTATTTACCTTTCTTTACTTCATACTCTGTGGCTTGCTGTGTAGCTGGGTGGCTGCCCCCTGGTGTCCTCTCTCTAGCTCCTTCCTCTTCTCTTTTTCTCCTTCTATTTATTTTCTCTGCCTGGCAGTTCTGCCTATCCCTCTCCTGCCTAGCTATTGGTCATTCAGCTCTTTATTAGACCCCTCAGGTGTTTTAGGCAGGCAAAGTAAGGCAGCTTCACAGAGTTAGACAAATATAATATAAAAGACTGCAGCTCGTCTCTGCATCAATAAATAAATATCCCACAGCATAAATGAAGGTAACACATCTTCAACCTATATTTCACAACATCTCTTGTTCCAGGCTTGCCTAGGCTAATGAAAATAAGGTTTCCTAGGGAAGGGTGGTGAATGTCAGCGGAGAGAGGTGACATGAAGACCAGGTAGGCTCCCAACCCTGGTTCTTTGTGGTTGTTTAAATCCCTCCAGAGAAGGAAACAGACACTTGAACCGACAGAGTTTGAGTTCCCATTATCCTGTGGAAATGGAGGCTCAAAGCAGAAATTAGGTGGAGATGCAAAGACGTCAGTACTAGTGCGGAATTGGAGGAAAACAAGAAGTGGGATTTCAGTGAAATCTAATGTCGGTGTTTCAACCAAGTATAACCCGAACCAGCTATATTTAATACATACAGTTTAATAGGAAAAGAATCCACACAGAATTACAGTACCAGACAGTGCTCCTCCGAAGATGCTGGCAGACCCGCGATCCGCAGAGAGAGAGTTTACCACGTGAATCTGCCCTTATATACCTAATTGGGATCTGATGGGACAACCCCTAGTA
>JAQHUG010000073.1:710194-736571 GCA_028555095.1 Dicrostonyx torquatus
TTCAAATCTGTGTACCACTGCCTTTTGAAATGTCTGGATTTCCTGTCCAGTGAATTGTTCTAATGACCTCATGGAGGATTCTAAATCATGAAATCTGGCCGTCAAGGTTGATGTGTCATGTTTTTGAGTGATTTGCATTGTCTCCACATTAGCTTCTTGTACACATAACCTATCAGATATCTTTGCATGCTCTTGGGACAGAATTTTAGCAGTACACTCTACTGTACAAACTTTTTCCAAGAGTCATTGGGTCCCTTTTGCAGTGGTTTGAACTGATAATGACAGCCCGTGTACCTCCTTATCCAGAGTGTTGACTTTAACCTTAAAGGAATCTGTATCCATATGAAGATCAAAAGCCTTTTCCTCCAGAACAGTGAATCTAAACTCAAGAGAATTCAGTTTTGATCTTACCTCAGTCCTGCTCACCTCCATAGCTGTAGACAATTTGGACATGTTGCCTTCCATGAGGGAAAGCTGGTCCCTACAGGAGTTACCGTTTAATTGCATGAATTCCAAAGAGATCTTAGTCGCCTGGAGTTCACCAGTTAGATCAGAGTTTCGTTGTTTCAGGGCCTGAATTTCTGCATCAAGGAGTCTGACAATGTCATACAACTTGAAAAATAAGGCACAAAAGATAATCAAGCCGATAATTGCCCAAAGAAGGCCAGATGGGAAACATCCATATATGTCCAAAAGATAATCAGACATTGCATAAGGCCTAAAACCCTTTAGATCGGCAAATGAGAGGTTATCCCAATGAAAATGCATCGTAGTGAAAGGCATATTACTGCAGCTCACCAGTAGATGTTGTAGCATTACAAGGTATCCGCAGGCTGAACCGCTTGCGATGGCAATAGGGGCGGGAAGCGGCTCGAGTCCTCAGATCCTGGAAAACAGACCCTGTAAAACTCCAGTGATGACAGAGCACGGCGCAATTTCTGAAGTGCCTGAATCCCCAGTACGGGCACCTGCGCAGGGTGAACAGGTGGGCGCACGCCACAGGCCGGCCCCTGTTCGGTGATTGGCAGGCGGCTGAGGTCCAGGCGGCGGCGGGGGGCGAGCAGATGGAAGCGTGGGCCAAACACAATGAAGAAACGCAACAAACGTGGGGTGGGACAAGCGCGCGGCGATGGGCTAGGGGAAAGAGGCTACGGTCCCTGCCTCTGCCTCCCAAGTGCTGGGATTAAAGGCGTGCGCCACCACCACCCGGCTTGCTCGGCAGTGGCACTGGTTATGGCTGCGGAGCAGAGGCGGGCTCAGGGGTGGGGTGGGAAATTCACAATGGCGTCCACAGCGAGCGAACGCGGAAAAACCTGAGAAATTGCTGGTGGTGACTGAAAGCGCTGGGAAACGGCAGGACGAGAAACACAAACCCACCCTGGGGAGAAATACAGCCCCACCTGGCTGGGGGGGCTCTTAAAATCACCCATGTTGCAGGCGCCACATTGGGCGCCACGTGTCAGTGTTTCAACCAAGTATAACCCGAACCAGCTATATTTAATACATACAGTTTAATAGGAAAAAATCCCACACAGAATTACAGTACCAGACAGTGCTCCTCTGCAAACCCGTGATCCGCAGAGAGAGAGTTTACCACGTGAATCTGCCCTTATATACCTAATTGGGATCTGATGGGCCAACCCCTAGTAATTAGCTAATGGCTAATTAGGGGCGGAATAATTAACTAATGGCGGGGTGTGGTTATAAGCCGAATAGGCCAGGACCATTCCCCTTCAATCTGAAAGTTATGAAGACCTTCCGTCAGGGAGCGCTCTAAGAATGGAGAACCAAAAGGGTTCCTGGGTGACTTCGCCAAACAACCTCCTCCACAACCTTGAGGGTAGAAGGATGCTCTCTGGAGGGGAAGCCCAGGGTCTCATAGCTCATCTATAATGGAAAGTACCAAGGAGCAAGAGGGTCCTCTGTGCTGAGCTGGGGAAGTGGGAATATGGGATCTTTTTCAAGTTAGGAGGAGAAGGAATCTGAGCACATCTGCCCACAACAGGTCCCTCCTGGTAGAAAACAGGCATCTGGGGAGAAGAGACAACCACAGGACTGGCAGTGAGGGCTGAATAGTGGCAGTAGATACCTATGTGACCTGGACACAACAAGCTTTCTAGGCCCATTTCCTTACCTGTGTGATGAGAAGAGAGCACCTCTCTGTAGGATAGCACAGAGGTATCCTGGGGGCATCCTGGGGAGCCTGTCAAATGGAGATTGCTGGGGCCATGCACTCCAAGCTGAGTACCTGCCCAGGACCACAGAGAGAACACGGGCTTACACTCCCTCATCATGCGCCAATCACTGTTCTGAGAGTGGATAATGAGCACATGCCTAGGGCCTGACACACAGCCCTCAGTAAATGTGGAATATTCTCGAGGGTAAAAAGGTTGGAAGCTCAGTGCTTAGGCTTCCCCTGGAGACAGATGGCCAGAGAGCTGTTCCAGGAAAGCCAAGCAGAGGAGGAGAACTCCCAGAATCCTGACACTTGTCAGAATCCAGGTGGGCTGGGGACAAGGGACTGAGCCTCCCAGACTCAGTTTCCTCCTCTGTAGAGGTTTCCTCGGGGGACTTCTGGAAGGACTAGAGAATGGAAGGGCCCCAGGACACAGCTTCGTCATGCCTGTTGCATATGGAAACCTGTTTGAACCCAGCCGCTCTGGTAGAGCCCAGGGCATTCCCCATTCAGCTCTTGGTGCTTCTGGCTGTTTCTGGTGGGTGGATGGCTTTCCTATCCTTGGTTCACAGGAGCCCAGCAGCTGTTTGCTGGGGTCTAGGCTGCCTTTTCAAAAAGTATAAAAATAGCATTTGTCATGTGAAAAAAAAATGTTCAGTACCTTAAGTTGCATAACTCCCCTGTCTTAATTTGGAAAGTCATGTCATATACATTACAAATGAACTTGGGGAGCCCCCTCCAGCGCAAGGAAACACCCCCTGCTTAATCTTCCTGACAGGCAGGCACAAGATGCTTGTTTTTAACTGAGAACTAAAAACAGACTCACTTACTTTTAAAGAAGAACAGCATATTGGCACTCACTAGTCCTAAAAGCTCCTTTCCCCTGGAGGATGTTAGTGACATTCCTGCTGCAGTCACTCAGAGACTGACTTTGAATCCCTCTTGTGTATCGGGTGCCAGGAACTTAGAAAAAAAAGGGAGATGGCCTAGCTCCCCATACACCCGCTCCTAAGACTTGAGGCTTCATAGAGGACTGTTTGCCCCGGTCTGCCACCACATCTGTTCCCTCACTCAATGACATCCAGGATTCATTCAGCAACCATCTCTGCTCATACAGACTGTTCTTCTGAACCTACTGTGTCTCACGCCTGGCGTCTGCTTGTGCCCCGAACCCCAGCAGACCCTCCTTTAACAAGACACGATGCGTTTTGGATCCCCAGGCATTGATGCCAGTTTGTATCTAGCAGTAGACACCAGCTGTGGCTCACTGTGGTTTGTTCCCCCTGAGACTCGCTGGAGTTTAATTCAAACAGTAAGACCTTAAGAGAATAGAGACCTAATCCAGCTAATGTGTTTCAACATAGACCTTCAGATTAGCTAATAAATAAACAAACAAATACAGAATAAATAAATAAACAGGATTAGATGATGTCATCAGGGTGGCATGCCCATTGTTGGCTTCTGTTGAGTTTATGACGTGATAGGGACCAAAACTAGGATACAAAAATATGCTCTCCTTCTATTGTTGGGGTGGGGAGCGGGAGCATCTCTAGCCAGGCCAGTCTGTAACTTGTTGTGTAGCCAAAGATGACCTTAAACTTCTAACAGCCCTAGCCCCACCCCTGAGTACTGGGATTACAGGTATGTGCCACAAAGTCTGGTTTATGCAATGCTGGGGATCAAAACCAGGACATTGTGTGCATGCATGTGTGTGTGTGTGTGTGTGCATTTGCAGGAGTACACAATGAAGAATGTAATTCCTTTTTGCTTGTGTCCACTGACAAATTTTTTCAGTGACAGAGCAGAGCAGCCAAGCCTCATCACCCATATTGCTTCTCTACTCAACCCCAACAGGGAGCACCAAGAGACACACCAAGGAGAAAACAATTTTAGGTGTGGTTGAAGACTCAAAATCTTCCTAGTGTGTGTTTGATTTCAAATACTTAAAAACCAAAATTAATGTCTCCAGAAGGTAATGTTACAGATAGCATTGCTTGGAACAGATCTTATCTCAGATCAACAGTATTGAGGTATATTTTACATGAGAAGTTCACCCGCTTCAGTGTTCAGCATTTGAAAGATGTGTCCAGCTGTGTTTCCACCACTGTTGTCAAGATGGGAAACACCCAATGCTTCAGAAAATTCCAGATTCTTCTTCCCACCGATCCCTTCCCATTGGCCCAGCCAATGTGCCCAGAGCAGAGAAACACAGGCTCCACACCACACAAGGATGGAGCAGGTAAGGACTCTGCTTTTCTCTAAAATCCAAGGCCAGGGAGGGTTTTAAACAGCAGAGTCACAGAGCTTAGGAGGTTTTAGGCTGGGAAGATATCTCTGTCAGTAAAGTGTTTGTTTTGGGAGTATAAGGATTGAGTCTGATCTCATAAAAAGCCGGGAAGGGCGCCTAGAAGGAAGGCTGGGGTGGAGGCAGCAGAATACACCCATGAGCAGATAGAGACACCGACAGAGAAGTACAGATACATGTACAATGTGCACACATGGATGTGTGTGTGTAAGCATGCACACGCATGTGTTGCCATCCTAATAGAAAGAATGTCTTTCCATCCCTGTTTATTTTTAATCATTTATTTCTGTGTGCGCTGCACAGCACCTGAGGAAGCCAGGGAACAATCTGTGGGAAGAATCTCTTCTTCCACCATGTGGCGCCCGGTGATTAAACTTAGACCGTCTGGATTGGTGGCAAGTGTCTCAACCCTCGGTGCCATCTCTCTGCCCAAATTTAGTTGTTTACAAAACAACTTACTTTGGCAACATTTTATCATTGTCCCTGCTCGCGCCTTGTGCTTCTTTTGCTAATTTTCTTCCTAAGTGCTCTTTTTTATGCCATCATCATCTAAATTCCCTCGTTGATTGTTCATTGCTAATGGCAGGTGGGGCGCTTTTAAGGTCCTGCCTGGTGTGCTGCCCAAGCGTGATGGTTATATAAGTACCTCACGCTAACCGCTTGTGCCACTGGAGCCCCTAAACATGATTGCTAAGACTTCCTCTCAATGTATTGGCACACCAACCAGATGGGAGGGGGCATAGGATGAAGGACTTAATAGCATGGGCTCTTGGAGAGAGAATAGTGTACCTCTTTCTCTTTTCCCCAGACTCTTGCAGCTGAACTCTTACTTTAGTAAACACCAAGCAACTTAGAACAGAATATGAACACAGAGGATCTACCGCCTGGGCCAACCTGGGGACTCTTGCACCCTAGGTAAAGGCTCTACCACTGAGCCCCAGCCTAGCCCTACCGTGGATATTTCTGAAGTGTCTGGGCGATGCTACTGTTACCAGCACAAGGAGTGGATTTTGAGAAATATGGGGTAGCAAAGGGCAAATGGAAGTCTATGAGGTGAGTATACTTACTCTAATGAGCTGCAGGCACAGAATGGCTGCGTGTGTGTGTGCGCGCGTGCGTGCGTGCGTGCATGTGTGTGTGCATGCAGGAACTGTGGGGAGAAGTTTACAGGGATGACTCATAGAACATGATGTTCTTAATGGAAAGATAAACAGGCTACCTGTAAATACATCCCTAAATATACAGCATTTAAAATAAGGCTGTGCAATCATAATCCAGTTTTCCCTATAGAAAATCACTGCTGAATTTCTGGGCCTGAGTCAGTTCTTTGACCTGGAACCCACCCACCAGAGGAAAGATCCAACCACCTCTGACACGTAAATAAATGCCATCCCTATCCTTCACCAGGGAGATGGCATCTACTTACACCAGGGAAACTCGAGCACTTATTTTGCTTCTGAATGGTTGGTATAATCTTGGTCCAGTTTCTCTTGCTGCTAACACAATATTTCAGCCTGAGTAAGGAATAAAGAAAACAGGTTTATTTTGATTCACAGGTCTGGCTCAACATCAAGGGACAATATTTGGTAGCAGCTTTCTTGTTGCCAGTGACGTCCCTGTCAAAAGATAGAGACTGTGGAGGTAGCTGCCTGATTAGAATTCTCATCTCCGCTTACTAGTAGTACGCAGAGTTGATTTTCTAACCTCCAAGTCATCACCAAACAGTGCCAGCTATCATTTTTTTTTTTGGTTTTTCAAGACAGGGTTTCTCTGTAGCTTTGGAGCCTGTCCTGGAACTAGCTCTGTAGACCAGGCTGGTCTCGAACTCACAGAGATCCGCCTGCCTCTGCCTCCCGAGTGCTGGGATTAAAGGCGTGCGTCACCATCGCCCGGCCCAGCTATCATTTTTTAACTTTTACTGATTCTTTGTGGATTTCACATGGCGCATCTAGATCCCACCCATCTCCTCCATCCCCCCTCTTTAATCTGCTCTCTACCCTTCAACCTCTCCCCCAAAAACAAAACTTAAAAGAAAAAAACAAAGCAAAACAAATGAAACACAAATAAAAAACAAACAATACCCAAACAAAGGAGAAGATGCTGTAGCGTGGCCCGGTGTGTCACACACTTCACCCTTTAGTCCCTTCTACACTTGCAAGCATTCATTGCCATGAGTTATTGGTCTGGCTCAAGGCCTCTGCAGCAAGGAGCTGGGACCTCTACCTTACTCTCAGGCTCTCGGGTCTGGTTCACCTGCACTCACACCACCAAGGCCAACTCCTCTGTCTTGCCCAGGCAGAGTACAGTGCCCCCTCCCTTGATTGCTATATGGGCAAGCAAAGGAGGGCAGCTCTCCTGCTTTCATGCCCTCAGGACTGGCTCACCAGTAACAACGCTGCCCTGGTGGGGTCCGAGGTCCTCTCTCCTGTGCGCTGTAGCTGGTGAGAGGCAGGGCTAGTTCTCCTATTCTCATAAGCCTAGGGGTCAACTTTCTTGACTACCACAGGTAGCAAGAGTCGGGGGAGAGCATCTTTCCCATGCCACCATATGACAGATGATGGGGGACAGACTCAGCTCTCTTGCTCTCAGGCATAGGGCCAGTTCACCCATGTGCCCAACAACAGGGTCGGCTTTAGTGTGCTGCCCAGCCAGGTAAGGTGCACACCCGTGGTAAGGGGTGGAGCCATCTTTCCCGTGTCTTGGGGCAAGCTATCATGCTGCAGTATACAAGGACAGCAGGGCCAGCTCTCCCAGGCCCAGTGAGGGGAGGGACCAGCTCAGCACAGCCTTTGGATTTTAACACACTTAGTTCCTATAACTCCCATGGTAACAAGAGCCAAGGACACAGACCCCAGCCACAGCAGGACCATGGGAACAGACAAGGCCCTCAGCATCAGCCCAGGTCCAGGCATTGCCATGGCCCTGGTGGCAGCACAGGTCACCCACATTAGTATGACCCTGGTATCAGCATGGCCATTGGACACCAACATGGTCTCAGGTGCCTGACCAGACCCCAGGCAGTCACACGGCCCTCGATGGTAACAAAGGCCACTGGCATCCATACAGATCTGTGGTAGGACCATGAAACCAGTCATGGTCCTAGGACACAGCCTGGGTTCAGATGTCACCATGACCCCAGGTGGCAGCACAGGCCACCTGGTTTGGAATGACCCCTGAGGGTATTTGGCCCTTGACACTGACATGGACCCAGGTGGCAGCCCAGACCCCTGGCATCGGCACAGCTTTCAATGATATCAGGAGTTATGAATATCAACTCAGACCCTGGCTGCTGTAGGACTACAGACCCCAACATGTTCCTCAGCAGCCCTGGCTCAGATGACACCATGGCCCCAAGTGACAATGCTGGTCACTCAGCTGGGCATGGCCCTGCAAGCAGCATAGCCCTCAGACACCAACATGGTCACTTTGGACTCAGGTGGCAAGCAGGCCATTCACATTAGCCTGTTCCTCACTGTGCTCACCTCTTCAGATCTGCCTCTCTCCAAAGTGATGTCCTGGCCTGGGGTGTTGCCAAGGGCCAATCTTGGTCCAAGGCCTTGAGTTGATGTCTGTGACTCCTGTCACAGCCTTCAGCCATGAACTGTGGCACCTCTCTGTCTCTCTCCCACCTTCCTACCCTGTGCTCACTTGCCCTAATGGTGTCTGACTGCCAGGTGCCATAGGTGCTTGAGTCACATCCGGCCAGACGTGTGGCATGGTGCAGAGCAGTTGCTATTGCTGTGTCCGGGCCCAGGACTCCAGCTACTGTTTTAAACATTCATCAACATCTCCTTCCTAAACACCATGGAGAATAGACGGAGTGAACATGTTGTCTGATAGACCTTCCCCAGCCTCCGTTCAGCTTCTACCTTCCTAAAGCTCCTGCTCTGGGGTTGGGAAAATGAAGCACCCAGCCCGGGTCTACCCTATCCCTCTTACCATCTCCCCACAAGGGAATCTCACACATCGACTCCCAAGCAGGGACATTAGTGGCAAGGAGCATTCTCCCAAAAAAACAGACTTTGGCTCTGTGGATGCGCTCACTGATTTTGGAGATTGCTTTAGTGACATAGGATAACCACGGTCTCGGTGCTGATATAAACTCCTCTATCACAAAATATTAACACTGCCGGTCAAAATAGTGGTGGCCTTGTGTGGCCCTCCCTGTCCATGCTGAGATGCTGATTGGCTTGATTGTGTGCAGTCTCAGTCAGCCAAGCACAGATAGTGTGAGTATCAATGTGACAGTTTTGTCACTTCCAGCAGACACTGCTCCACGACGGTCTTCATGACCTCTGACCTTCACAGATGTTGATCACCTTTTCCAAATGTCCTGAGGACTTTGTGGGGTGGGAGGGTGATCTAAATGGGCAGCCCATTATTTATTGGATGGCACCACATCCATGCACACACCCAGCACTAGTCAGATTCAATGCCTTAAAAAAGGAGAGAGATGAAATTGGGAGGAGGATATGTTGGGGAAATTCAGGAGGAGTTGGAGGGGGAAAGTAGGGGATAGGTAATACAAAAATACATCATATATACTATGAAATTCTCAACAAATAAACTTAAATGTGTGTGTGTGTGTGTGTGTGTGTGTGTGTGTGTGTTGCTGGCAGCCAAGGCAACTGGAGTCCTTGAAAAGCTGCCAAGGTTCTCCTTCCAGATCGCAGCAATTCATCTCTACCAGTGGTTCAGCCCTTGAACTTCAGTGAATACTTTCTTAATCTAAACCTCACAGACTTAGATTTGGAGACTCGGGTCAAGTCATGGACTCCCATCCTAGATCTGTCTCGTTTATCTCTATCAGCCTAAATGTATTCACACTGGTTTTAGACTAAGTCACACTTGACCATCCACCCACACAGCCTTCTCTGACTCTGCCTTTAAACTCTGAACCATTGAGAGTCTTCAGTTGCCACTCTTGGTGCAAGGTGCTTTGTTCTGCCCTGTCTTCCCATTGAGTCTAACCTATTCTACACCAGGGCTGTGACCTGTGTAAGGACCATGGCTGTATTCCTCATCCCATAATTTCCAGGTTGTCTGCCCCAGTCCTTGCTTTCAATAAGTACTGAAAAAACAAAACACATTGTTTCTAAATTACATAGTCCTAAACTATGGACAATATTAATCCAAGTCCTGGTTTGGATATCAACCTATGGTATGTGGTCTTGGCAAAGGCAACTCCTCTAGGCCTCGGCTTTCTTTACTATTACAGAGGGAATCAGACTTTGGAATCTCTAAGGTTTCATGGTCCCCAACCTTCAAGATGGCTCCCAGTAATCTCCAATTCCTGGTTCTCACACCTTCACTGTACCAGGGTGTGCTGGTCAGTTTCTGTCAACCTGGCACAGACTCAGACATATCTGGTAAGAAAGAATCTCACTTGAGATTAAATTGTATCCTTTACACTGGCCTGTATACACATCTGTGGGATATGTTCGTGGTTGCTAATTGATGGGTGGGTTCAGGAGGGCTCAACCCACTGTGGGCTGTGTCAGTGGTTGGGATAATGAAGTAGGTGGTCCTGGGACATGTAGGAAAGTTAGCTGAGCAAGCTAAGGGGGAAGCAAGCCAGTAAGCAGTGTTCCTCCATTGTCTCTGCTTGAGTTCCTGATGATGAGCTCCTACCCAGCTTGAGCTCCTGCCTGGCTTCCTCCATGATTGACTATGAACTGTAAAATAAAATCAACCCTTTCATGCCCAATTGCCTTTGGTCGTGGCATTTATCACAGCAACAGAAAGCCAACTAGCCCACAAGGATGGTCATTCATTACTTTCAAGATTGGGTTATTTAAAAAGTGACTTCCTTCTTGTCACCTTCTTTCTCCTTTAGATCATGTGTAGAAAGTTTGATGCCACATGGACAGCCCTCTGAAAGGTCTAGACAGTAAGAAACTAGAGCCCTTGGTCAATAACCTAGAGAAATTGCCAGCAGCTCTGAGCTTGCATACCAACTCAGTGACCCCAGTCAGTCCTTGAGATGGCTGCAGCCTGACTGCCACTTCTTGAAAGAAGACCTAAATCAATCAGCAAGTCACATCTGGATTCCCCACCTTCTGAAACTATGAGGTAATAAGTATTAATTAATATGTGTAATTTGTTATGAGGTGACAGATAACTAATACAGACAACATAACCCTAAGACCCAATTTCCAACAATTGGTTCCCACCCTGCAGCCAGAATAACCAAAGGATGATTTCTTTTCTTTGTGTTTGTATGTACACACATATAGTATATGTGGATTTCACATGTATGTGCAGGCTAGATATCAATGTCAACTGTGTTCTGCAACTGCTTCCACCTTAGTTTTTGAGACAAGTGAACCTAGAAATTCTCAATTCAGCTAGAGTGACTAGCCAGAGATCCCCCAAGATCTCCTGTCTCCACCTCCCTGGCTATGGGATGGCAGACAAGCACCACCATAGCCTCCTTTTTGTGTGTGGGGTTGCTGGGTATATGAACTCAGGCCCTCAAGCTTTCATAACGAGCATTTAACCAACTGAGCCATCTCCCCATCCACAGTAAAGAGATAACACCAACATGGCTCCATCGGTTTTGGAATAACGGTGTTTATCTTAGTGGTTTCTCTGAACATTCTCATGGCTTCATTGACTTTGCTTCCCTGGATCCCTTATTTCACACATGAAGGTAGGAATCCAGATACACTAAGTAACTGGGATCATGCTAATCCTTTCCCTTTCACATATGCATGTTTTCAATATTAAGTGCATTTCAACTCCAGAAATATATCCTAGATGGTTTAAGGCCTACCCTTTCCTTTCCAGGAAGCCTGGGTCCCAGGGAGACTCCAGGGAAGAAGAGAGTTTCTAGAGAAATAACTGAAGAGCCAGCCCAGTGTTGGGACTGCCACATCAGGCTGGATACAAAGAAGACTTTGACAAGATAAGAAGGAATGAGAAGAGTTTTCTGTTGAGAATGAGATCACTGTCCCATGTGTTACGTGATGTCAGTTCACCCCCAGATAGGACCCAGACAACAGACTAGGATAGACCAAAGAATTTATTTTATCCAGGCAGTGAGTTATTGGGTGACTTCAGGAGTATGGCTGAGTGTGGCTGTAGCACTGGAAAGCCCACTCCAGAATGCGTGAGGATTTGTGAAAGCTTCGTGACTGGAGCACCCTGCAAGGCGGGCAGCTAGCCTAGAGAGAGTCTCCTCTGCCCAGCAATTGCTCACTGATTTTATACCTTTGGGGATGGCATCAGAGGAACATCTGTAAGTCTAGTTTATTTTCTGAGTCTTGTGGGCTTCTCTCATCCCCTCAGAAAGAAATGCTTGAATTTAGAGGAAAGACCTGTTGGGGGAGGCTGCTTGTTAGTTTCTGGCTGCCCAGATCATGAAATAACCACACAGAAACCATATTATTTGTAATAGTGTTTGGTCAATATCTTAAGCATATTGCTAGCTAGCTCTTATATCCTAGACTAATCTATTTCTCTTAATCTGTGTATCACCACATGGCTGTGGTTTACTGGGTAATGTTTCAGCAAATCTGTCCACAGTGGTGGCTATATGGCTTCTCCCTGACTCTGCCTACGCTCTTCTATCTTAGAACTCCTGCCTTGCTCTATTCTGCTAAGCCACTGGCCAAAACAGATTTATTCATTAACCAATAAAAGCAACACATAGACAGAAGGACTTCCCATACCATTTCCCCTTTTCTGTTTAAATAAAAAGGAAAGTTTTAACTTTAACATAGTAAAATTTAACATATAATAAGACAGGTATCAAGCAATAATTACAGGTACAATATTTATATCTACTTTATCTTTTATCATAACTAAGGAAAACTATAATTTCAACTCCATCAAAGACTCCAGAAGGATATAATATTACCTAAGTAAACAGGAAATATATTATAAGCAACTTCCAAAACTCTAGAATTGATAGAGAAATCTTGCTGCCTGGACAGTCACCCAAAGTTCTTCTGTAACGTTGGAGCATTCAGTCTTCAGCCTACAGGTCCATAGTATCCAACAGACTTTTCCATGAAGCAGGAAATGTCAAAGACACTTCCACCTATACTGGCAGTTTGTCAGTCACTTTCTTCTGTGTCCTGCAGAATGTCTGTCAGACTCTTTCATGAAGCAGGAACCCTGAAGTACTGTCTCACCTTTAGGCAAGTTTAGCAGTCATTTTTCTGTGGGTTCTGCATGTCCAGTTCATAGAGCATACCATCAAGCAGTCTAGGTAAGAGCAATTTCTTGCTCAAATGGCTAACAAACTCCTTAAGAAGCCTCTTAAAGTAGATTGATGCTGCCAGGAACAAATGTGTCTCACTGTTATGAAAAGTTCTAAGTTCTTAAAACATTTTAAATGCCATATTCTGTAGTCTTTGAAGTATCTGAAGAATATATATCCATCTGAAATACATCTCTGTACATCTAGAAAATTTAACTAACATGACTACAAGATTGACTATTAAATCATTATCTATTAACCTATATTTCTTAATTATATATTACATTTTTAAATGAGTTGTACAAACACAATACCTTAATCAAGAACAGAAATAAATATATAACAAAATTGGCCCTAAATTTGTATTAATAATCCAAGATCCATACCAATGCAAATCTCTATAGCATTTCCCACTTTAAATGTAAACATACATTTATAAGTAGTATTTGGGAATTTGGACATAGTTCTCTCCAAACTGCTTCCTGCTTTTTGTTGGGAGAAGTAATTTTTGGGGGGGTGTTCACCTTTCAGGGGGTCATGGTCTATTAAACTACGTTAGCCTGGAATAAATCCACAGGTTCTCATCCTCTTTTCCAAAGCAACAAATCCTTAGACCCAAATTTTGAAGTCAAGATACCTTTAAAATATACATGTTGGTTTAGCTTAGCAGCCCATACAATAAAATGTCTCTCTGTACTTAGCTCCTTTACAGTCAAAAATTAAAAAAAAAACAATAATATACATAATCCAGACTCTCTGTGTATTTTCCATCTTTATATGGCTTATTTTTCTTTATTCCTTTTAATCTATGACTGTCTGTACTCTGTCTCTTTAAAGACTTTGTTTTATTTTTTAAAGCAATTTATTTCTTTTTCTAACTCTCTATACTCTTTTTCTTCTCTCTCCCAAGTGTACATACATTTATCCAACACTGTGACCCATTTAGAGGTATTTTTTTATCTTAATTTGTCTTTCTTGTATATCTGTAATTATTTTCTGACCAGAAGCACTTTTTAAAAAAATTTTAAGTGCTAAGCAGGCATGACTATGGCCAACATGGCCCTGCCTGCTTGCTCTGCCTAGTCCAACATGGCAGAGGCATGTTCGCTGCCTCAGAGAGCCATGTACATTGCCCCATTTGTAGGCACACAGAGGGTCTATGTTGCCATTAAGCAAACTGTAGCACTCTGCTCACAGACCCCATTGAAATGCTCTGTAGCCAGACCTTCCTGAAAGAGTCAGAGCCTGTTTGTACTGGTGAACCAGGAAGGCTTCTTAAAGGAGCTGCACAGCTTTTGCTGCTACTGCTGAATCAGAAAGGTCTCTCTTAAAAGAATCATGCCTGTGCTTGCTTCTAGCAAACAGAACACACCAAAGAAAATGCTGCTACCAAAAAGCCATGTTTAACTCTGCTCTTATGTGTCTAGAATCCCTTTCCAAGCTTTCTCAGATTTTTACGTAGATTTAGTCAGCCCCACATTGGTGCACCAATCTGTTGGTTCCCTGATGGAAACAGACTTATTCATTAACCAATAAAAGCAAAAAAGAGATAGAAGGACTTCCCACATCAAAGACCTCCATGAGACCTTGAAGAACTGAAAATCCCGAGGCTGAAGAGTTAGTTAAGGAGACCTGTGTCCCGTCCTGACTGAGGTAGGGACCCTGACAAGATCCTCGATGAAATGAGCAGATGGTGGCTCTGAGAGTGATGGAGTCACTCAGATGGAGTCAGGGCTCTCATCTGGAGTGCTTGGAAAGATGAGGGTTTGGGATTTGGGGATATTTGCATACACACAATCAGTCATCAGGTGAATGAGACCCGAGTCTAAAACTGAAGTTCATTTGCATTCTGTGTGTCTCTGATACACATAACCTGGAGGTAGATTTTTTTTTATTGATTTTTATTGAACTCTACATTTTTCTCTGGTCCCCTCCCTGCCTCTCCACCTCCCCCAAGGTCCTCACGCTCCCAATTTGATCAGGAGATCTTGTCTTTTTCTACTTTCTACTTCCCATGTAGATTAGATATATGTAAGTCTCTCTTAGTATCCTCATTGTTGTCTAAGTTCTCTGGGATTGTGGTTTGCAGGCTGGCTTTCTTTGCTTTATGTTTAAAAGCCACCTATGAGTGAGTACATGTGATAATTGTCTTTCTGTGTCTGGGTTACCTCATTCAAAATATTTTCTAGCTCCATCCATTTTCCTGCAAAATTCAAGATGTCATTATATTTTTCTGCTGTGTAAATGTTATATTACATTATATTTTTCTCCATTGTGTAAATGTACCACATTTTCTTATCCATTCTTCAGTTGAGGGGCATTTAGGTTGTTTCCTGGAGGTAATTTTATACAGTATTTTTATCTGCAGTTTGATCAAAGTTCACAACACAGGTTCAGAGGTAATTTTTTTATTTGTTGCATACATAACATTAGTGTTCAAAACATTTTGGATTTTGCAGCATTTTGGATGTCAGAGTTTTCAATGAGGGAGCCTTAACCTGTCAAGACTTTTGGGAGACTTGAGGATGGTTCTGGGACAGGTGTGGAGGAAGCTGAGATGACCAGGGTACATTTGGAAGGCGTGTCTCTTTGCTACTTGTATCTCCAGATTTAGTGTTCTGGAGGAGACCCTCAGTGTGGATTTGATAAAAGGTCAAAGGTGGGGGCTGGGGCTGAAGTGCAGGGGCAGAGGACATGCTTAGTGTAAATTTGGCCATGGGTTACATCCCTGGCACCAAGGGAGGAAAATAAAAGAAAGAAGAGCAGGAGGAGCTGGGGGAATGACAAAGTGTTCCTTGCTGGATGAGATTTGAGGACCTTTGGGTACTGCTACAGAATAAAGAAGTTTGAAGGTGGTTGATTGTGAGGCTAAAGGTACAGTGAGCAGCCTGAAGATGCCTTAGCCTGTGCATCACCTCTTGGGGAAACGAGACCAGAGGTTGTTTGCCTCAGTTGTTATTGCTTCCAGCCAGTCTGTCCACCACTTCGAGACTGCTGAGACAGAGCCCTGGTGAGACCGCTGGGAATGGAGCCCTGGGTCCTTACAGTGAATCCCTCTCTTTCTGATAACTGCTCCATGTGGGGAAGAACACACTTTTGCTCTGAGCACCAGGTTTTCTTTTGTGGATGTGATAAAGTCACACCTGGGAGTGAAGAGCAGCAATGAAACAGCAATCTCAGTGGAAAGATCAGGGATTGTGAACCCAGAAGATAAGAGAACTCATGATGTAGAATATTAGTTAAAGATGTGTTACATCTTTATGTATGTGTTTGTCTAATGATGTAAAGATGTGTTACATTCTTTTATGTTGCATTTGTTTAACTCTGTGAAGCTGTGTTACTTTGCCTGTCTAAAATACCTGATGGGCCAATAAAGAGCTGAACAGCCAATAGCAAGGCAGGAGCAAGGATAGGCGGGCCTGAGAGGCAGAGAGAATAAATAAGAGGAGAAACTTGGGAGAGGATCAAGGAATGAGAAAAGAAAGGGCCAGATAGACAGACATGGAATAAGAAGGAAAGAAAAGATATACAGAAATAGAAAAAGGTAAAAGCCCAGAGGCAAAAGGTAGACAGGATAATTTAAGTTAAAAAAAGCTGGCAAAAAAATAAGTCAAGCTAAGGCTAGGCATTTATAAGTGAGAATAAGCCTCCAACTGGTTTATTTGGGAGCTGGGTAGTGGGCTCCCAAAAGAGCCAAAGAACAAAACAATACAAAAAAACCCTACAAACTCAGGTTGCTTTTAGTATACAAAAGAACAATTTCAGCCGGGCGGTGGTGGCGCACGCCTTTAATCCCAGCACTCGGGAGGCAGAGGCAAGCAGATCTCTGTGAGTTCGAGACCAGCCTGGTCTACAAGAGCTAGTTCCAGGACAGGCTCCAAAGCCACAGAGAAACCCTGTCTCGAAAAACCAAAAAAAAAAAAAAAAGAACAATTTCTTGGAATCTCATCACCTGGGAGGCTGAGGCAGGGGGATTGCCATGAGTTCGAGGACAGCCTGGAATGAGACCCTGTATCAAATCAAAAACCAAAATAATAGTTTCTCGCTGTGTAGTGGTGGTGCACACCTTTAATCCCAGCACTCAGGAGGCAGAGACGGGTGGATCTCTAAGTTGGAGGATAGCCTGGTCTACAGAGTGAGTTCCAGGACAGCCAGGGCTACACAGAAGAAACCCTGTCTCAGAAAATGAAACAAGCAAACAAAAGGCTAGTCTCCCCTTTGTGTTTGTTCAACACCCGAGGGCTCTAGTTTCAGGACCGAGGATGTAGCTCTGTGGTGGAGTACTTGCTAACTAGAATGTACAAGGCTCTGGGTTTGACCCCAGCACTGTAAATAAATTAAGGAAGGAAGTTAGGAAAAAAAGACAGAAGGAAAGAAAGAAATGATCTTCTAGAGGTCATTTTATCCACACCCATCATTGCTGAGAATATCCTTACAGTAGAGGAAGTTCATAATAAACGGGGAATTCAACTTTCCTTCTGACTATGAAATCTCAATATACATAGTTAGGAATTTAAGAAAAAGAGCCATCACCAACAGCTCTGAGGAGAGGGCAAAGACCCAAAAGCCTATGAACCAAGGATGGCCTGGGACAAATCCAAAAGGCAGAACAGCCTAGCAGAAGTGCTCAGCCTGCAACTAAGCCTGGAGACCAGTGTCTCTGGGGCCAACTTCTCCCTGGAGTAGCTCCAGCTTGCTTGCTTCAGTAGCCTGTGGACAGCAAAGAAAATATATTGCCTGATTTGGTCCCAAGTGGGTTTTGAGTTTCCCAAGTAGGCTGTGTTTGATGTGTGGAAGAGCTAAATCCCAAGTGTGTTCAGAACTCACACTGACAGACAGCCCACACTCAACACTCCCCCAAGAAGAAACACATGCCAGCCAGCATCCAGAGGCCTCCAGCGTGCTTCCTCCTGAATAACAGAGGCTTAGCCCACAGAAGGTAGCCACACAACACACTTTCTCATGTGTGGGGCTTCTCTCACTCGGCCTGGAGTGTTGTCATAGCCACGAATTGGGAATGATCCAAAAAAAGTTCATAACAGAAATAATGAACAAGCAAACGGTGACCCAGTTTGACTCTGGGATACAGCCTAGCAACCCAAATAACGGACCCATTACACATAGAGAAGAGGTGAGTTCCCCAAGCAGAAGACTGAGAAGAAACGAGAGAAGCCATATTCACAATGAAACACGAGCAAGCAATCAGGGCTGCGCGCCTCCTCCTGGAATGGCAATTCCAGAGGTCCTGGGGTCTTACAACACAGTCATTACAGTGGGTGGGGAGTGATGACAGAATTAGGCAGGGAATTACATTTTCATGGCCACTAATGAGGTTGAGCAAATTTCATTCATCTATCGAGGAGCCGCATATCCTTTGCTCATTGGACTGCCTTTGTACGTTCTGGATGCAATTCCTCTTCTGTACCTATGGATATGGATTCCGAGGAGTTTTTCACAAACAGCAGTGTGTGTGTGTGTGTGTGTGTGTGTGTGTGTGTCATATAAACACTCATATGGTTGTGTGCCCTTGTGTGTGCTGGTACAAAGACCAGAAGTTGACACTGGATGTCTTTCTTCATTGTTCTCCACCTTACTTTTTGAGACAAGGTTTCTCACTGAACCTGAAGTTCACCCATTTGGCGAGGCTGGCTAGTGAGTGAGCTCAAAGGATCTCCCTGTATCTGCCTCACCAGGACTGGAATTACAGACACGGCCACACCTGGCTATTTATGTGGGTGCTAGGGATCTGGACTTAAGTCCTTGTGTCTGCGTGGCAAGCTCTTTAATGACTGAGCCCCTCCCCAGCACTCTAGAGTTTGCTATTTCTCTCTCTTAATATTGCCTGTTTAAATGGAGCACTGTTTGCATTTTATTTGGTATATTAACAGAGTTCTGTATTAACCACTCACCCAGAACCTTTCATTCACTTCAGAAAGAAACTCATATCTTTAACTGCCAGTGTTCAAAATTCCTGCTCTTCCATCCCTGTCAACTGGTGTGAGACAATTGTCTATATTCTGTCAATTATGTTTTAAATAAATGCTGATTGGCCAGTAGCCAGGCAGGAAGTATAAGCAGGACAACCAGACAGGAAGTAGAGGTGGGACAATGAGAACAAGAGAATTCTGGGAAGGAGGAAGCCCATTCCTCCCCAGTCCTGTCCAGACACCAAAGAAGGAAGATGTGACCTGCCCTGCTGAAAAAGGTACCAAGCCATGTGGCTAACATATACTAGAATAATGAGCTAATGTAAGTTATAAGAGTTAATAAGAAGCCTGAGCTAATGGACCAATCAGTTTACAACTTATGTAGACCTCTGTGTGATTTCTTTGGGACCCAATGACTGTGGGAACCAGGCAGAACAGAAATGGCTGGGGAACTGGGCAGACAGAAACCCCGACAACTGTCAACCATGAATCTAACTTTTAATCATCGTAGATTTGCCTATTCTGGATACGTCAATAAGTCATCTCATATGTTACACTGTCTTTTGAATCTGATTTCTATTACTTCACAAATATTTTTAAAATTTCTCCATGTGTCAAATTTCATCCCATTCTAGAGATCTCTACTGAATCACCATGTTTGTTACCAGTCCATCAGATGATGAACTTAGCGTGTCTGTCTCAAGCTATTATAAACAGCACTGCTGTGAACAATCATGACTATGGTTTTGTGAATGTACATTTTGATTTCTTGTATATTTATATCCAAGAGTAGAGCCGCTGAATTCTTTGACAAGTCTAACTTTAACTTTCAAAGGTATGGCCAAGCCTGGAGGTGGTGAAACCTAGTATTTGGGCAACTAAGGCAAGTGAACCACTGAGTTCAGGGCCAGCCTGGTCTACCAAGTGAGTTCCAGGGCAACCAGGGCCACAGAGAGAAACACTGTCCTGAAAAACAAAAAAACAAAAAACAAACAAACAAAAAACCCTGGCAAAGATGGCCTTCATGTTTGACATTCTCACAAGCAAGATATGAAGGTTCCAGTTTCTCCCATCCTTGCATCTGGCTTTTAAAAATTACCATTCTAGAAGCAATGAATTGGCAGGTTTTGTGGTTTTCTTTACATTTTTCTAATTCATGATATCTCAGGGTCTTTTGGAGTACATGTTGGCCATTTCATTTCTTCTTGGAGTAAGTATCTGCTGATATTTTTGTTTTTTAATTGGGCTGTTGGTTTTTTTTCTTATTGAATTGCAAGGTTTGTACATTCCAGACACAAGTCCCTTTTTACATCCATGATCAGACAAAGTCTTCCCATTCTGCAGTATCTTTCCCTTTTCTGATAGTATTTGTTAAAACAGAAAAGGTTCTAGTCTATTTTTCAGAATATTTTTCTTTTATTTATTCCTTGATCAGACTCACCCCTCCCTCTCCCTCTAGTTCCCTCAGACACCCCCAACATGTAAGCCACCCACTTTCATGTCCTTTTTTTTATTTTCTGTAACCCATTGAGTCTAATCAGTACTGGCCGCTGGTGCGTTTGGTGGACAAGCTTGTGAGGTAACAATAGCTCCTGTGACCTCATGAGTACAGCAGCCACCTCATGTCTGGAAAATAGCCTTATACACGACTCCCCATCTTCCTCCCACTCTTCCGTGATGCCCCCTGAGCTTTATGAGAATTGATAAAGACGCTTTGTTTAGAATCGAGCACTTGACAGTCACCTAATCTCAGTACAGTGACAATTACGGGCCTCTGTATTATGTCTCCCACAGGCTTCTCTGGCAAAGGCTGAGAGCAGCACTAACCCCTGGGTAGAAACATAAATATTTAGAAGGCATTTGACAACATGTCCATTTAGCAAAAACAACAGGCGGTTCCCTCCTAGGGCCTATGACCTCCTGAGCTAGGAGTTAATGATAATGAAACCTAATGTATCTTATTTTTTGCTCATCTGTGTTTTTAGTGTCATATTGAAAATCTCATTGCCACGGTTTTTATATTTTAAAGGTTTTAGCTTTAGCATATGATCCATTTTGATTTTATTCCTTGTACAATGTAAGGTAAGTCTAGTAGTTAAATTTGTCAACTTGACTACATATGGAATCACCTAGGAGACCCATGAGGGTGTTTTCAGAGCAGCTGGACTCCAGTGGAAAGATACAGAATTTGGGTGGCCCTATAGACTGGGGCCCTGGGGTGAATAAAGAGGAGAAAGCAAGAGCTCCAGCATCCATATTTCTCTGCCTCCTCACTGCCATGTTCCTGATGTCACAGCTTCCCCGCTGCAGTAGATGTGAGCCAAAATAAGCCCTCTCCTTTACTTTGGTTTTTTTTTTCCTGATATTTTGTCACAGCAATGGTTGACATAATTGGCACATTAGGGGCCTAATCTTGTTCCTTATGTGAGGTTCCAGTGGTTCCAGTGTTACTGTGGAAAGGACCCTTCTTTCCCACCATGGCATCGCTTTGCCAACCTTGTCAAAGCAAACAAAAATTGATCAGCTATAGATGTGTTTTTCTTGCCTTTGAATTTCATTCATTATCCACATATGGCCACCCTACGTCAGAATGACTAAGTCATTGCTAGAGTGTTGTTATAAGCTTAGAGATGAAGAACTAAGTCTTCCAACTTTATTCTTCCTCAAAAATATTCCTCCTGAATATTCTAAGTCTTGAAACACAAAATTCCACATGAATTTTAAGTCAGATTTTTAATTCCTAAAAAAAAAAACCTATTGACTAATTTGGAGGCTACTGAATCTTAATGACACGAGGTTTTGCAATCCACAAAGAGACGTTGCTTTTGACTGCATCTGTCTTTAGATGTTCATTCATGTTGCTTTTAGAACTCTGAAGGTTTCATGACGCAAATAATGTCCTCCTTTTGTTGAATTTGCTCCTTCATGCTGTTCTCTGTGGTGCCAGCATTCAGACAATTGTTGCCCAATTTCACTTTCAGATCTATTACCATCAGTGTGTAGAAATACAACTGGGTTTTTGTTTATTGATCTTTGAATCATTTACTCTCAAGGGTCATACTGGGATAGGCTCCTTCAGGTCTTCTCTGTCAACACGATGTTGTGCAATTTTACTTTTTTGCCTGCTGGTCCTGCTGGCTGCACACTTCAGAACAACACTGAATAGAAATAGAGAGAGCTGCCATTCTTTTCTTCTTTTTGGGCTTGGGTGAATCTTCAGTCTTCTGTCACGTCACCATTAGGTCTTTGTTAAGTTTGATCCAAGTTGTAGGATTGTTATAAGTATCCTTTATTGAATTAAAGATGATCCCTTTTTAAAAAATATTTATTTATTATGTGTACAATATTCTGTCTGCATGTATGCCTGAAGGCCAGAAGAGGGCATCAGACCCCATTACAGATGGTTGTGAGCCACCATGTGGTTGCGGGGAATTGAACTCAGGACCTTTGGAAGAGCAGGCAATGCTCTCAACCTCTGAGCCATCTCTCCAGCCCAAGATGATCCCTTTTTATTGCCAGTTTGTCGAACAGTGTGTGTGTGTGTGAGTGTGTGTCCCCCAAATGGCATACACATAAACATAAAATAAAAATAAATAATAGGGTAATATATAATCATCCACATATTGGTTTTCTCATGTAGAACCAACTGATTGAGTTTCAACAAACAGAAATTTCTTTTTAAAAAGATTTATATATATGTATATATATATTTGCACCATGTGAGGGCAGTGCCCATGGAGGCCAGAAGAGAGCATTAGATCTTCTAGAACTAGAGTTACAAGTGGTTGTGAGCCTCCATGTGGGTGTTGAGAACTGAACCTGGGTCCTCTGCAAAATCAGCAAGTGCTCTTAACCACTAAGTCATTTCTCAAGCCCAGAGAAATTCTTAATTTTAAAATGGTCTGTTTATGAATATTTTACTTTAGAGATTTTGGGTTTGTATTCTGATTATAAAGTAGCTGCTTATTTCAAGATCACAAAGATGTTCTGTGCTGTCAGTAACTTGTCTTTTCATTTGAGCTGTTAAATCTACCCCTATATAAATCTGGAGCCAATTTTCATAGAGAGTTTTTATGGAGGAAAATATAACTTTTGTGTGCACTGACTTTGAATTGACCGAGCATCACTTTTGAAAAGGGTTGGTGATGACCAACAGCTGTCTAACTGGGCTTAGGACCCACTAAATAGGAGGGAATCATGCCTGTTATTGGGAATCTAGTCAACTATTCAGAGCTAGTGAGGTCATGGACCTCAGAAAATAATCTACCGTCAGCCAGTCATGGTGACATATGCCTTTAATCTCAGCACTGGGGAAGCAGAGGCAGGCAGATCTCTATGAGTTCAAGGCAAGCCTAGTCTACAAACTGAGTTCCAGGACAGCCAGAGCTACACATAGAAATCCTGTAGGACTAAGAAAATACTCGGCTATCATCATGTTGGTAGCTCACCATAATTTACATTTTAAATCTTATGTCCATAGAGAATGCGGCACCACCCTTCATAAAAGAAACCACTCTTTATAGCAAATGGAGTTGGTGACAGAAGAGGACAACAGACTGTGGCGAGCACAGCCCTGACACCCCTGCATTCTAGTTCTGAATCTTTGCCTGAGGGGACAGCACAGAAGAGGGCTCAGAAAGAGTAAGAGTCAGAACACTAAGAAGTCGGCTGTGAAACAGTCTCTCATCGACAGCGGCTGTACCAGTGGGCTCGTAAACGTGGAAGGGCAGCATTCCATGGGCTCCCACTATAGACAAAGAGCTACAGACAACTAACAACCATTGGGAGGAGGAGAGTTGGCCTCACCCAGGGATGGTGGTCCAGTCCAGAGTCATCAGTCCTGAAATGAATACGTTCACACAAGCAACAAAAAAGACTCAGAAGACTGTATTTCTACGAGTATTTTTGCATGCCGACACATACTACATACATGTGTGACACTAATGATGGAGAAGAGACTTTGGACTCGAGAGTGGGGAGCCCCAGGGGGATTTGAGGGAAGGTAGCTGAAAGGTTCTGGAGGGAGGAAAGGAGGAACAATGCAATTCTGTGTCATTTAAAATATTTTTTAAAATTTTAAATAAAAATAAGCAGGAAACCTAGTTATCAGGAGCCTGGGAGGGAGCCAGAAATCAGAAGTCAAGACAGCTACAGAGCCCCTCCGTGGTCTTGCCTTCGGTTTCTGCCCGGAAGTCCCTCAGCAATCAGATGCGACCTGACAGTGTAAGACAAGTGAACCCTTCGCCCCTAAGTCACAGCCACAAAATGAGACTAGAACGCCATCATGCCATTTTGCGAGGCATGAACGGTGTGTGAACTTCCCCATGCTCTGCTCTGGGGGACACTGGACCAGGTTTGCTTTGCTTCTCTGTTCCCATAGTCACTGAGCATCATCACAGATCTCGGTATCCTGCAGTGTAAACACCTTGCAGGAACGGTGTGGCTACTTTTGGCATTTCACATTTCCATATACATATCACAATCAACTTGCGAATGTATATACACCGTCTCCTAGGATTTTTACTACAGGGCATTGATAGACTCACTTAAGGATAAACAAGATTTTTACAATATTGACAGTGCAGTAAGTTTCACCAGTGTGCAATCTTTAAAAGATTTGTCTTTTCTGTGACTTATTTAGTAAAAATAAGTAAAGATAACAATGACTGTAAGGTGATAGTGACACCCAGCACAACCAGGGAATATGCGATGCTTGTGTTCAGTACTTTGGGGATTTTTATTTTATTGCATTGTAAAAATTAGCTGTTAAGATATCAAAAGCTAGAGGAGCTTCATAAAGAAAGTCGTGACATTTTGTTCTATGTTATGAAAGTCACATTTGAACTAACAGGGAAGTGTGTCATGCCCTTTGTTGAGAAGAATTAATAAGGATGCTTGTCAGCGATTTTTGAAGAGATAAGAACATTGATTTTAATCAGAACATTAACAGGGTGTTCCTGGGTCATAGAAGAGTAGTTAACATTTATGTCAAAGCCAGTTCTAGATGTTTTCATTTTATGAGCAAAAATTTAGCTGTGAAAAACTCTGATGTGAGGATATTGTGCCAGATACTAAAGCTCAGCATGAAGCTGAGATAAGACCTTAAAAAAAAGCTGCATGACTTTGGTTCACAAGTGTTAGGAGACCAAGAAGTCAAAAAACAAAACAAACAAAAGCCACTCAAGATCCATTCCCGGTGGTTTTTTTTTTTTTGTTTTGTTTTGACAGGATCTCGGTCTGTGTGGGCTCTAATACCTGCCAGCCTGAGGGTGCCATGCAGCTTCGTAGCTAAAGGCCGACAATTTAGAAAGACAATAGATGAAGGTTCTGCTCCAGCCTTCCTTTTCATTTGTAGATCGCTTGATGAGAAGTAGCTATCTCCAAAGCTGGTGAAAGAATGCAGGTGTGTGTGTGCTGGGGGAGGTGCCCCGGAAAAAGGAATAAGAATAGAAAAATTCCTCAAGGGTGGAGAGAGCATTTTTCAGAGCAGGAATGGTTTTGAGAGGGCATTGAGAGCAGGATGGTTTTTTGGGGAGATAATAAACACAAGGTCACGCTGTAGATAAGAGAAGTCTGAAGCAGCCTTTAAACTGTAATGGTGTGAAAGCCTGTTTCCTTCCACGCGTCTCCGGGGACACATTTGGGGAAAAACATCAGTTTCTATGTTGGGGCGACGGTCCCCGACAGGTCTGGAACTTTCTATTTCGACCAGGCTGGCCTCAAAATTACAGAGATCCACCTGCTTCTGCCTCTAGAGTGCTGGGACTAAGGGTGGTACCACCTCGCCCAGCCTATTCAGATATAAAACGTGAGGAAGGTGGTATTTTAGTTCCCAGCAGAGAGATGGTTTGTTTAATCAATGCTGTTACCATATTTGATCGTTGACTTGAAAAATAGCATCAACCAAATATCGAATGGATTACTCCTTACTTAAAATATGAAAAAATAGAACAGATGTAGGGGAAATTTGACATAAGCTCAAGATGGGGCAGTAGGGATTATGGGGTGCAATGCAGAAAAGCTAGAGTTCATAAGAGAGAAATAGAGATTGGAAGATAAAAAATTAAAACAGAAAAATTAGCTTGAGAAAAATATTTGCCCTACTCTTGATTGGTGGACTGTTAGCTCTTTGCAGCTGATGAGTTAAAAATGACACCCGCTAGGGAAGGGGCTGGGCTGGGCAGTACACAGGACAGAGGAGTTGCAGAACACTGCCAATAAACACATAAAGATGTACCAGTCGAGATACACTTCCCTAAAACGCGACTCTGTGGCACATTTAGAGGAAGCTGTCTGAGAAACTATGCCTACAGACTCTGAGGTTCTGTCCTTGAGTCAAAGAGGCTTAGGTCCGTGAGAAAAGTTGACATTAGAGAAAGGATTTGTCTAAGGAAGAGGGCGTCTCAGAAACAACTTAACACTTACCACCCTTTGTATTTGCTTTGTCCATTAGACAGCTCCCCCCATTCCTTTTCCTAGTTCAGGATTCCACAAAGCAAAGGTGGACGTGGTGGCTCATGCCTGTAATCCTATCGTGCAGGAGACTGAGGCAGAAGTGTTACAAATTTGATGCCAGCCTGGGCTACATAGTGAGTTTCAGGCCAGCCTGAACTACAATGTGAGACCTTGACACACGCGCGCACACACACACACATACACACACTCTCTCTCACACACACAAACACATACTTTCTCACAATACACTCTCACACACATATACACACACTCTCACACACACATACACACACACTCTCACACACACA
>JAQHUG010000073.1:737810-749000 GCA_028555095.1 Dicrostonyx torquatus
AAAAAAAAGGAGAAGTCAGGCTCCCTGTGAGAAGACGTTCAGATCTGCCTGCTAGGGACATCCAGCTCACATCAGCACCCCACATTCCCCACTCATCATTTTGAAAGACTGAAACTGCTTGGTGAGCCCAGCAATAGGGAGTTATGTGAGAGCCTGAGGAAGGCGTCCTGTGGCTGAAGGAAGCTGACAGTACTGGCTAAAGAGTCAAGCGTGTGGAATTTAACCCAGGCAACACACTGGTGGGGGCTGTACTTCAAGGGACGTGTGCTCGCAGTTTCCTATTGGAAACAAGTTCGAACTACTGTTTGCTTTATGGGATGTCTGTAACCTAGGAGACGGTGTATATACATTTGCAAGTTGATTGTGAAATGTATATGGAAATATGAAATGCCAAAAGCAGCCACACCGATCCTGCAAGAGTTTTACACTGCAGGATACCAAGATCTGGGGGGCGGGTGCGGGGAGCATCAAGGATAGCATGATGCTCAGTGACTATGGGAATAGAGAATGTAGCTCTCTCTGCCCGTATGTAGCTCTGCCCATATGGCACTAGGTTCTAGGCCAATTAGGTCTCTGGCTGCAAGAGTTCCACAGCCTCCCCAAACTGCACCACCATCCTCAGACTGAGAGTTCAAACACACAAGTCAGGGGGTGGGGCAGGGGTCTGCAATTCACATTCAAACCATACATGATCCATGATCCAGCGAGTCACCAATAGGTCCCTATGTACGATGTCCAAAACCATGCATAGTGGTGCACAATGAATGTGGGGACAGGTTGGAGGCAAGAGGACCAGAAATTCAAGGCCAGCCTGGAGCACACCAGATCTTGTCTGGAAAAAGAGAGACAGAGGAGGAAGAAATCTGCATACTCTGTATCTCCCGGAAACGCTAGGTACTGCCTGACGTTTTTTTTTCATCAACCGCTTTGGTTGCAAAGATCACAGCTCGAAGTCATGACCCATTAGGTGCGGGTTCCCAGGAATTCTGATGTGGTCAGTATGCGGGTGTAGGCTTGGCATCAGAAGTTTACAAGCTTCCTGGGACGTTCTAGTGTGACGCAAAGCCCAAGAACTATTAGCACAAATAACTTAGGTCTGTAAGGCCAATTTTGGCAAATGACCCGGAAAGCTGTTTTTGCAATTTTATCTCTGACCACTAGATGGCAGGTTGCCCACACAACAGTATTTCAATACCAGGTGTTTGCAGAACTAGTTCGTGGGCCGCGTGGAGGCCAACAAGGAAGCTCCCTGCTCAGACAGATCAAACACTCTGCATGCTTGGCCTCCACCCGGAATCCTGTCGTTGGCGGGCATCTTTTTTAAGTTCTGAGAGGAACGGAAAGGGGAAAGAGAAGAAACAGACCCCTCAGATCTGTTAAGCCTGGCCTTTTCTACAGCCACAGTGAGACAGTTCCTCACTTCTCAGCCTAGGTGTTTTCTTGGGTTTAAATTACAGCAAGGCATTCTTTAAGAAAAGACCACGCCCTTTGTTTGCAAAGAGGCTTTTCGGAAACCTTTTAATTAAAAGTAGCTAGTTCGCCAGCATATAGCCAAGAGGCACTATATTTTTATCATTGACTTTCGCCCATCTGAGAATCAAACTCAGGGCCCCTTGCAGTCTAAGTGAATGCTCTTCCATGGAGCAGCAAACAGCCTCAGCCTCAGAAGGGCAATATTTAAACCCTATTTATAGATTCGGATTAGTGGTGGGAGTAAATGGGGCGGGCAGGAGAAAACCGGGAAATCAAGAAGAGCCCTGTCACCCTAACACACAAGAGTGTGATTTTTTCCGGAAAACAAGTACCTTGGGGCTTATTTTTTTCCCCTTTGATCTGAAAATAAACACCAGCCTCCACACTCCTTGGTTGTGCACTGTTGGTTCATTAAAGAGCCATCTGCCGATTCCCTGTAAGAACTCAACATCCAATGATGACGGGCAAAGTCAAGAAACAACTTCAAGACAGTTTTTTTTTTCAATAAAATTAGCTTTAAAACTAAGTGCAATTACTGTATCTGTGTTTCTGCCATTTGAATTTTCTCCCATTGAAATTTATAATATATTCATTTTGGTGACTGTGTAATTTCTGTCTTTTTGAGACCAAAGCACTGCTGACTGACGGCAGCTACATCTCAAAGCTAGAGGTCAGCACGAAGGAAGTGAGACACCCTTCATGGTCATCCATTCACATACTAGCCTGAGCTACACTCCCCGGTAGATCCTCCCCCAAAAAATATGTTCCAAAATCCAATTAGGCAGGATTCTCCAGAGAAAACAGTACCAGTAGGGTGTGAATAATCAATTGATTGCAAGGGATTTGGATAATGGATCTATGGAGGCTGGGGAGTCCTATGATCTGCAGTCAGCAAACTGGATACGCTAGAGAGCTGATGCTATGGGTCCAGTCGGGAAAGCCAGGAAGGGAAGGTTCAGCTGATCTCCAAGCCGAGCATATGACTGCCCGGTGGTGAGCTTGCTCCCTCTCGCTCAGTCTTTGTGTTCAAGTCATCAGCACACTGGGTGGTAAGCCAATAGCTTTGTCAAAGTGTGTGCCACACTAGTTCCTTGGGAGGTTAATAAAGGCAATTTGATATGGAAAGTCCAGGAGTCAACTAAGTTTGGAAAATCCTGGGTAAGACTGTTAAACAACAATCTTTTCCAGCAGGACTTTTTGGAGCCCTTAACATGCCTCTGTGCCCTGTGGTCATTCAAAAGAAAGGGTGCATCCAAACTTCCCAAACGTATCATGCAGCTCAATGTTCTACTGCTGAGATGAAATAATTGAAATAAACGACTTAAAGAAGGAAGAATCCTCACTGGCTTCAGGACCCAGAAGTTTTAACGCAGAGTGAAATGCCTCTGTTGTGTGGGATCAGAATTATCACAGAAGGAAGAAGCAGAAGGATGCTCACCTTGCAGCATCCCAGAAGCAGAGAGACCAACAGACCAACACTCTCGGAACGATGTTCCCAGACTCCCCTTCCTCCAGGCAGGCCCACCTTCCACCGTCTACCGTTTTCTGATATATTTCTTAAAACTCCAAATCTATCCATGGATGAAACCACCAAGTAAGTTGGAGCCTTCACGCTCTGCTTGTCTCTCAACCCTTCGTGGACACACCCAGGAGTGTGAGTGACTAATCTCACAGGTGTGCTTCAATCTCATCAAGTTGACATCGGCCAAACTGCGCACTCATTTGCCACAGTGGCCCGCCGGTCCCTCAGCACCTCCCCAGATGCTGCCTTTGTGGCTTTATTAAACACTCTGAGCAGAGGATGTCTTCTGCCTGATTGTGTGCCTAGCCCACAGCGTGGAACGGTAAAACAAACAGATTCAAGTGATGTTTGCAGGGCTGTTAAAGGCCACATGACAAACTACAGATGATAACACAAGAGAGAGGGAGAGACTCTGCAGGTCATTTGGAAGCATGACTCGCTGGAGTCTACTGCTGCACCTCCCAGCCACTGCCAGAGGCCCAGAAGATGCAAACGGACTTTGAGGACCTCAGAGCCATACCTTGGCTTTCACCGTGACAGATGTTGCAGCGGGCAGGAGAGAGGCTCATCCTTCCTCAGCGACTGGATGAGATGTGCCTGCCATGGCCCTTGCTCTTTTTCTCCGCTGGCTGGGGCCTGTGCTTGCTACTAGCACTTCTGTCTGCTATTCAGGCTCTGAGAGCAGCCCATAGTTGAAGTTCTCGCGAGGGCTAGTGTTAACTGTCAGCTTGACAGATTTTAGAAGCACCTGGAAAATGGGTGGGTGAGCATGCCTGTGGGGAGTGTCTTGATTGTTTTGGCTGTAGAAAGACCCACTCATTATGGGTAGACCACACCCTGGGTATCCATCCTGAACCGTATGAAAAAGAGGAAGGTAGGCAGGGGAGATGACTCAGTGATTAGAGCATGTCTCACACAAGTGTGCAGATCTGCGTCCCGATCCCCAGAAAGCTCTGTAAATACCTGCTGAGCATGGTAGCCTGCCTGTATTCCCAGCCTTAGATGGTGGATGCAAAGGATCCTGGAAGCTAGCTGCCCAGGAAGAGTAGTCTTACCGGGGAGCTCTGACTGAGAGCCTCTCGCTCAGTGAGCACGGTGGAAGAGTTATGGAGCCTTGAGTCTTCACATGCACAAGCTCACATATGCAAACTCACACATAACATGTGCACACACATGCTCACCCACATACACAAACTCACGCACAGCATATGAACGCAGATGCATGCCCACATACGCGAACTCATGCACAGCACATGCACACACATGCATGCCCACATAGCCAAACTCATGCACAGCATATGCACACAGATGCATGCCCACATATGCAAACATGTGCATGCCTACATATGTGAACTCACGCACAGCACATAAACACATGCAAATAGAAAATAAGTGCATGAGTTGAGCACTAGCGTTCTTCACTCTCTCCCCTGGCTCCAGATGTATGACCTGTGGCTTCAAGCTCCTGACTTTACACCTACCCCGCCACAATGGACTGTCCCCTTGAGCTGTGAACCAAAACAAGCCCTTTGTCCTTCAGGCAAGCCCTTTGTCCTTCAGGGCTTATCACAGCCATAGAAAAAAACAAAAACAAAACAGAAACCTGGGACATAGTTTGAGTGCCCAGGTTCTCTTGCTCTTTACCTGGGAAACCCTAGGTGACTCTCTGGGGTGGAGCTTCTGGGTGGGGATGCATAAATGGTGACTTGACAGTACATGAGCCCATGTGGCCTTCCTTAGCAGCAGTGTCTTCTGGGATTACATAAACTCCCAGGATCAGGGGCTGTGGGATGATTAAGGCCCCTTCTATGGACTCTTCTTGACACCATCTCAGACAGAGAATGTCTAGAGTCTGGAAAATCCCTCTATACTATTTCTCTGAGTTCTCAAACAGGAAGCCACAGTCCTTTATGTTAGTAACTTCTCTTTGTGTCTCCATCAATCTCTCACTTGATCTCAGGGGAGACTGCAAGGTGTCTCTGTGTGAGTGTGTGTGCGTAAGTGTGCATGCATGCGTGTGTGTGTGTGTGTGTGTGTGTGTGTGTGTGGTGTGTCCTAGGTGAATAAATAGGCTTGAAGCACGCAACAACTTGTGTAAATGCTCTCTGTTCCCCCACACCCACAAAACCTTCTCTGCCACTGAGCTAGACTGCTCAAGGAGAATCTGTAATAGATGCTGGGAAGTAGCCCCAGGCGCTGTGATAAGCAGCAGTGGAATTTCTCCGGTCAGACGTGAGAGCCATCCCAATCCAACGGAACTTCTAAGCGAGATATGAAGAATGAAAAAGAACTAGGCAGATGTGGAGGTAAGAGAGGGGAAGAGAGACATGGGCAGTGGGCACAACCTATGCAAAGGGCTTGCAGAGGAGAAATGCCACTTTCCATGCCAAGGCCTCTGATAGATGGTAGAAACAGAGGTAAGGAGAAGAGTCCTCTTCCTAACCCACAGAAATGTGGTCCTTGCCAAGCAGAGATGCATAGACCAGTAAGGAGCACCAATACACCTCTTGCAGGACAGCGCCAGACTCTCTTTTATAGATGGCTCAGCTACTCCCAGGTGTTTGATGTTATTACCCTCTGCCCCTGAAGCTGAGTTAGATCTTGTGATTTATTTTGGGTGGACACGCTAAGCTGGCCCTTCCAAGAAAAGTGTAGGAAAGTAGCGTTAAGGCCTGCCCTCTCTTCCTGTCTGCCATGGCACTCTCTCTGGAGCATGGGGACCTTCTAGCTAGTTCTTGGTTGTAAGTGGCACAAACCAGATACAGACTTTGACTGTTTTGAGCCACTGAGATTTAAGGGATTCCGTTGTAGTGTGGTCTGGCCTATCCCAGAGGATAAACCTACCAAAGCTGCTTCAGGGAACCAACTCAGGAGCAGGCTTGCTGACTGCTTAGCTACAGTCCCTGCTAGACCCCAAGGGTTTCCTTTGAATCCTTGCCTCTGCCACTTCTGTGGAGAAATGCCCGGCAGGGCCCTTGAGTGCTTCATGTCTCTGCTCTTCATCTATAAAATAGCAACTATTGTATTCACTGTGAAAATTACATAGGTTAATTCATAGAAGAAGCTTGGAATGTTGCCAGACACGGAGTAAGTTCTCAATAAATATTAGCTTTATTATTAATATTTCTTCAAAAACAAACAACAGTTGGATGCCGCAGGTGGCCTGGATCCCTCCTTAAGAAAATCATTATCCAGAGGAAACCTCGCTCGCATCTGCCTTTGGGAAGAAGGGTATTGCAGCAAAGGATGCAAGCTCATATGTACCTATTGATGGAGCTGGAGAGCGACACACATGTGTTTAGCTTTAGTTTTCCCTATGTTTGATAGAGGCCTAGTTTAGAGAGAACATCTTTCATAATGTCAGCCATACTAGCTGGAGATGAGAATACCACAGAACATATGACCCAGCTAAAGCGATAGCTGGAGCCATCCCCTGGGTAGGTATTGTGCTGACAGAGCTTGGGTGTGTGGGTTTTGTTTGTTGGTTTTGGAGACAAGATTTGTCTGTGGCTCTGACTGTCCTGGAACTTGCTCTGTAGACCAGACTGGCCTCAAACTTGAAGATCTGCGTGCCTCTGGCTCTCGAGTGCTGGGATTAAAGGTATGCACCACCAACGCCTGGCTCAGGTGTGTGTGTTTTTAAGAAGTAGAAGATGCTGGTTTTCAAGTGTGACTTGTTTTGTCTTAAGCTACGCTTTAGGGCAGTGATTCTCAAACCGTGGGTCATGACCCCCTTTGGCAAACCTCTAGCTCTAAAAATATTTACAGTACAATTCATAACAATAACAAGATTACAGTTATGAAGTAGCAATGAAATAATTTTATGGTTGGGGTTACCACAACATGAGGAATTGTATTAAAGGGTTGTAACATCATGAAGGTTGAGAACCACTGACTTAGGGCAACAGATCATATCTTCTGGACTGTGCACTTGTGAATTGTCAGCTGCTATGGTCACCTGTAAAAGACTGAGCCCACTAACATTGCATAACAGATATGAAGGGACACATGAAGCCCCACCCCTCTGTGAGGAACCATTGGCAGTTAATAGTTGGCATATATAAGGAGAATCATAGTCCTCAGTGGTGTAGCCATTAGTGGGTTGCTCACACACAACAAAAGCTTTCTAGATATTTAAATGAAGTCTGGAGAGATGGCTCAGAGGTTAAGAGCACTCACTGCTCTTCCAGAAACCTCAAGTTCAAATCCTAGCGCCTACACCAAGTAGCTCACAACCACCTGTAACCACAGCTCCAAGGGATCCAACAACCTTTTCAGGCCTCTGGGGTCGGGGGCTGTACACATGCAACATATACACATGTGCATATAAATAGATGATAAAATAGTTATTTAAAACATTAACTGACATACAATAGTTTTGTGTGTCTATGGGGTACAATTTGATGTATTGACACATATTTCATCCTATGTTCACATGTCATCCTATACTCATATTTCATCCTATGTTCATATTATCTCATCCTGCGGCGAACTCCCTGACCAGCAGGGAAGAACAACCACCAGTCGAGGATTCCTCTCTAATCACGCCTTTATCTCTTGATTGAAGGGAGAGCAGGAAGCAAAGAGAGCGAGGACTAAACGGCAGTTGCTTATATAGGGAATAAGGACACGGGTCGTGCCTGGATTGGCTACTTGCTTATCTTGCGACGCCCCCAGCCATGGGATTAGCTATGATCACCATGCGCCACTACACATCTGAGATGCTCCACCTAAAGCCTTACCTAATATGGAACTGTTTTCTTTGGCACTACAGAAACCCAGTGCCATCTTATAATGACGGCCACAAATTGGCTCCCTACATCATCCTATGTTCATATTTCATCCTATGTTCATATTATCTCATCCTATGTTCACCAAATGAAGAATTAACCCTGTCATTGCACACATTTATCTTTCTGATGTGTGCACTCAAAAACTACTCTTCTGTTTGGAAATGTACAATACGAAGTTAGGTGTGGTGGTACATATTTGTCACCCCAGCAGTCAGGACTGAGGCAGGGGGACTGCTACACATTTGAGGTCATACTAAATTGCACTGCAAGTGCCAGGGCTTCATAGCAAGACCCTGTCTTAAAAAAAAAAAAGTGATGCATTACTGACAGTATGGCCCTCCTACTGTGAGATCCAAAGAAGAACTTACTCCTTGATCTCTGACTCTGCACCCATGGGCCCATTTCTCCCCATATGCCCTTCCCCTAGCAAGGACCTTTGAGAAACTGGCTGTAACTCTAGTATTTATTGCGGCCCCATAAGCACACCTTTGTCCCTTTAGGATCCGTTCTTCTGCCTGTTTCCACCAGTGGTCAGTTAGCCGAAGTCCTCCTGGTGGACGGTCCTCCCAATTTCTTGTTGTTGTTAATATTTATTTATTTGATTAGTTAGTTCATCCTTTTAGACCATGCTGGGCTTGAGCCCATGATTCTTCTGCCTCCACCTCCCAAATGCTGGGGTTATGCATGCGCTTCACCAGGCCAAGTTCCTTGAAGACTTTTAACTCTCATGACTTCCTGGGATTCCTCTCAAACTCCCATCTTTCTCCACACAGTGGAGGAACAAGGTGTTCCCCTTTCTCTTCTGCTAGCCCGAGTCAGGGGAACCCATGAATTCATCAGCCAGAGCAGAACAGCAGGAGCCTTCAAAACCATCACCAGCCACTCTGAGATTGACAAGAGGCAGAGACTTTAAACCTTTTTTTTCCCTCTAGGATAAGTTAGCTTCTTATCTGTGGTGTGGGTCAAGAAATAGCCAAGATCATACTCAGAAAGTGATGTGTGGTCCAGTCTACAGCATTCCCTAATTCCCATGATCCCTTCCAGGAAGGGTCCACATACCAGCAGCCAGCCATAGAATCACATCCTTGAATATCTCAATTCTCTGGTGGTGACTGAATAGGGAAAGTGACTCTGAAAGATGTGGTTTTAAACATCCCCACACAATGGTGTGCGAACACTTCACAGACCTGTCAGAGTTTCTGGCTGCCTTTGTCTTTCCACCTGGCTCTCGCCAAACAGAACTGGCAGACTTTCCCCTCTCCAATCCGCTCCCAGTTCCAGCCCCAATCCTAGTCTAATTTCATGCATGTAGTCTGAGGACTTAGCCACACAGGAACACAAGGGAACAAGTCGGTTTTTACCACAGGTGAGGTAGAGAAACCAAAGTAATGAGACGCGGACAGCCTAGCATTCTGGAAGAACACAACCTTAACCAGAGATTTCCCCCTTTGACTCGTGCTCATTAATATAGAAAACACTTGCTGCCACGTTTAATGATGAAGCTTTGTAATATGTCTATAGCCAGCACAGAACAAATTAGTGTAGTGCAGATGGAGTCGTAGAGGCAGCAGGCAAAGCTCCTGCTCCCACCTCAGCCTTCCAGCAGACAGGGCATCTCTGGGACTGAAGACAACTGGGCACTACAGGTCCTTCCTCGATGAAGGCTTGCACCAAGACAGGGGGAATCAACCATTTCTTCATAATCTCCTGCAGGAACCCACTGAGAAGAGAGCAGCCTAAGGTGAAAGGTTCTATTGATAACCTCAGAAGTTTCCAAATATCTTAAACCTTGCAAGAGCAAAAATAGGGGCATAGAGGGACAGGCAAGGGTTCGTTCCTATGTGCTTGCCAGTCTCTGGTGGCCAGTGGCACCCAGCTGGGCCTCCACCAGTGGAAGGTGGGAAGCCTAACCCACTCTGGGCAACTTTGTTTCCTTATGGCAGCTGCAGCTGCCATTCAGGCATCTCCCTGGGATGGCACCAGTCCTACCAAGACTGGTCTTGGTCACCTGGGTTGACTCAGTGTCTCTTCCCATAAGTTGATGCCTATGTCTTCCAGATGTGGAATGTGGCTTTGCCTGTGGGCTGGGGAGAGGCAATGAGTCTTGGCGACCTCACTTGGTCTTCATGACAGTCTTGTCATGGAGAGCTGTTATTTCACACATTAAAAAAAGGAAGATAAAATTCAGATTACAGATTAATCACTCACTGTTGAAAGAGTACTGCCATCCTCAAGGTGGGGAAACTGAGACTCCAGCCAGCCAATGGCTGGAGAGGCAGAGTTCTCCAGGATTAACTCTGGCAGTCCCAGGTAGGCTGGCTCCCTCACCAGTGTGTTCCCAGAGCTGGAAATGAATAGGTGCTCAGGAAGCAATTGCTGAGGGAATGAGATGTAGAGTGAATGGCAGAATGTCCAGGAGCCCCCACCCCTTCCATTTCATGATGCATCCTACTTGGGATGAATTCCCTTCTGGTTTTTTGAGGTTTGTCTCCTCCTCTAGTCCCTGGGAATTGGGCCTGTGACTCTCGGCAGTGAAGCCTGGCTCATGAAGGGGACTAGTCACTTGTTGAGACACTTGAGTCCCTTTCTCATTGTGCTAGCCAGCCTTTGTTAAATTGGGAAGATACATCCTATTGGCCCATGAACTTATCTGTGGGGCATCTTTCTCTTAAGAGCCTAGCCCACTTGGCCAGTGCTCTCTGGGTAAGTGGTTCTGGGTTGTATAAGAGGGCAAGCTGAGCAGGCCAGTGAGCAGCATTCCTCCACGATCTCCAGGTTCTTGCCTTGGGTTTCTGCCCTGATTTCGCTTAGTGATGGACTGTAAGCTGTTGCTTTGGGTTAGTGTTTTATCACAGAATGGAAAACTAACCAGGGCCCCTACCATGGCCTCTGCTTAAGCTCTGTTCTCCTAGAGTACCCTCTACCAGCCCCTTTGAGGGTGGGACCACGGTTGGCTCTACCCTCACTGTGTCTGTGACCAAGTCATTCAACTTCTTTGACTCTTGATTCTTTCATCTGTTAAAAGAGACAAATAACAAGGTTCATTGTGTGGCTGGACCAGATCAAGTCTGTGCAAAGACAGCCAGATGGTCCCACCACTAGGGAGTGTGACTGCAGACAGGGTCTTCCATGATGCATACATGGTCATTCACTATACTAGGCTCTCTTTGTGTGTTTGAAATACGTATTTTTTTCTTAAGTAAGTGAACTCATATAGCTACTGCAATGAGGCATAAAGACCATTTCTTTAAAAGTTTATCTTCTACTTCATCTCCTTTATCTCCTCATCTTCTTCATGTGTACTTCTGCACTGGCTGAAGCCAAAAGACATAGGTCCTTTCCTTCCTCCTTTATGTGACCACCAGGGATCAAACTCATGTGGCCAGACTTTGTGGCCAGTAC
>JAQHUG010000073.1:758375-768992 GCA_028555095.1 Dicrostonyx torquatus
GCCTCAGGCTCCACTGCACTGCGGAGTGGAGCGGAGGGGAGGCAGGCTCAGGGAGAAACAAGGCCTCACCCTGGGAAGAAATACAGCCCCACCTGGCTGAGGGGGTCTTAAAAAGCCCCACGTTGGCGGGCACCAAGTGTGACAGTTTTATTTAAGACACACAAGTTTAATAAAGGCCAAAATACACACAGATTACTATACCAGAGAGAGCTCCTCCGAGGAAGCAGGCAGGTCGGTGATCCGCGCAGAGAGAGTGCTTTCCACGTGGGCCTATCATTTTATACCCCTCTTGTGACCTGGTGGTCCAGCCCCATTAATTAATTACAACTAATTAGGGGGCAGAATAATTAGCTAATGGTGGGGCGTGGCTATAAGCCAAAATGGCCAAGACCACACCCCTTCACTGTGGGCACACCTTTCTCCTGGGTCCCTTATTTTTAACCCCCAAATACTTAAGACATTTCCAGTGACTGTCCCATTCTTACTGTCCCTGGATATAGTTCTCTTCACACCTCTAGCAGAGCTTCCAGAAGGATCCAGGGTTCTGCTTCTTAAATATTTTTCAGGTATGTTAAGAGTTGGCTGAGTAATAACCACCTCTTGCCAGGTCAGTAAAATGTAAGTGAAGGCACCAGAGGCCACATCCCAGGGAGCTGTAAAAGCCAATACACCATTTGCTAGGTTTGTCCCTGTAGCTAGCAGCAGTCTGTCATTCATTTGCATCCTTAAATGAAGTTTAACCAGGAAAAACACTCCGTGTCCCAGTGGACATGGAACATGGTCAAGAAAGCAGGGGTTTTTTTTGGGGGGGGTGCTGTTTGTTACCCAGCATGATTAAACTGTCTGATGCAGGGTGATGAAGGCAACTGAAAACACTCACTGGCCATTGGTAATGTCTGATTGTCCTCTCAAGGATACCAAGAAATAGAAACAGAGGCTGGACATCAAGAGAATCCAAGGTTGAGATTAAAGAGCTTCCGTGGGACGATATAAAGAGCTTGGCATTTCTCAGGTTCACTGTGGGAGCTTACAGTTCTGAATCTGCTCCATCTTGACTAGAGGTCAGAGAGTTCAAACCTATTCTTGCTCCCCAAGGAGAAGTAACAGGATATTTGACCAAAGGTGTGCCTACTAGATGTCTTGCTACTCAAAGACCAGACTATAAGATGTTTGACTTAGGGCATGGTTACCAGGTGTTCTGAGATGTAAGGAGGTAATTATGCTTGTTTGTTCTTTATATCATGGGAGGGAAGTCTGGTGGGGGACAATTCTGTATTCTGTCAATCATGTTTTAAATAAACACTGATTGGCCAGGCAGGGAGTATAGGCGGGAAAATCAGACAGGAAGTAGAGGCGAGAACAGGAGAATTCTGGGAAGCAGGAAGCTCCCTTGGCATTCCTGCATAGACCACTGAAGAGGCAGGATGTGATCCTCTGAGAAAGGTACCGGGCCATGTGGCTAACATAGATAAGAACAATGGGTTAATATAAGTTACAAGAGCTAATAAGAAGCCTGAGCTAATGGGCCAATCAGTTTATAACCTAATGCAGACTCTCTATGTGATTTTTCTTTGGGGCTTGCCGGCTATGGGGTACCGGGTGGGACAGAAACCCCAACAAGCCTGCCCTCATGTTACAGAAGTCTTTTGCCCCCACCTCGCCCTTCGACTGGGGTATATAAGAACTATGAGCAATAAACTTGGAACTGTTACAGTATTCACTGGAAGCCCTCCTGACTGTCTCTTGTCTATTTCTTTTCTCAACTCTCACTTTTCAGGAATGTGTAAACAAGCCAACTGGTCCCAACAGTTCACCTCCTAACGGACATGGTGCCTGATGCCCCACCGTATAAACACCTGGCTAATTTTACCAGATTCCAGATCATGTTGAAATTGTGTTGAAATTACTTGCATTCTTTTTTCAAGAACTGACCCATTGTCCTTGATGCCTGGGCACCCTTCCCTTATACACACGGTAGTGAGTGTACACATTGAAAAACATATTTTGTCTGTTTTCTTCATAAAGTGGCATATGTTAAAAATATGCTTACATCCTAAATTAGCAGTTTAGAAAATTAACAGCAAGCCAAGAACCCTGAGGCCCTTATCTTACCCAGTTGGCTAACTGGCAAGATTTGAGACCGTAGCTCTTGGCTGAGGTACTGAGCTACAGAGGCTGTCTTCCAAAGTGAATGTGACCATGCATAGAACTCTTAAAACCTTGGGTTAGAGGCCACCAGACAGCAGAGGGACACCTGGGCTGAGAGAACCCACACCCTGCTATGGTTTAGAGTAGTTTTCAACCTTCCTAACACTGCAATGTTTTAATACAGTTCCTCATGTTGTGGTGACCGCAAACATAAAATTTTCATTGCTACTTTATAAGTGTAAACTTGCTATGGTCATGAGTCATAGTGTAAATATCTGTGTTTTCTGATGGTCTTTGGTGACCCCTGTGAAAGGGTTGTTTGACCCCCCAAGGGGTCGCACCACACAGGGTGAGAGTCACTGGTTTAGTGCTTGCTGACTAGTCCAAAGGGCACGAGTAAAGGCTGACTCAGCAGCCTGTCGCCAAAGGGAGTAATGTGGGTTCTGTGTAGAGTCTAATAGAAGTTAGGTCACTGGGGGTGTGTCCTCAAAGGGGATATTAGGCTAGCCATTCCTTCCTCTGTTACTTTCCAGCCATGAGGGGAGTAACTTTATTCTACCGTGTGCTCCCTCTATGGAACCATCTCGACTCAAAACCATCAGAACTGCCACCACCCCAATTTCCCAGCCATCACCAAAATCTTAGAACCCCGAGACAAAACAGGTCTTTCCTCCTCTTGAGTAGTCTGCCCTGCATAGTCATCACAACAAGCATCCAAGAGGAGAGGAATGGAGTTATCTCCCTGTGTCCCTCATAATACAGCAAGGGACTTTGATCAGACTGCATGGTAGGGTCAATGCTGTGTCCCGGGCTAGTATTGGGACCAGGGGTGTGTTGTTTGTAGAAAGGTGGCCGCAGTGGCCTACACTCTCAGAGTTTGCTAGGAAAGAAGATAACTGGAATATGATCAAGAAAGCAGTTTTTAAATCATGAAGTAGGTATTGTCCTATTGGTCCAAAGGTCCCAAGAGCTCATCTGTGTGGGACGAATGACCAAACCAGGAGCTGTGCCTGCTTGGGGAAATGCACTACTCTCCTCAAAAGATACTCACAAAGGGGCACAGGTAAGTGCTACACGCTTACTGTCCAGTATCTGGGAGGTAGAGGCAACAGGATTTTGAATTTGAGACTGGCCTAGGCTATACAGGCCATTCCAGCCTGGGCTCCATAATGAGGGTCTCTCCCCTCCCACTCTGTCTCTCTCTCTCTCATATCATAAGCACTGAATTCAAATCTTTTCAGGGGTACCACAAAATACTAAGGAAGTCCCTTGCTGGACTCTGAGAGAGGTTATTAGTCAGGGCTGGGGATCTGAACTCAGGTCCTCACATTTGCACAGCAAGCACTTTGCCCACTGAGCCCCAGCCTAAATTTAGTGCTTTCAAAATTGATAGTGACCATCTATAAACAATGTGTGAGAAATGCATTTAAACTCCAAATAAATGGTGTCTACACTAATTACACTTTAAGTAAGCTCTCCTGTAAGAATGCATTTAGTAACAGGCTGTGAGGTATAGCCTGTCACTCATCTTAGCTCATACAGTCCTGTTACCCAGGACCAGGCATTACCACATGCATCTCCACATGGGAAGAAGTTGGCAAGGATGGACCCAGGACACCAGGGTAGGTCAGCCTGACCACACTGTCCCTACAGTCTTTAATCTAAGTCTCACAGTCTCTATTTTCCAAACTGTGGGCATGCCTTGCGGTTCTTTCAAAGACAACCACAAGTGGCTACTGATGGGCCAAGTCAGGATGGCTTCATGATCAACAGCATGGCCTTCAGCATCCAGACTGGCTGGCTGCAAACCCCAGCAGAACTGCCCACTAGTGATCTGTGGGTGTGCTTCCTGGTACATGCAGGAGACTCTCTGTATAGCACTATATCCAGTATGTAGCCATACTTGCCCTTGGACTTGAGACCTGGTACAAGACATCAGTCCCTCCTGGAGAAGGCAGGAAAGCCTTCTATGACCTTCCATCAACAAATCTGGAGCTGGCTGTGGCTCTTTGTTCTTGACAGGCTATACATGCACAACAGAGACTCTGCCAGATGTCTGATTGGTACAGATCTAAACATCTCCCCCAACATCCACCTCTGCCTCCTGACTCTTGCTATACTCTCTGGGATTCTACATTTGACCCCTCTTTGGGTTCTCTGAAAGCTCCTGTAACCCGTGGCCAGAGAGCACATTATTCTAAGTCCTCCCTAGCATCCATGCTGCAGTGTCAGGATTGCTCAGACATGCGACATGTGTTTTCTCTGGCGGGGAGCTGGCTGGCATGCCTTCCACGGGGAGACACTAGAGAATGACTCATCAACCTGTGGGCATCAACTTTTAAAGTCTCAGGGGTCTCTTGAGCTGGTTGTTAAGTGGCTGACAGATGAAAATCAGTCATGGTGGGGATGTTTTCAGCAGAGACAGTGCATGCTAGGACACAGACCTTTTCCTGTTGGCATGCAGATTAAGTAGTGGGCAGCACATCACTGGTTTTAGCTGGCGGATTCCATTGGAGGCCTACAGTCTCAGGTAGGTGATACAAAAGCCAGGGACAAGCCAGAACCCACCACTGCAGCATCTGGCCACATCTGCACCACATTGGCATCACTGTGGGAGTAGGTAGCAGTGCTCAGGGGTGCTGGAGCCAGCTGCTACTTCCTTCAGCCTGCCTTCGTTTGCTTCCTGCCCAGTTTTGAAGACTTCCTCTGCCTTCCTGTTAGTTCCTAGCTGACCCTTTCTGCTCTGTTAACCAGAACCAGTTCCTACTGAAAGTCTCTGCCTTGTATAGATGCTTGATTATCCAATAGTACATCTGATAGAGGACATGCCCATTTTGCTTTCTCAAGAAGAAGGGCTGTGCTCAATTGCATAGTAAACATTTATGGAGTGCCTACTGTATGCCTGGGCGGACCTGGTATCAGGATAGGAGATGTTAGGAAAAGCATGTCTCTGCCCTTGGGAACATATTGAACTAAAAAAAGGCCAACATCAAATAACTGATTATGTATTATTTCTTGAGTGGGCCCTCCACCATCACTGGGTGATACCAATCTATAGGTATATATCTATGTGAGTCCCACTGAGGATAAAAGGAACACACAGAAACCAGAGAAACGTTCTCCTTTCCAGTCACTGGTTCAGCTGGCAGCATAGCTGTGTGCTCGTGTAGCCAAGCAACCATCCCACACGAGTTCCCACACCAAAGGAACATGGGAATCTGTAGCGTCCAATTTGGGGGACCAGGGAAGGAGACTTTGTGGACAGCCTTGACAGTGGGTCACAAAAGATCTCTGTAAAATCAGCTACCAAAGGTTCTATCACCCAAAAGGGACTGCCATGAGTACCCTCCACACAGCCACAAGCCAAGATCCTGTTATATACACTGTTGGATCCCAGATGTTTCCATGTGACTGTGTGTCCTGGATAAATGCCCCTGTCAGTTATTCCCAGTTTATATCACCATCTAAGCAGCTAGAGGATATCCCATTATATAGGTGTACTGTAAACTAATCAAACCCCCATTAATGAATGTTTAGTGTTTGGGTCAAGGGCACACACACAAACTGGCCTGTGCCAGTTAGTGATCTGGCTGGATGGTGAGCAGGACTCTATGCTTTCTGAAGGCCTGATCCTTCTTCCTAATAGAGGTATTAATACCTGCAGATGGTGATGCTTTGGGATATTTAGAATAGTGTTTAGCACATAGTGGATGATCAATTAAGACTCACAATTGATAGGCTATAAGCATCCTGCTATATGATGTCAGTTTGTGCCACACCCATTTCAGTACCTAAAACACCCAAAGTGCAAACACAGTCAAAAGTACCTGCTTAAAACCCTGAGAGCGCACACCTTTAATCCCAGAGGCAAGCAGATCTCTGTGAATTTGAGGCCAGCCTGGTCTACAAGAGCTAGTTCTAGGACAGGCTCCAAAAGCTACAGAGAAACCCTGTCTCGAAAAAAAAGGAAACAAACCAACCAACCAACCAAACAAACAAAAAAAAAACCCTGATAGCTACCATCCAGTTACCCCCTTCAAAAGTGTTATCAAGCTTTGGACTCTGGTAGGAGGTAGTGAATGAAGGCGTAGCCAATGCTTCTCTCCTAGAACAATTAGGACCCTCCCAAAGTCATCCGGAAACCAGCCAGCGAGGTTTCTTAATTTGCCAACCCTCTGGGTGGCATTCTGGAATCTAAAGCAAGAGGAACATCCACAGCAAGTCAAGTCAGCCGCTTTTACTCTGATTTCTAGGAGGGAAAGCTAGAGTTGAGGTCATATTTGAAAATATAGGTCAAATTTTGACTTCTGTGGTTACTGAACACTATCAGTTTGGAGGCCTGGCAGCCTGACCTAGCTCCCCTCAGAGTGTGACACCCACCCTCCACACCCACCCTGTCCCCCAGGGTCCAAGGCTCCTAGTAGCCCTGCTGACCAGCGGTCCCAGAGGGTCCCAAGCCTGGGCAGTACTTAGGAGCAAGCTACCGCAGACACCCTGATCTCTGAGGTTGGTGGGGTTCAGAGGTGCTGCTGGTGGGGTTCAAAGAGGCCCCGATACCCCGGAAGTCCTACCCAGGAGTCCGCTACTGCGTACGGGGACTGCGGGGAGAAGGGAGGAGACCATGTGCGGCGGGAACAATGTAGTGGGTTGTTTTGCCGACTGTCAGCCTCGTTCTGGGATCCTCCTTTCCACGCCCCTTGGTCTAACCGCAACAGGCACAGCACGCAGAAGGAAGAGCCCCCTTATTTGGTCTTGGAAAGAAAGGGGAAAGGTTATCCTCGGATGCCTGCGGCGTTGGCTCATCCGCCCGCAGTCGCTGGCCCGCACCCGCGGGTGCAGTTCCGTCTCCCGCAGGCAGGTGGCGGCACCGCGCAGGGCCTGGGGAGATGACCAGCTGGTAAACAACCCGCAGGATCCGGTGCCCCGGGGTGGGGACCGGCCCGGGTGGGGGTGGACTCCTGTGTCTGCACGTGGACGGAGATGCGGAGGGAGACGCTGGGCCGCAGAGGAAGGGAAGGGAGGAAAGACCCAATACCTTGTTTGTGAGAGAGTCAAGCTTCCCGAATTGCTTTGGTTGTAGGGTGTGACTTTGCCTGATGGATTTCACGTGAGCCCCTGGAGAGCGCGCTGTAGGAGGCGGGAATCTGTTTCAAAGTCAGCCACGAGGGTGCAGGGTACTTGACTCTCTGAACGTGAATCAACAAAGCACCCTGTGGGGCTCTGCACCAGATGGAAGATTCGCTTTCTTGCCCATCCTTTCCCCTCTCACTCTCCTTTTCTCCCCTCTTCCCCTCCCTTGCGTTTCCAGCCGATGCGTGAGCCTGGGGGTGTGAAGCGACCCACTTTTCTCCTTGTGGCCCGGGGTGGGGGTTGGGTTTAAGTACGACCCGCCATGTAGTTCGTTCCTTTTCTACACCATCCTGCAAGAGAAGAATTACCACCATTTTATCTGGAGGTCAGAAAGACTCCAGTCGCCGTCAGTAACAGACAAGGCTGGTTCCCCAAAGCCAATGCTTGCACAGTAATTGAGAACTCACTCCCTTCCCAGCGACTCCTCCAGGTCAAACTCAGGGGTATCATTACAAGTTGGAAAGGTCTATTGCTTGCCTTTAAACCCAGCACTCAGGAAACTGAGGACCTCCTCCGCGAGTTCTGGGCCATTCAGGGCTACATAGTAACAATCTGTCTCAAAACAAAAACAAACTAAAACGCAAAGATTTGGGATGCAGAAATGGCTCAGTGGTTAAGAACAGTTGTTGCTCTCGCAGAGGACCCAGGTTGGAGTCTCAGCACGTGGAAGGTGATTCATAACCCTCTGCAATCTCCAGTTCTAAGAAATGCCTGCTTCCCATCTCCTCGGGGGCCAAGCATGCACGTGGTGCACACCATACATACAGACAAAATATACATAAATGAGTAAATCTCATAGAAAACAAAACAAAGCAGAAAGCTGTTTTAGAGATGACCCCACAGTGGAGCCTCTTCCTGAACTTCCAAATCATGTTCCCAAAGGCTCCTAGGTAGCCAGATTCCTGCTGCGGTTCTCGTTGCTCCATCGAGGGCTCCAGAGAGATGCCTGACCGGAGTCTAAGCTGGTTTTGTTGTTGTTGTTACTGTTTGTTTTTTCTATTTTAGGTAAGTTTCAGTCAGCCTTTTGCTTGTATGAACATCCCATGTGCTCCTCTGCCCTTCCCCATCTACCTCCTGACCAGGGGTCCCCAAAGACTCACTAAGGAGGACCCACCTTGGGTTTTTTCACCAGAAAAGAAATTAATTTTCCAAATTTGCACATTTATGGATAACTTTCAAAAGTTATTGGGGTTTACAGGTCCATGCTTGCTCTACAGTGCACAGCACCCATTTTCTTTTCTTTGTGTGTGTGCATGCCCTTGCACGTGGAGGCCAGAGGACAACTGGTGTGTCATTCTTTGGGTGTGCTCCTCCTGTATTTCCCTAGGCTGACTGTGAGCCCCAGGGGTCTGTCTGCCTCCCTCTCATTCCTGGGTATAAACACCCATCCCACACACTGGGCTTTTCTTTCCTTTCCTTTTTCTCTCTCTCTCTCTTTCTTTCTTTCTTTCTTTCTTTCTTCCTTCCTTCCTTCCTTTCCTTCCTTCCTTCCTTCCTTCTTTCTTATTTATTTTCTTTTTTTTTTTTAAAAGCAGGTCCTGGGGACAGAAATGAGGTTCTTCTAAGCCTCTTTTTCTTTCTTCTCTTTTATCTTAAATTTGTGTGAACAAGAAAGATTAGGAACATTCTTCTTTTTCATGAGAAACTTTTTGAGCTGCTCCTATCAATTTGGGTGGCTACCTTGTTTCTAAGAATTTACTTATCATGCCATATAGTAAGCACCAGTGTGGGGAGTTCCCAAAGGCTGTCCAGGAACTGGTTACTCTGTAGTCATGGTTTTATTGGTTACAGTTAGTCTAAACTCCACTGATAGCCAGGTGGTTCACATGAGTGAAGCCTCCCTTTCTAAAGCCCCCAATCCCACAGGCTCATGACTGCCTTCAGTGGAGTCCTCTCTGGCATTCAATTTTACATACAGGAGGCTAGGCTGGCTTTCTCAGGAGCCATCTTCCATGACAGCATTGTCATTGCCCATCTAGGTTTGTCCTGGCATCCCAGAACCGAGTTCCTATATCAGGAGCAGGAAACAGTTTCGGGCAGTCTGTACTATGGCAGTATGGTTTGTCCCCTCCCATGTGTGCTGGTCAACTCGGGTGTGCCCTTATTCTGCATTTCCTCCTGGGGTTGACCCCACCAGAAGATAATCCCTAAATCTTGACTTGGTTTCCTTCAGTTGCCTAGATCCTATCCTCTGTGTGTGCCTTAAGATAGGTTGAGCTACCATCCCCTTAAGGATGGCCCTTGTTTGGAGGGCAGTGGTGCCCAGTGATGAACTGTAGACTTGGGGGAGGGCAGTTGCAGAACCTGAGGCACACACTTTAAACTCTGCACTGTAACTGTTAGGGGAATTTAATGGTTCTGCCTGGGTGCAGGGCTGACCATACTGTCCAGCCTATGGGGTGCACAGAACTCCCACCTTCAGGGTTGAGGGGAGAAGGAAATGAACACCTGCTGCTGCATGGGGTGGGGGGCGTCCTGATGTCTGCTTAGATCTCTGCGGCCACACAGAGCCACTCTCAACCCAGGCTGTCAGGATTTATCCTTTGTAAAAGACAGAAACTCGGCCCAAGCTTGTTTATGCAAATAAAGACATTTAATTGAGGAAAATGACAGTGGAGATGTCCGTTTCACATACAGCTTCATCCGGCAGATTAATGACATTATTTGAATCGCCCTTATCCTTATCTCAACTGGGTTGACTTTATTCTCACTGGCTCTTGATTAGCCTATATTGGCCAGGCCTAAGACATCTTAGGAGACTTGAGTCCCTGAAGGGAAATCATGGAAAGGGGGTGGGAGATGTGTGTGAAAGGAGGCCACAGATACTGAGCGAGAACAGAGCTGGCGTGTGCTTCCCTTCCTCCAGGCCATCAGTCAGAAGAGGGAAAACTTGAATGGTGAACATTCCTGCCGTGAAGGGTTCTTAGCAAACATGCTGGCGAGAAGGGGTAAGGTGAGCTGTGTCCACTCACCCAGGAGACCAGCTCCCTTCCTGACTTCAAATGATAGCAGAAAACCATACTGTCTGGGTTAGTGAGATGGCTCTGTGGATAAAGTGTATGGCACTTGCATGAGAATCAGAGTTAGGATCCCAGTATCCAAGAAAAAAAAAAAACAAACTGTAGACACACATACCAGTCACCCAACTACTGTGGGGGGCAGGACAAGGAGCTCTTCCTGGCCACAACATAAAACTCAAAATTCAGTGAGAGACCTTACCTTAAAGTATTAGGGTGCAGAGCGATGCAGAAAAGTACCTGATGTCCTCTGTTTCCAGACCCACATCCATGCATGTGCACTTGCGTTTATACATGTGTACATAGAACACACACACACACA
>JAQHUG010000073.1:777731-793314 GCA_028555095.1 Dicrostonyx torquatus
GGCCTGCTGCACGGGCCTTTCTCCTCCGGTGGGGGTGGCTAGATCAGATGCCCTCTCCCAGGGCTTACCTTAGTCAAAAGGGCCGACTTCTCCTGCGGTGGGGGTGGCTAGATCAGAAGCCCTCTCCAAGGGCCTGCCGCACAGGCCCTTCTCCTCTTCTGGTGGGGGTGGGTAGATTGGAAGCCCTCTCCAAGGGCCTGCTGCACGGGCCCTTCGAGGGAGGTGGTAATTGAGGAGAAGGTGTGGAGTGGAAGGATGAAGGCAGGGGACACTTGCTCTTTCGGCTTCCCCCACACACCCCTGCCAATATGGTTTCCCACTGGATCTACCCTTGAGTACAAATTCCATGTTCCGACTTTCATCCCAACCCCAGGACACTCATTAAGTATTTTCAAATATCATAAAATCTGAAAAATATCCCAAATCTGGAACACTTCCGGTCCCAAAACATACTGGACAAAGGTAACTCAATGTGACATAATTATTGTGTCTACAATCTGCCATCATGAAATAAAGTTGTAAAGAAATGAATAATATATAAGACATGTGCCCAGTTAAAGTGAATTTAATTTCATTAACCTCCATTTTATCACCAGATACCATTTTAGAATGATGTGGTTGGAAGCGTTTCATGGTTTGTTTTATGCATTTACCAGACTGTGTCTTTTATAATGTGAAAACCTGTTTCTAAAGTGTAGTTTACTTGAACATTTGAGTTAATGACTATTTAGCTGCATAGGATAATTCCAAATGTGCTCGACTCCAAGGAGCAGACAGCATCTTTGGCTATAATTTGTTGTTGTTTTTTCTTCAGTCTTATCCATTAACTGACAAACAAAGTCTTAATAAGATGTAGTCAGTAATTATCCATCTTAATTTTGCTCAAAATCTTAGCCAGGGCAAAATAAGATAAGAGGAAGAAATAAAAGTAGGAAGAATGAAGTAAAATAGTCTCTATTGTAGACAACATGATTCTACATACGTAAGAGACCCTGCCGAAAACTCTTAGGTTTAATGAATGCTTTCAAGGAAGTGGCAGGACATACTTAAGACAGCAGACAGAAGTTTCATGTATGCCAATAAGGAGCATGCTGAGGGTGGGATCAGAAGGAAAGGCTCCTGTTCACAACAGCTCTCAAAACGTAAAGTCCCAAGGAATAAACATCAGGAATGGCAACGGCTGGCACAGGAAAACCGTCAGGGCCCCGGAGAAAGGGAGTAGAGAGGACGCCAGATGATGCCCTGGATTGGCAGGATAATTATTGTGGAAATGGCCACATAACCAAAAATAATCCTCTCATTTATTGTAATTCTCATCAAAATTCCAATGATGTTCTTCACAGATCTAGAAAAGAAATCCAAAACTTTATATGAAAATACAAAAGATCATGCAGAGCTAATACAGTCCTAAGCAGAAAGAACACTGCTGGAGTTGGACAGTGCTTGACCTCAAATTATACTACGGAGCCCTAGCAATAAGAATAGTATTGTACTGGCACACACCAGATGTGTGGACTGATGGAACAGGAAATAAACTCGCTGTAGGCACCTACTCTTGACAAAGGGATGAAGAACACACACTTGAAAACCTGTCTGCTCCACAGTGGGGGTAAAATAGGATAGTGAACTTAGATCCACATTCCCATCTTGACAAAATTCAACTTAAAATGGGCCAAAGACTTTAACTTAAAGCCTGAAATGTGCATTTACTCCCAGCACTCGGGAGGCAGAGGCGGGCAGGTATCTGTGAGGTCAAGGCCAGCCAGATCTACAGAGTGAGTTTCAGGCCAGCCACCAACCAAACATCACCTTTGGACTCCATCCCACCCTAGTCAGAGTGGCTATGATCAAGAAAACAAATGACAAAAAATGCTGGCAAGGGGATCTTTGTTCATGGCCAGTGGCAGCATAAAGAAGCGTAACCATTCTGGAAATCATTGTGACTACTTCAATATAAGGAATATTTGACTGGGTATGGTGGTGCATGGGAGGCAGAGACAGACAGATCACTCTGAGTTCCAGGTCGGTCTGGTCTTCATAGTGAGTTCCGGAATAGCTAAGGTTACACAGTGAGACTCTGCCTCAAAAAACCTAAACAAACAAAATCTTATGTCCTATCTATACCATTCCTGGAAATATGCCCGAAGGATTCCTCTGAGAAGGACACTTGCTGCTGTATTCAGAAAAGCAAGGAAACAGGACCAGCCTTGATGTCCACCAACTGGTAGATAGTGAGAGCGTGGCATATAAACACAGTGGGATTTCACTCTGTTGTAAAAAAAATGAAAATTTTCAGGACAGTGGATGGAATTGCACAGTAGCATATTAAATGAGGTGACAGGATCTCATAAAGACACCGATTGTATGGGCTCTCATATCTAACTCCTAACTTCTGATGGTTGTCTGTATGCACAGAAGGTGTGCTGGGTGTGGGTAGAGGGTATAACATAAAACTAGACAGGAGAGGCCAGGAGATGGAGAGTGATAGGCATGTGTAGAACGAGGGCGGGTCATGTCCCGCCGCCCGGCTAACTTAACCCCTGAAATAACCACACAGAAATTGTATTAATTTAATTACTGCCTGGCTCATTGTATCTAGCCTCTTCTTGACCAACTCTCACATCCTGGTCTAACCCATTTCCGTTAATCTGTGTATCACCACGAGGTTGTGGCTTACCGGGAAAGATTTTGTGTCTCTGACCCGGCGACATCATGGCAGCTCTCCCCCGAATCTTCCTACCAGCATTCAGTTCTCTTTTCCCCTTCTATCTAACTTCTGCGCTATCAAAAGGCCAAGGCAGTTTCTTTATTCAACCAATGAAAGCAACAAAAATACAAAAGGAACTCCTACACCAGGCATGAAGAAGGTGGGGAGGCAAAAGTCACGTGACCATAAAAGGGATGAGAGAGCACAAGGGAGGGAGGGAGGATGAGGAAGAAATGGGAGAGAAACTAACAAAATGTTTGTTGGAAAATATCTTGATGAAACCCAATTCTTTATAAAATAATTTAAAAAACAAAAATAAAATGTAGATAATAATTCTCCATCTCCTTTTGTATCAAATCAGCTATTATGGAAACTAGTTTTTAACATATTGGCACTTTGTATTGTTTTAATTGTAAAACCTATATAACAACAAATTTGCCATCTTAACCACTTTCTAGGGGAATGTTCAGTGGCTTTAAGGACATCCACATCGTGGTGTAACCCAATCTCTGAACTATTTCTTCTGAAATTGAAATTCCGTACCCATGTAGCAATAATACAGGTTCATAAACACACTCTTTCATATACACCCACTCTGTGTGAGTGGCATGTGGATGTGTTCATGCGTGCACATCTGTGTGTGGATGTGCATGTATGTGGAGGAAGAAACCCATGTCAGGTTTCTCCCCTTTGTCCTTTGTCTTATTTTTTGAGACAGGGTCTCCCACTGTATCAGAGCTTACTTATTCAGCTAGACAAGGTGACCAATGATCTCAGCGCTCTCCCTATCTCTGCCTTCCCAGGGCTGGGGTTCAAACCCTCAAGCTACCGTAGCCAGTTTTCTTTATGGGTGTTGGTGACCTGGACTCAGGCGCTCAAGCTTGGACAGCAAGCATGTACTGAGCCATCTTTCTGCAGTCTAGGGGCTTATATTGTCATAGCTGACTTCAAAACTCAATTACCTATTTGGTTTGGAAGAATGAAGTTTTGTTCCCAATTTAAAAAAAAAAGTACATGTTTTTTAAAGAATGGATTTTGGCCATGTGCTTTTCAGTAAGAAAATCAAAAGTGCAACATGTTGACAACATCTGTCCCCTAATTATCTCTGCACAGCATTTCCTTCTGAAGCAGTTCGTTTCTAACTCATTATTCAAAGCAACACCTTTATTTGAAGGTTCGGGCAAAATTCGTTTCTTTCTTGAATTCCACCTGTTGTGTACCTGGGTTAATGAAAGCTACTTGCCATCCGGGGAAATGTCAGGCAATCTGCAGCATTTTCTTTTTGTCAAAGGACAACACCTGTTCCTCAAGATCCCCGCCTGGTGTTGTCCCTTCACGTATGCGTGCCGTGCACCTATTGTTGAATGCTGAACTGTTTTGAACCACGATGATGGCTTCTGTCCAACAGAACTTTGTGTTCTATTGGCTTCCAGTTCTCCCAGGTGATATTTTGTTTCTGAACATGCGCTGACTGGTCGTCATCTGCAGGCTTTCTCCAAACACCAGCCTCAGACTTTCTCAAAATTTTTGTCAGAGGAGTCCATCCCTGCTGTGGTTACAATAACATCATTTTCCCTCAACACACCTTCTTTGGAGCCCACCCCTGAGGGGTTACAGTAGCATCGTTTTCCCTTAACACATCTTTAATAATGCCATGCGATTTCGACAATGTCTCCTCAGCGACATTTTTTAGCTTCTGAACAACCAATTTCTTCATGCTTTTCACCATTAAAACAAATTTAATAAAGAACATAAACTAATACACGTCTGAAACCCCAGTGAACTTTCACCTGATCAGCCAGTGCCCAATGTTAATATGGCACTGGCTACCACATTTGCTGGTGAATGAATGTGTTTTAGTTAAACCTTTATTTTTTACTTTAAAAATTGTTTCTTTTTATTTCTGCTAAGGAACAAATGACATTAGAATTTTAGTCTTTTGCATCAAGAACCTTGGCAGACGTTTTTAAACACTTACTCTTGCATTTAATGAAACGTTTTAAAGTTGGGATTGAATACCTCAGTATGGCTGGTCAAACTGTAGAGTTTGACATTGTGCTCTGGATAAAACAAATATTTGAATATTATTAAAACACACAAGTCTTAGGTGTTCAGTTCATTGGCTTTTAATCTCTGCATTCATCCGTACAACCAGGACCCAAATCAAGATAGAAAGTGTTTCCTGAGGCTAGGGAAATATCTCTGTGGGTAAGAGTCCCTGCTCTGCAGGCATAAGGGCTTGAGTTCAAATCCTTAACACTCATGTAAAAACCAGAACTGGGGATCTGGACCAGTGGACCCTAAAAACTAGCTGGGCAGCCAGCCTAGCCAAAATGAGGAGAACAGTGAGAACCACGTGGAAAGCGATACAGGCGTGTGGCTGATGTCCTGCTCTGGCCTCCACAGGCACACACACTTCTGCATGATCACAAACATGTGCCATAAACAAGGAAAGAAAGGAAGGGAGGGAAAGGAAAGAAGGGAGGGGAAGGATGAGGGAGGGAGGAAGGGAGGGAAAGAAAAGAAGGGAAAAGAAAGACATGAAATCTATCCTGAGCCACAGAACCTCCACTCATGAAGCTGTGGCGGCAATCACTGCTGGTTTGGAGTCACAGATTAATCATGCAGTTCCAACACACTGTGTCCATTTCGTTCTGTCAGTATCCGTGGAATCCTACATTGTTGGTGCTCGCCGCCTTTGATGTTTTTAAAACGAGCTCAGGTTTTGTGTATGTCTGTACGTCATTCTTTATTTTTGCTGTATAGTCTCGTTCTAATCTCACAGGCAGGTACACACCACAGTCTGTTTGCCTGATCTTCAGTGGAGCATTTGGATCGACACTCAGACGCAGGAGGAAAGTCGTAGCGAGCTTTCTTACGCCAGTCACATAGCCTAGGCTTACGCTTAAGTCTCTTAGAAGCCACCAGCAGCTTCCGGAGTTACTTCCTGCTCCCAGTTTCTCCAGGTCCTCCAGGTCCTGTAACACTTGGCCTTGATCATGTTCATTTATTTATTTATGAAACTCTCAACACTCACACAAAAGGCCAGCGTTGGGGATCGGGACAAGTGTCAGGGCTTCACACTGTAGTACATGAAATTCACTACATGGCAAGAAATGAATACATTTTTAAACGCTTTTTTGCCAGTTTTTGTTTGTTTGTTTGGTTTAGTTTTAGTTTGAGTACTTTTGTGGGAGGCACCTAGACGCCATGGCTTTTGTGCGGAGGTCTCCTTCCATCACGTGGGTTAACGCAGGCCAATAAACTTGGCAGTAAGCACCCTTATTTTTATTATTTAAAATGTTACTCTGAACTCTTGAATTTAAGCTTTTTGCAGTGGGGGACAGACTAGGCTGGCCTGGAACCCACAGGGTTTCACCTGCCTCTGCCTCAAGATTGTTGGGGTCAAAGTTGTGTGACACCACCTTGATCCAGCATTGTCTGCTATAGTTCACTTTGTCCCAGCTCAGGCGGTAATGTCCCCTTCAGGTCAGTTTCTGGGTCCCTCTGACATGACAGTGAGGTCTTCGCGGCTTCTTCACTTTTTTGTTCTTGCTTTTTTTTTTTTCTTTTTAGAATTTCATATATGCGTGCTGTATTTTACATCACTTCTACCCCACCCCCAGTCCCTTTAACTCTTTTATGGCTCCCTCACTCCTCTCAAATTCATGATCCCTTCTTCAATTATTATTACAAACAGATGCATACATATATAACTACAACTGCTGAGTCCAATGGGGCTGCTCATATGTGTATGTATTCATGGCTGACCACTTGGGAGATTGTGTAGCCTATGGGGGGATTTTCCCTGGAGAATGTTCTCCTGCTCTCTTCAGTCTTTACAGCTCTTTGTCTAGGGGTGGGGCCTTATGAGATCTCCATCTCCATTGGCATGTCAGCTGGTGTCACTGTACAGGTCTTGTTTAGGTACTATATTGTTATTATTTCATAGGTACCGTTTCCCTGTCATACCCAGGAGGCACCGACTCACAGGAGACATTTTGGTCCTCTGCCTCTATCTTTCCACCCCCTCTACTCTGACGTTCCCTGAGTCTCTGGTGCAGCGTTGTGTTGTGTTGTAGATGTGTTAACGGGAGGTGGGCACCTCCCAGTCAGTTGTCCTCTGCAGTTTTGGTCAGTCATTCATTCTGTGATGGGCTCCATCTGATGCACAAAGAAGCCATATTTACCTGTGGGTGAGAGGCTAAGCATCTAGAGTGCAGTTGGGAATTACACTGGTGTAGAAAAGTCGCAGTGGTGGCTTCTCCTGAGGGTCCATGGTCTCAACAGCCCCAGGGAGTTGGTTTACAGCACCAGGTGTAAAGTCCCTGCGATTGTGTGGTCCCTAAGTTCTCTCAAGTGGTTATGAGACATTGAGCCACTACTACAGCGTTGGGTACCCCCCGCCATCTTTGTCATCATTGTACTTTGTAGGTGTGACAGCCACACAGGCTGTGATTGCTTTTCTCCCCTTTGCGCCTTCAGAGAACCTTCTGAGGAGTCTTTGCTTCTCACTAGGACAAGATGTTCTACGCTTATCTTTTCCATTTCTAGAACCAGTCCCGAAGTCACTGACTTATTGAAGAAATCCTGGCTCTTCTGAGAGGGAGTTGGTGCTTGGATACACAGTCCTTGTTGCTACATTGTCTCAGCAGGAGGGACTGACATCTCCAGGTCCTCAATAGAGGACCTAAGGATACTCACTTCTCCAGGTCAGTCAGAGGAGCTAAATACACTTGCTTCTCCAGGTCGGTCATTAGAGGAGCAAAATACACTCACTTCTGAGTTCTTCTAATTCCAACACACTGGGTTTCATGTGTGTGTGTGTCTGTGTACATTTATACACAGATATATATGTCTATGTATACACAAATATATTTAAAGATAAAATACATCATGAGTCAGTATTGATATCTCTCGTCTAATTCAAGATTACCAAGATTTTATTTACTTCTTTCCCTCTATGTCAAAAGTTTTGATTTTTAAGAATTTAAGAGATAAAGAACTAAAAAGAATCTTTTTTTAGAACTTAAAAAAATTAACACCAATAGAGCAAATAGTCCAACCATCAAAATAGGTAAATGAACTGGACAAAGAGTTCTCAATATCTAGTAAATAAATGAAAAAAAATGCTCAATGTCTTTAGCCAACAGGGAGACTCAAATGAGCTATTCTAAGGTTCCATCACATTCTGGTCAAAATGACTGTCGTCAAGAAAAAAACGACCAGTTCTGAAGAGCGGAGGAGAGGGACTCAGACACCGTGGTGGGGATGGAAAACAGTGGGACTGCTTCTCAGAAACCTAAGACTAGGGGATGTGATCCTGCTGTCGCCCAGAGGAATCTAAGTCAGCCTTCTACAGAGGCACTCCACATCCGTGGTCCTCAGATTTGCCCTGTTCATAACAGCCAATCTATGGAATCCATTTAAGAGCCTACCAAGAGGTGAACAGAAAATAGAAACCTGGAGATCAGGGTGGCTGGAGGGTGGTTCAAAGCCCTTGTGGCTCTTTCAGAGGACCTGAGTTCAGCTCCCAGCATCCGTGTCTGATGCTCACAACCACCTTTAACTTCAGCTCTAGGGGATCCAATGACCTTTTTTTGGCCTGTCTGGGAAACTGCACAGATGCGGTGGACACAAACACACACACATATAAAATAATAAATCTTTAAAAGGTGTGGTTTACATCTGTAATGAGGTCTGGTGTCCTCTTCTAACATGGAGGTGTATATTGTATACATAACAAATAAATAAATAAATCTTTTTAAAAAGGTATGGTTTATACTATATAATGGATTTTTTTATTTAGAAATTAAAAAATAAAATGATCGCATTTTTAAGAATAGAGATCATCACGTTAAACAGAATAAACCAGACTCAAAAAGGCAAATGTGTATTTTCCCTCATGTATGGAATTTATATTTTTTAAAAAACACATAAAGGTTTAACTGTTACTAAAAAAGAAGGGAAGAGCAGGGGGAGGGGGAAGAGGGACCAAGGGTGGAAACTAGAAGGGCACATGTGGTCAAAGTATGTTATATGCAGATATGAAAATGTCATAACAAAACCCATTATTTTATATTATATATTAGCACACATTGTATTAATATATGCTAGTAACTTATTTTAGTTTTTCAAGGCAGGGTTCCTTTTGCTCTGGCTGTCCTAGAACTCACTCTGTAGACCAGACTGGCCTCGAACTTAGATCCACCTGCCTCTGCCTCCCGAGTGTTGGGATTAAAGGCAGGCGCCACCACTGCCTGGTACCAATAGAGTTTTTAAAGAAAAAAAATAATATAACAAAGACATTTCCCAATTAGTGAATTGTTTGGTCCCATAAATAAAAATACTAAACTATAAATCTCCCACCAAATATGACTACTTAAAATCCTAAAATAAATCTTTTTGCATGTCTTCTCATCCTACCTTGTCATGGCAAATGGCTGACAGTCTACACCCCCTTCTCTCCAGATGTCAGCCCTCCAGGTTAAGGTACCACCTTCCAGCGTGTTTAAAGTGAGGTCTCCTGTATTTCGCTGCTACGTGCACCAGGTTAGCCAGTCCATGAGGGCCCCAGGAACGTTCCTGTCTCCACCTCCCATCTCACTGTAGGAGCTTTGGGATTGTGTATGCACTACCCCATCCACTTTACTTGGGCTCTAAGGATTCGAACTCAGGTCCTCACACTTGCTCAGCAATCCCTTTGCCCTCTGAGCCATTGCCCCAGTCCCTCTTCATTCCTTCCTTAGCTTCTTCTGGAAACAAATGTATTTCTGCCTTTAAATTTTCTTCTGATGAATCAGTCAGGTATGGCGACACACACCTGTAACCCCAGCACTGAGTGGTAGAGGCAGGAGAATCAGGAGGTCAAGTACAGCCTTGGCTATGTAGCTAGTTCAGGGCCATCCTGGGCTACATGAGAGCCCTTCTCAAAACCAAACAGACAAAAACCAAACCAAACCAAAATATCTTTTAATGAATTTACTGGGCACATCCACAGTTTTTATTTCTCGAAGCATACTTATTTTCTTATTCTTAAAACTACCACATGGGGTCTCCATCTTCTTTGATACTGTGATTCCCCGCCCTCCCCTGGGAGCTGAGGCTGGATCCTCTTGTTCATTGAGAAGCTTGCTCGCCTGTGGGTTTGGAAGCTACTCAGCTAGTCGCAGGGGAGAGCACTTGGTCACAGAAACCCTGAAAGAAAACGAATTCCTGTTTTGGCCTTATTCTTGCAGCCTGCTGTCTCAGAATGCAGAATCCTTGGCCATCACTCATTTTTATTTGTCCAGTTGATGATACCGCTGTCTGCTGCCTGACGATGTCCACTCCTACGGCTGATAAAGCACAGATGATGTATCTATTTGTCACCGAGTCTTTGCTCTGCTTCTTTGGCAACTCTCTTTCAGGGTTTTGGTGTGCTGACACTTTCCTATGATATCTCGGGGCTTGTATTTCTTTTATTTGTTCTGCTTAGAGCTCATTATTGGGTACATCATGGAGTAATTTGTTTTGAGGGGCTTTTTTTTTGGTACCACAATTTCTTCAAATACAGCCTGCCTGTTTCATCTACAGGATTTGCTCAAGGACGTGTTAAACCTCCCTTCATCTTCTGAATCTTAGACCCTCTGTTGTGCACTCCCATCTTTTGGTGCAGTGAAGAAAATGTTTTCCCGAGGATTTCCCACTTACTCAGTTCTCTCTCGAGCTGTGCCCAGTGTCTAGCCCTGTGCATTCATTCATTTCCTCGGTCCTTCAGCCCCTTCTTCTGTAGAACTCCTATGTTTCTTCCCAGATTGTCTGTGTTCCTTTTAGAGTTCTCTGTACATTGAGGTTATTGTTAATTTTTTTTTTGTTTTTCAAGACAGGGTTTCTCTGTGGCTTTGGAGCCTGTCCTGGAACTAGCTCCTGTAGACCAGGCTGGTCTCGAACTCACAGAGATCCGCCTGCCTCTGCCTCCCGAGTGCTGGGATTAAAGGCGTGCACCACCAACGCCCGGCTTATTGTTAATTTTTAAATTAAAACTTTATTATAAAAACTTGCAAAAAAAATCTAAATTAACCAGACCCAAAGTCTGTTCATCTTAAAGGACTTTGATACAGTTAAAGTAGCCATTTTAAAGCCATGGAGCACAACACTGGGTTTTATACTTTTACTACTACATTTTTATGCAACACACACGCACACACACACACACACAGAGAGAGAGAGAGAGAGAGAGAGAGAGAGAGAGAGAGAGAGACACTACCACCACCACCACTAAAACAAAATGAAACAACCTACAAGAGTTCTACCGGAAAAACACAAGCTGTACGCCTGCCTCTCTTTATTTAAGTGGCCACTATCTGCCTCCAGCCGTTCCTAGGCCTTCCCTCTCTTGGTTAAGACAGCAAGCAGCATATTGCGACAGGGACTGGTCCCCTCCCTCAGGACTCCTGCTACTGCCTACACTGAAGACATTTGACCAGAAGAAAGCCGTTGGCAGTGCCATCAACAACTCGACACCTTCAGCTCACTCTAACCATGGAGTTCAGATCCACGGGTTCAATCACACCCAAACGGAAACTCTGAAACAAACAGCATCTAGAAGAAATAGAGTACTTTCCAATAGTACAGAAGAACAGCTGTCTGCATGGTGGTCACATTGTTCCAGGTGACAGGAATGCCTGGGAGACAATTTGAGGTAGGCAGGATGGTGTGGGTCAATTATTTTCATGACTTTTGCCACTTGATGTAGAGAGCTTGAGAATTCATAAAAACTGTTATTGACAGAGGCTGTGGAATCAATCCACCAGAGACACAAAAGGACAACTGTACTAGTCAGACACCAATTCATTTCTTAGTTTCATATAAAAATTTGAAATGAGTAACCACCGACTTCCTTTTTATATATAAAAGGATCATATTATGTTTTCCCTTTTGACTTCGGGATCTGCCCCACCCCCAGCACTCCTATGAGTCTGTGGAACCTATCAGTAAGCACACCTGGGTCCCCGGATGCTCTTGACTGCACCTCTTTCCCTGGCTGTTAAGTGAATTGTGATTGGCTCAGCCTGGCTTTCAGCTTTGAGTTGGTTTCTCTGACCCCACTTGATGGGGGTGGCCACTCTACTTCTCCGTGCACGTGAATGTCCCTTTTGTTTTGTGGCTGTTGTTTTAACAGTGCTGGGAATCGAACACCGGGCCTCCTGCACACTAGGCAGGGACTCTGACACTGAGCCACATCTACAGCTCCCAAGAACTTTCAACTGTGAGATGGAGCATTTGGCTTTGCTCTGAGGCATCTGATTATACATGCCCTTGATACACAGGTGTCTGGAGATTGCCAGGAGCAGACAAGGGGACCCCTTGATACCTCGTCAGCTGCTCTTCTGGGCGATTCTCATGGGAGCCTCTGGGCTACATTTTGGAGCCACCATTTTGTTCTCATTTTCACAGTGCTGAATACATATCTCCTGAAGTCTGTAAAGAAATGGCTTGTGGCCCCAAGTTACCACTTTGAGGACTTTTGACTAAAACTGGGTAATTTTTTAATTTTGTGTTCGGAAGGTCAGGCAAGTCTGCTCTTCTGAATCTTCTTCATCTATCTTTTGCTGCTATAGTATGTACCTTGAATGTCCCCATGGCACCAAGCATTAATGACTTGGGCACCATGGTGATGCCCTAGGGAGTAAGTGGTACTAGTGGGAAGAATTGAGGTCCATGGACTCCCCTCAGAAGGAACTGTAGAACCTTAGTCTCTTTCCCTTTCTCATTTTTTGTCTCTGACCACAAAGCAAGCAGTTTGATCAGCATGACATTCTTGCTGTAATGGACCATCTCAAGATGGACCCTAAAGCAATGGGTCCAACCAACCACGGGCTGAGACCTCTAAAACTGTGAGCCCCGAATACACCTTTTCTCTTTACACTCTTGGTATCTTGGGCACTGGTTGTAGTGATGGAAAGTTGACTGTCAGTTGTGGGCTGGTTGGTAAAATTAAGGAAATTGCTCAAACTTTTCTGAATGCAGTTTGTGCTTCGGCTAGCAAAGAGACAGATGGCCTGGTGATCTTTAAGATCCCAGCTGAGTGGGGCTGGAAGATGGCTCAGTGGGTAAATCTCTGCTGTGTGAATGTGGGGAGGTAGCCCCGTGGGTACAGGGCCTGCAGTGTGGATGTGGGGAGGTGACCCCATGGGTACAGTGCCTGCTGTGTGGGTGTGGGGAAGTGGCCCCGTGTATACAGGGCCTGCTGTGTGAATGTGGGGACCTGAGGTCCTGGGGTGCAGAGACGAGGAGCACTCAGAAGTGAGAAGCACTTGCTACTCTTGCAGAGGATCCGGGTTCAATTCCCAGCACCCACAAGGCAGCTTGCAACTATCTGTAACTCCAGCTCCATGGGATCCAGTGCCTTCTTCTGGCCTCAGAAGGCATTAGCTATCTGTGTGGTGCACACATGTATATGAAGGCAAAGCACTCATACACATACTTTTTTTTAAGTCTTAAAAAAGAGGGGGCAGGTGGTGGCAGCACACCCCTTTAATCCCAGCACTCAGGAGGCAGATATATGGTTCAAGTCCTGCCAGGTCTCCAGAGTGAGTTCTAGGACAGCCAGGACTACACAAAGAAACCTTGTATTGAAAAACCAAAACAAATAAACAGACAAATGAATGGGACCTGAATTCTCATCTCTAGACCCCATATAAAGCCGTGTGTGACAGCGTGTTCTTCTGCTGAGGCAGGAGGCAGAGCCAGGAGAAGTCCTAGAAGTTTATGGGCCAACTAGCCTGATGTGTTCAGCCGTGAACAACAGAGACCCCATCTTAGACAAGGAGGAAATCGAGAACCAGCACCAGAGGCTGACCTTTGACCTCCATGCATGCGTTGTGGTGTGAACATGCCTACAACGCATGCACATATACATGCACACACACACAGGTTCCATATTACTCAATCACTGCTATTTTTTCAAATGCAACGTCTATTTTATCTCGACATTTCGTGTTTATGGTAGGATAGATGGTCTAAGTCTAAATCTGCAAGTCAGAGCAACTTCTCTCACCACTTTATTTCTTGTAACTTTTGAGAACTGGCCAAACATCATCTTTTGGGGCTAAAAGTCAAGGTCATTACTAGGACAACACAATATAGATACCATCCTTCAAGTTTAATAAACAAATGAAGAAATTTGGAATGGAGTTGTGGATTCTGTTAGGTCTCAAAGCAGGACAATCAGGTAACTGAAGTATCTATTTAACATTTCAAAGCAGACCTGGCTGCCAGGTACTCCCAGCATCCCTCAGTCCCTACTCAGCCCCCATCCTCACCTCTCTAGTTCAGGGACTGGGCTGTCCTTACCCGAGCTGCCCCTCCCCTATAATCCAGCCATTTTGATTAACCACCCATTCTGTCCACTTTTCAGTCTCCTGGTTCTCTCACACAGCTCACAGTCATGTCCAGATGTCTCTGCCTCTGGCTCTGGCTCTCCCTTTTATCTACAACAAACTTTCTCCTCCACCATCCCTAGAAGCAGTCATGTCTGTTTTTATTTATTTACTTTTTCATTCTGTTTCCATAGTAGGATTTTTGTCTTATTTATCATTTCAGACAAATCCGAATGCACTTGGCCTAAAAGCAGGGTTAGATGCTTTCCTGCTGCACTGCTTCCTCTCCATCTTAAAGACATTCTTGACTGTGGCTTCCTCCTTCCCCTTCCCCTCTTGTAGGAAGCAGACGCACTCAGTGCCTGCCTGGCTTTTCAGAACCGACCTCTGGAGCCCGGTTTGTAGTGTGTTCGGCTCTCGAGAATGAAAGTAGGTGCAGCTCATTGCATCGATTTTCCTTTTCTTCTCTTTCCTTTTCTTCATGCTCTAGTTTTCACAACTTAAAATTACATTTAGAACCTGGAAGAAATTGTGCTATTTTTAGGCACGCATGAAAATTTGGATGGCTTTGCTCTAACTCAGCTCCAGAATCGCTGGAGGAAGGAGGGTGCAGAGTGAGTGACCAGGCTTGGCCAGTCCTGTTTGGTGTCTGCCTCCTGGCTGTAGCCAGACTTCCGCACTGTGAAGAGTTCCTGGTTTCTGTTCCCAGGTGCCTGGTTTGTGACGTACATGGAGACCACCACACATGGCTCCCTGACGTGCTTTCTCTTGAGCCCATCCATTTTCAAAATATCATTTTAGTTCTACACCACATTTTCAGATTTTCTTTTCTTTTCTTTTGGTGCCTCAGTGGGTAGACTGGTGAGTTTCCAGGATCCCTGAGAAAGGTGGCAGCCACCATCTGTTCAACTGCTTTTCAGCTTGGGAACATGAGATGTGAGCTTGACATGGGTGTGAGATGGTGGCGGGGGCTCAGGCACCAGGAAGCTGTTTACACCCTCTCCAGGCTCTGACTGCAGCAGCGGTGGAATTCTGAAGCAGGGTCTAGCTGCTCCTCCTGCTCCTCTGACCAACCCAAGCTGCACAGGGTCTCCTGAAGTTAACGGAAAGCCAATGCTTCATATCTGCAATAATGGATTCTCAGGGTCTCTCCACATCACACACTTGATCCCTTTACCCCCAGGACTCCTTACAATGAAATTGTAGACTGCTCCTTTGCTCCTCTGTTCTTGTCAAACACCAAAGAATAACCTTAAAGGGCAAAGTGAGAAAGAGGAGGTATTGCAGTGTGGAGGTGTTGTGGGCTGGTGTGCAGGTATTGCAGTGTGGAGGGTGTTGTGTGATGGTGTATAGGTATTGCAGTGTGGGGGGTGTTGTGTGATGGTGTATAGGTATTGCAGTGTGGGGTATTGTGGTCTGGTGTGTAGGTATTGCAGTGTGGGGTATTGTGGTCTGGTGTGTAGGTATTGCAGTGTGGGGTATTGTGGTCTGGTGTGTAGGTATTGCAGTGTGG
>JAQHUG010000073.1:802944-839657 GCA_028555095.1 Dicrostonyx torquatus
TCCACAACCTCTCCAGCATAGGTTATCATTGGTGTTTTTGATTTTAGCCATTCTGACAGGTGTAAGATGGTATCTCAAAGTCGTTTTGATTTGCATTTCCCTGATCGCTAAGGAAGTTGAGGATGTGGAGGTACAGATCTGTAACCCCAGCACTGGGGGAACTGAGACAAATGAATTCCTGGGCCTTTCTGACCAGTCAGTTTAGCCAAAAATAATGTGTTCCAGGTTCAGAGAGAGACCAGGTCTTTAAAAAATGGTGAAGAGAAACTGAGGAAGTCGTATTGATATCTTCCTCTGGCCTCCACACGTACCTGAGCAGGTGAATGGACCTGCACATGTATGAATACATGCATCCACCACAAACACACACATGTGTGCACATAGGAAGAAATGAAACATTCAGAAGAAAAAAAAAGGGAAATATCAAATTTGTATTTCATAGAAGGAAACCCTGAGTAACAAACAGGAATTACAGAGATTGTAGAAATAACAGATTTAAAGCAAGAATCATGGCTTGTTTCTTTCTTTCTCTCTTTTTTTTTTTTTTTTGGTTTTTCAAGACAGGGTTTCTCTGTAGCTTTGGAGCCTGCGCTGGAACTAGCTCTTGTAGACCAGGCTGGTCTCGAACTCACAAAGATCTGCCTACCTCTACCTCCCGAGTGCTGGGATTAAAGGCGTGCGCCACCACCGCCCGGCGGCTTGTTTCTTTCTTATGAGCATCCCAATGTGGACTGTTTAGAAAGGTGTATTTCAGTACGTGAGGTTGAACATAGATTCGGTGCTAGGCAAGTGATCTCACTGAACAGTAACCCCAGGCCTCCAATATGGTTCTTAAGACTATTGCAGCCAATTTGCTTCACAGTGATCTGGAGGAACATTTTAGTTGGGGGTCAATCCTATCTGTGATGTAGGCAAGCCTGAAAATTTTAATGTCTTAACAAAAAAATTGTTGCCCTTACCAATTATGAGTTTGACATAAGGGTTCATCCTCAGTGGGTACCTTTTCTTCATGAAGTTCTATAATACTTGTTAAGAAAATCACCTAAAGAAGTGTACTCAAGGTTTAAGCAATCCTGATTAGAATTCCACCAACCTCTCAAGTCTTGAGGTCCTCTGCATGTGTCTAGATGTAGAAGACCATGGGAAATGGAGTGTTGGTTCCAAAGACCCCACATCTCCAGGTGGAATACATCAGTCCTGAACAAACTCCACTGGCTAGGAATCATGAAGAAGAACAAGTAGCTTCAGGAACCCAGGACCCTCTGATCTCCTTGTAGCTCAATGATGAGTTGCGCTCAAAATTTGCTCTGTGATCCAGTTGCTTTGCATCTGGAAACCCAAAGAGCCACTGAACTACATCCTGAGTACAAGTCATGACCCTCTCCATAGTTAGTTAATCTCCTTAAGCAGTCAAACCTAGGCTCCACTCCTATCAGTCTGCCCAGACATCATCCAGGCCTTGCCTCTTCTCAAGCCAGCTCATTTGTTGACATCAGAGTCCCACTGCCTACCAGTGTAATGCCATTTGGCAATAAGGGTCACTACAGATGATTACAGGTGTCACACTGGGTGTGACTGATGTTCTATAAAAGGGACAAGTGAAACCTTGGGAGATTGTTCATTTGGTAAAGTGTTAGTTGTGCAAACAAGAGGATACAAGTAGAAGCCAGGCATGAAAGCATGTGTCTGTACCTCCAGCACTGGCAGAGCCAGACAGATGCCAGGGCTTTCAAACCATCTAATCTAGCTGAAATGGAGACGTCCAGGATTAGTGAGAAACCTTATCTGGAAAAATAAGGTTGGAAAGGATTGTTAAAAAGCATCCAGTATCGAGCTTTGGCCTCTGTATGAGGACGAATGCCCATGTACATATGCCTACCTACACATGTGTGTACACATGAACAAGTAGACCCTCTAGTGCACACACACACACACACATACACACACACACAGAGAGAGAGAGAGAGAAAATGTGGACCCTGAAACACAAAAGCTTTCACTGTTTTCAGTAGTAACCAACATACATTACCAATGTTTCATCTCAGGAGGGCCTGGAGAGATGGCTCAATGGTTAAAAGTGCTGGCTGCTCTCTTAAAGGACCCCGATTCAATTCCCAGCACCCATATGGCAGCTCACAACTGTCTCGAACTCCAGACACACATGCCGGCAAAACACCAATGCACATAAAATAAAAATAATTAAAAAAAAAAAACCTCAGGCTTCGGAACAGCAAGACGATGAACATCTGTTGTGTGAGACGCAACCTGCAGCCTTTTGCTGTGACTGCCCCCGGGAAACCAATATTCCTTGCCTGATCTCAGCTCCCCAGAGAAATACTTAGTCCTGGCTGACCAGACTGGGGTTTTCACAGTTGGTCCCAGCCTTCAGCCCATCCCCATGTTGTCTTTTCCTCTTCCCAGCTCACTCTATTGATGCCTGCTTTTTCCATCTGCCACCCCCCTGCCTCTCTGGGCCTCCTTCCCTTAAATACCCTAGGTACTGCCTCTGGCACACCTGGGGTAGGCCATCACACTCAGGGACCACCCCTCCATTTTAAGACACCCACACACACAAAACTGGACAAGCAACATATCAATGGGAGCTAGAGTCATTCACCTCTTCCTGGGGCTTTATTGGTGCCTCAGAATAAAACGGGGCTAAGCAGCCTCTGTGTGATATGAGGACTACGGACAATCAATCAATGATAAGATGGTTTTTCTTGGAGGAAGGACCTTGTCAGAACCAAAGCAGAGATGGGTTCTCAGCAACCCTTCTCTTCCAAGGTATCTGAAATGCAAGATATCTCAGCTGTTATCGACAACATGCTTCTTCCAGCAATAGAAATGTGATGGTTAATTTTGATTGTTGACCTGACTGAATTTGGAATCACCTGGGAGACATACCTTGGGATGTGGCTGTAAGGGTATTTCCAGAGAGGATTAACTGATCAAGGAAGACCTGAATGTGGGCGTTCATCTCTATTTCCTGATTACAAATTCAACGTGAGCAGCAACCTAGAGTCCTGGCAGCCAGAGCCACTCTCACTTAACTGCTTCCCTGCTTTGATGCCCGGACCCTCAAACAACAAGCCAAAATAAAGCATTTGTTTTTCCTCTAAGTTGCTTCTTGTTGGGTGTTTGGCCACAGTGTTGAGAAAAGAAACTACTATAGCAAATAAGTGGGTTTTATGCAGCAAAAACGCAGGAAATGGAAAGGTACTTCCTGCGAACCTGACCATATCCAGAAGGGAAGTCCATTCCTGAGCAACTTGAGCCATGCAGTTGTGTATATCAAAGATTTACTTCCTTAAATATCCCAAGAATTCTGAGTTCACAAAACATGGTCCCTGAAAGATACAAAGTAGAGGAAGAGAACCCTTACTGATGGAAAGGCAAAGGAGGAGGGAGGAAGGTCACTGGGGGGTTGCTTAGGAAAATGAGATGAGGACCACACACTGATGGAGCAGCAGATCAGCGAGGTTAGTATTGGGGCAGGAAAGTCTCCATCTCCTGATAGTGAAGCAAACACACTCTGGCTAAATGAGCCTCGACTGCAGCTTTGAACTGGAAAACAAGTCCTAAAAAAATAACCCAAGAGGGGACTTCCAGAGACAGCCTCCAAATGTTCCCTTGTGCTACTGAGAGTGTGGAACAAAGGGGACCCTTTGGGACTTTGGCATTGTTTTTCACCTCTAACATTTAGCTAGAACAGAAGGCAGAAGCAACACAAGGGGCTCACCCAGGAGCTCTGCCCAGCCATGGAGGACAAGCAGCAGGTTATAGGCTTTCTTTCTGGCTAGCTCTACTTCAGGGAGCCAAAAGAAGTTTCTGCCTTGGGCTAAGGGTTGTGTCTCCTGGGTGTACTCCAGGTTAAGCTCCCAGGTCCCCATTGAGTTCTGCAATCCTAGGACTTACAGTAACATGCGTACTCGGGTGCCTGGCGGTCATGTTGGGTGTTCAGGCTGTTCCCGTGAAAAGATGCTTTCCTTGGTCCGTAGCTTCACTTCCAGGAAGAGAGAGGCAAGGAACAAAGAGCAGGGACATCCCGTCTACACTACATCCAAGTTTTATTTTGTTTTTATGTTTTTAATTTCCAGATGAATAATTCAGTGGCTTTGCCAAGGTTGAAATATTTTTCTGTTTTCAATGAGATGTGAGAAAAGGAAATGAATTTTAATGAAATGTTTTGGTTTACTTTATCTGAGACTCCCAGTGTAGTGGGATTCCCGTGCCCTAAACTAATGTCAGTCCTGGAGCTGCTTTCCTGAAAGAGAAAACAGAGAACCAGATGGTCACTCTGCTCAGTCCTCATGTCTGGATGGACAGAGCTACCTGTGGGCACGGGTCTGGTGGACCACTGAAGCTGCAAGACTGCCTGTGATGTTCTCACAAGTGCAGATGCGGATACATGCATCTCCATCCATGACCATGTTGCGCCTGGCTCCATCCCTGTCTGGTCAGGCTGTTCTGGAGCTAGCATTTGACCAAGTATTTTTAGCAGAACAGAAAGCATGCAAGTGCTCCTCAATTCTGTAAACAAGACTTAAGGGAGGCAGAGAAAGGTGGCAAGCTCTCCAAGGGGAAGCCGGAGCTGTCAGTCAGGTGGAGGTGACATCACAGGCATCTGCGAATATGCCAGAACATGAGCTAACTCATAGCTTCGGGCTCAGGACATGTTTTTAAGCAAAGGTTTGTGAACAAAGGCAGCAGTGAAGAACAGACCACATGGATTCTGTTAAAGAGGATTGCTGATGAGTTTCCTCCAGAGTCAAGAAGCCACCTGAGTTGTCATCGACAGATCACTCAAAGGAATGATTTGCTGAGCCCTTCCCTAGTGTCAGCATGGAGTTGGTTTCGCGAGATGGAGAGCTGAGGATAACCAGCCCCAGCCTGCGAGGGCTTATGAAAATAGGCTTGTCAAGATAGGGCCTACGCACACGAAACCAAAAACCCAAAGGGAGTCTGTCATTGCTTGGGCTCTCAGTGACCATTCTGTTTAGGGTCACCTTGTCTAGAGATCCTCGTGATCATCTGAAAAAGACAAAGAAGGGCATCTCTTGAAATAACATGGCTATAAAGATAGATGTGGACGCAGGAAGCTGCTAGGGAGCCTCTCCCACATGTTTGCTTGTTTAAGGTTTTCAAAGCACCATCTGAATTACGTACTTTATCCTTATTGTAGTGCAGGTGAAGGTCACCGGCAACTTGGAGAGGACATTGGGACTTCCCAGCCCTGTAAGAAGAAAGGTATCAGGCAGAACATGTGTGGCGTTGGTAATCTGAAATGGAAACCAAACCAGAGCCTCACGTTTCTCATTCTCTTTCCTGGGTCTGATGCCCTCCAGGAGAAAAGTCCAAAGCTCCCTCATGGATGTTACAATGGCATCCTTCCCCAAGTGGCTAGCTGAAGGACAGATGCTACTGTTCAGTTTGTAGTTTCCTCTTTTCCCTGGGCCCCAAATCCTCCACCTCCACCCTGGGCTAGTCTTTCACCCCTACTGCACACATTATCAGCTGTCAGTTATGCTTAATCACCCTGTACTTGTAACGGCAAAGCAGGGGTCCTTGTTCTCCCTCAAGGCTGGAAGGAAGATAGAGGGGAACCCGAGAGCTCAGTAGGGACAAGTCTGTCTCTATAGGAGGATAGGGACATGGTAACATGGAGGGGAAGGTCTGGGAGAGTTGGTATAGATAGATCTGGCTCTAGAATGTGTCTGGCTGTGGGAAAGGAAATGGGGAGTGCAGAAACAGCTCCACTCTGTGGAGAGCTGCAAGGAAGAGGTGAATGGGCCAAGGAAGAAATGCGTTGTATTCTTGCCATTCATCAAGCTGTAATACCAGCAAAGCAAACAAGACTGGGCAGGAAAGCAGGGTGGGAGGTTCAGGGAGATAGATCCAATCCTTCTGAAGAAACCTATTTCACAGCTTGATAATTATCATAGTGAGAAGGTTGTTAAATGTTCTGACCTATTTCTGCTGCTATAACAGAATCTTGGAGACTGGGTGAAGTGTAAGGAAAAATGTTTCTATTGGCTGTTTATTCTGGGGGGGCAGGAAGTGAAGAAAATGGTATGGTGGTTTGAATGGGAATGGCTCTCAGGCTCACATGTTTGAATACTTGGTCCGCAGTTGGTGGAACTGTTTAGGAAGGATTAGTGGGTGTGGCCTTGTTGGAGGAGGTGTGACACTGGTGGGGCTTCAGAGGCCCAGGCTGTTCCCAGTTCACGCTCTCTACCTCATGGTTGTGTCTCAAAATGTAAGCTCTCAGTTTCTGCTCCAGTGCCCTGCCTGCCTCCCTGCATGCCTGCCTGCTGCCATGCTCCCTGTCATCTATAACTATAAGTCTCAGATAAACTCTTCCTCCTGTATGTTACCTTGGTCACAGTTATTGAAAAGTAATTAAGATGTTAGCCAGGTGGTGGTGGCACATGACTTTAATCCCAGCAGAAGCAGGCAGATCTCTGTGAGTTTGAGGCTTGCCCAGTCAACAAGAGCTAGTTCCAGGACAGGCTCCAAAAACTACAGAGAAACCCTGTCTCAAAAAACAAAACAAAACAAAACAAAGATGCTCAGTGCCAGCCTCATGTTAATAACATCCCTGGTGGAAAGCACATGAGGAAGGGACGACTGGACAGACAGCTTTGCTACTCGCTCTGTTGGTGACTAAGCCAGTTCCAAGTGACAGCCGAATAAATGAGTAAGCATCAAAATAGGTTAGAGCTAATGCTCATTTGCAAATGCATATGAAAATAAGCTCCAGATGCATCAGAATTTGTTCAATTTAATTTTTTTAATTTTGTGGACACATGCGGAGGTCAGAGGGCCACTTACAGGAGTAGGTTCTCTCCTTCATCATGTGGGTCCTGGGGACCAAATTCAGGTACTCAGGCTTGGCCACAGGTGCCTTTAGGGACTGAACCCTCTCACCAGTCCTACAGTGGAATTTAAATGTGAAGCCAGGTCTGGAAGCTCAAGGGACTGAGGCAGGAGGATAGCAAGTTCCAAGTCTGCGTGGGCTACTGAGTAAATTCAAGGTCACTCAGACCTTGTCTCAAAATAAAAAGGGAAAAGAAGGATGGACAAAGCAATCGAATGTGAGCTTAGCATGTGTGAGGCCCTAGTCTCTAATACTACTTGGAGGGTGGGTTAAATATGAAAACAAAATTATAAAAGTGTAAGGAAATGTGGACACATTTCTTTAGAGCCTTAGAATAGAAATGGCTTGCCTAGGATTTAAAGGTCTAGAGCCTTAAAACAAACAAACAAACAAAAAGCCATGTGATTATATAAAAAAGCTTAGCTAGGTGGTAGTGGTAGCAAAATGCCTTTAATCCCAGAACCCAGGAGACAGAGGCAGGTGGATCTCGAAGTCGAGGCCAGCCTGGTCTACAGAGCCAGTTCCAGAATAGCCAGGGCTACACACAGAAACTCTGTCTCAAAAACAAAACAAAACAAGACAAAAAAAGCTCCTAGAGAGAAAAAATACAATAGCAAAGTCAAAGAACAAATGGGAAAACTATTTGCAATCCATTCTTTCATAATATATAAAGAGATCTTGCAAATTGAAACTATGAAAAGCCAAACAACTAGACAAAAGAAAGCAAGGAATTGAAATAGCAACTTTACAAGAAGAAACATAAAAGCATCTTAAATTAACGAAGGATGTTTAAAGCAGGGAATGCAGATTAAACTACCTAGACAACGCTGTTTTTCACCCAGCAGAAGATATGAAAAATTACTGTCCTGTGTAGTCTGAAGGCAGGCAGCTGGGGAAAATGCAAAGTGGTTCAACTCTCATGGAGGGCATGCTCAAGCATTGTGGTGGCTTAAATAGGATTGGCCTCCATAGACTCACGTGTTTGAATGCCTGGCCCATAGGGAGTAGCACTGTTAGGAGGTGTGGCCTTGTTGGAAGATACGTGGCACTGTGGAGGTCTTATATCATTTGAGGTCTTATATGCTCAAGCTACACCCAGTGTGGCACACAGTGTCCTTCTGCTGCCTGCAGATCAAGAGGTAGAACTCTTAGCTTCTTCTCCAGCACTGCCATGCTTCCCATCATGATGCTAATGTTCTAAACCTCTGAAACTATAAGCCAGCCCCAATTAAATGTTCTCCTTCCTTTATAAGAGTTGCCATGGTCATGGTGTCTCTTCACAGCTATAGAAACCCTAACTAAGACAAGTATCCCTCAAATGTAACAACACTGCTAACTTTGTCCAGCATTTCCAGCTCTGGAATGCTAACCACTGCCTCTCTGGGATGGAAATCTGATGAACAAGAGTCATTATTGTATGGTTACTAGAAGAGGAAAATGTGAAACCCAGAAGAGTCATCAAATAAATCACGCACCACTGTGCAACTTAAGGAAAAATGAATTGGAGCCTCTCTATCCTACTTGGGAAATCTCTCCACAGTATAGTAAGTGGGGGAAAGCCAGCTTTAGAACTATGCTACCTTCTCTGCAAGAAGGAGGGCACATAATGCAGCATACTCACATTAGCACACGTTAGCACAAGCAACACTGCTACATATGTAGGAAAGTAATCTACAGGTACGTGAGGTAGGACAGAGTGGCCAGGAATGGGGCAAAGACAGACTTTAGGTCTGGGTCCAGCTCCCCTGAGTCCAAAGCTTTTCTTACATTCTCCCTGGAGAACTGTTAAGCAGATAAGTAAATTTTAAGTAAGAAATAGGGACAAGCTAATAGGAAGAAATTCAGATGGAAAACAAACTTCTTTGCAATGTCATTTACCCTGAACCTTTGGTCTAAGTCCCATCCTACATTAAGTCAGATATCAACAAGATATCCCAAGTCTGGAAATAGTGTTTCAAGCTATGAATGATTTCAACTACTTGCTCTGTATATGAGTTAAAATCTGGACTGGAGGGTTGGCTCAGTGGGTAGAGTGTTTCTTGCATCAGTGTGAGGATGTGAGTTTGGTCCTCAGTGTTCACATAAAAGGCTGGGTGTGGTGATGTGTTTGTAATCCTGGAGCTGGGGAAACTGAGACAAACAGATTCTCAGAGCTTACAGGCCTGCCAGTCTAGCCAAAAAAAAAATATGAGCGGTCCCTGAGGAGGATCACCCACGGCTGTCCACTGGCCTCCATACTCACACAGGCACATATATGCACCTGCATGCCTACACATACACACACTACAACAATTAGATTATATCATACCTGTGGGAGCACACGTATATGGCCTCCAATAGTTCTGACATATATCATAAATATTTAAAACAAAGCAACGTGATATGATAAAAAAAAAAGATAAAAATGTCTGTACTTGTGCCCTCTGTGTTTCCGAAGCAAGTACTTTATGGAAGGTTCTTTGGCACTCGCTAGTCCCTTGGTGGAGCACCTTTTGTAGGCTCCGTGGCTTTAATGACACACTGTGCCTCACACCTTCACCCTCAGTCTGTCCTGTCAATTTCTTGCCCACGTTTTCTGTCTTCCATCTGCCAACTAGGACTTGTCAGCAGGGAACGGGCTTCCCATCACATCTGGCCAGCTGCTTCTTTTGCTTCACACCTCCCTCAGCTCAGAAACAGGGCTTCACACAAAACCCTGTGGGAGCTATGACTGTCCAGAGCTGCAAAGAGCAGGGACATGAGGCCATTGATCCCAGACACAGGGTTTCTTTTGGGTTGATGGAACTGTTCCGAAGTTAAATAATGACGATGGATACATGATTCTGAAAATACTAACGCCCACTGAAGTTTAAAAGGCAAGTTTGTTTTAATGCCTTCTTCCAGGAAGTCTTCCTTGATGTACGTGTGCACCCACAGTGTCAGGAAACCCTCCTGTCCACCACAGCAGGTGTCACTGTTCTCAGGAGTAACTGGGTCATACCTTTAGGAAACTGAGGGCAAGGTGGTAGGAGGGCTGCTTCCTCTGTGGAGAATTCTAAAGCAGCTAAAAGCTTCCTGCACTTCCGTTGCCATGACCTAAGCATTCTCAATAATGTTGTTAATAGAATACACGTCCCAGGCAGAGAAGACGATTCAGGCCAATAAAACACTGATTGATTATTCAATTTATACCTTTTCAATTATGTGATGGTACAGAAGCAATGGGCTTGGAATTTGGAGTCTTCTTTTTCTCTTCTGGATGCTGGCTAGCAGGGGTGAGTCTCATGCTAATGAGGGTGAACCGATGATGTTTCACTGTGCTGTATTGCTAAGCTGTGAAGTCTGGGAGGTAAATGCATTGCATTTTGGATTTATGACACAATCAGCTGTCCAGCTGTCACCTCACTGCAAACTGGGCTGCATCCATATACATAAGCATCAAATTTCAAAGCAGTACCACTTATCCTTTAAGAAAGCAATGTTATTCTACATGGAAGTTAGTTCATACAATTCCCAATACTCTGTGGTCCCACTAGACCCTTCTGCTATAGGGTTCCATCTGAGGAGGCTTTCAGCACTTTGGTCAGGAGTAGCTACCAGCCTCATTGCTTTTAAAATGTATACCCAAAGCAAAGATCAATAGCAACCTGGGCAGCGAGAGAAGTTCTGTTTTTCTAAACAGAACTGGGTGTCCTCAGTGTCCCCGTTCTGTGTGATCGCATGAGTTTCGATTTGCATAGTAAAACTTAAGTAGGACATTTCCTGTGGTGGGAACAAGTTTTAGTTCATACATGAAATATGAAATATGTTATAGTTGTTTTTACCTAATTTGTTCTATTTACCAATAAAGACTCCAAAGTCAGATGTTGGGCAACCTTTTAGATCAGAGAAACTGAGACGCCACCAGCTGACCTTCCTTTTTGGCAGCAGACCCAGCAACAAAGTGTCTCTCTACCCATTCCAAACCATAAGGACCTTGAATCTCCAAATCCCTCCCTACTCCTTCCTGTGTGTCTCTCTATCTGCCTTCCTGGATCCTCCATACTCTCTATGACTAATACTTTGCAACTAGTCAATGGCTCCTCCCCCGATCCAAGGTTAATTTTATTAACACAATCTAGAAGTTTTACAATGTAACCAAATACCCCACAACATGTCACTGACTTTGACACTGAAGGAAAATTATTTTAAGTTCAAAACAAAACAAGTTACTATAACAATGCTAGGTACCTAAGTTGTATCTCTGATATATTATTATTTTATCAAAATTCATTTAGTTAATGAACAAGTATTTGCATTGAGACTATATTATTGAGACTATAATAAAAATCAATACTTAATGCTCACTAAATATAAAGATGATAGAGTAATGGCATTGGGATTTTCCCCTTCTTTTTCACTTATTTCTGGCAAGATTAAATAAATATTCAGTTCAAGAAAATTTTTGGCTGAAATTTCTTTTCTGGCTATTTTTGTTATTAATTTCACTTTATGATTATTGACAAAACCATTTCAATCATATAGAGAAAGGATTATTTCCTAACACTCTTCTCTATTCTACTAAATTGAATATTATTTATTAAAATATTAAAAATTAATATTTACAGCAAATACATTAATGTGATGCTTGAATATGTTTCTAAATATTGAATATAAATATATTTATATATTGAAAATATTCATATTAATGTAAAATAGTCAAGAAAACAATCCTTAGTGCATGATTTTGATAAATTGCTAAATTTGATAAATTGTCCTTGTGACTTGACATGAAATTGCCTCCGCCCTATGAGATGGACCATGTCTTTGTGGAAAAGCTGAGGTAGAGAGTATGTGGACTAATTTATCTGTGGTCAGCACACCAGCAAGAGGTGCTCTGGTCAGCAGCGGGCCCTGCATACTCTCCTGGCCATCCCTCACACTCTCCCTCCACCACTACAGGTGCCCACGAGATGCCACCCGCCTTTTCCTCTCTGGGAATGCTGCTGGCATAAAGATCAGCAGCAGGAAGGACCAGAGACTCTAGTCTACAGCCCTGTGAGTCCACCACCATGTCAGCTAGAAAGGGAGAGGCTGCCCCCACATCCCCAGGACATGGACACGCTTCTTGTGAAGAAGTGCACCGGCTCCATCTCCCAGATCCCCAGCTTTGCTCTGTTCATTTCTGCCCCAGGCCCTTTGCTCTCACTGTTCTTTTCTGGGCTTTCTATTTCTGACTCTTGAGATAACTCTTCCTCCAGTTACCCGTCAAAGAGGTGCCCCTTGAGTCAGGGATGGTGCCTCACACCTGCAGTCATAACACTTAGCAGGCAGAGGCAGCAGGTGTGCTCTGAGTGTGAGCCAGCCTGAACTAAACAGTGATTTCTATGCCAACTTGTGTTACTGAGAGAAGCTTTGTCTCACCCCCTAACCACAAACAAGCAAACAGATCAACAGCTCACACTGACTACCAAATGTAAAATGACCCCTCATCACTAGCCAATTACTAAGCATTGCTCTATGCCATTTATTTTATAACCCACAGCACTGCTTTGCTCACTATCCATCCGTTTATATTTTTTTGCTCACTTTCTAGCTCTGATATCAGATCAACTCTGAGCATACAATTGGCTCCTAATAGCGCTTATTAAAGCATCAAAAGAGCGAAGACATGAAAGGATTAGTAATGCACTGTGCAAAGCTGAGCCAACCAAAGGGTGTGGTGAGGGGGTGGGGCACCCGACTGCTGAGCCCTGAACTGCCACAGACAGGGTCGAGCTCCACCCTACCATCAGTGCTGGGCAACACGCTAACACAATTCTCCTACAGGTAGTTTTTCCTCAGATTTTCTCTGGACCCCCAGGGGTCATGCAGAGGCCGATCCTTGAGGAAGGCAAATGGGAGCAGCGCACTGATGCCACAAGCCTGACCTCAGAGTAAAGGGGACACTGATACATTACCACTCTCACTGGTCTGTGGAGACGGGAGAGCTGACAGTGAGCAGAGGTTAGCCCACAGAAGAATCCAATGACCAAGCCTCCATAGGTTCCCATACCCCCAGTTCAAGAGAAGCAGACAGAAGAAATAAAGCCACCCTGACCTCCACGGTGTGAGGTTTTCTCCTTCCCCTCCCAAATCATTAACAAAGACTGACATTGTAGTAATTATCAGAAACGCTTGTCTCCTAAGTGGCGATGCAGAATAATTATCTCAGCATGCAATCAGCGCAGCTATCTTCTTCAAAGCAATTTGTGGCAAGGATATGCTTTCCGAGTGCATATGTCGCCACCACCAGCCCTCTTCTTTCTATTAATAAGTGAGTGCCGGTAACTAGGGTAGACTTGCAAAGCCGTGGATCACAGCATACAGTCAGGAGCGTTGCACTTGTCATTGGTGGATTTGCTCTGGGTTGGAACTTAGTGCATGTGGAGGACAGGGGCTGACATCAGGTGTCTTCCTCAATCACTCTCCATGACTCAGGCTCTTTCACTGAGTCTGGAGGTCACTGTTTAGGCTGTCCTGGCTGGCCAGAGAGCCCCATGGGTCCTCCTACCCAGTGTTGGGATTACAGATGCATCCCCACTTTTGTATGGGTGCTGGGGATGTAATCCAGGTCCAAGCACTTTGCGAACTGAGTCATATCCCAAGTCTCTGGGTCTAGAATTTAAAACTCTGTTCGCTATAATGGCAGGGCAAAGAGGATGCCTGTGCAAAGTCCTTACAAAGATTTACAGGACTCATCTCAGTAGCCAGGGTGCATGTCCCCTACACCTGTGCTCCTGGGGACCTGGCTCTCTCCAGGCTGGGAATACAGCTCAGGGCCTCACATGGACAGGGCACGTGTTCTACCACTGAGCTGTATTCCCAGTCCAGCCCCTGCCTTACTAATAGTCTAGGTCAGAGAGATGGGGCCTAAAAGAAGCTGTGAAGTAAAACCGACCAGCAAACCGGATACTCCAGACCCTAGAGGCAACCCACCTCCGGATGGCTTTATGCAGTCCCCAAAACAGTCCAAAAATCTGGAACATGGCTCAAGTGGGCTTTTTCTCTCCGATTCTCCTGCTTCCAGCCTAGAAAATGCTGAGGTTTTGTCTTTATTGCTTTGGCAGTGGGTTTCCTTGACTCCACCTAAACTCCAATTCGACCCCAAATTAGCAGCAGCCAAAGCTCACCCCTTGCCTCCACCAATCGGACAGGCTGCCATTTCCTCTTTTTGCTCTGGTTAGTATCAGATGTCACTGGGAGTGAGCCTGAGATGATTAGCAGTGCACCCAATTCAGTCATCTGACCTGTCACGTGGCTTGACATGCCCTCCCTCTGCCCATCCTCTGGATCCCTAGTGTCACCCAGTTTTACATGAAGGTACGCAAAAGTCCGTGGGTACCCACAGTGCATGGAGAAGCCGAATGAACGCTCCCACCGGAAAATTTGCTCCCAGCTCCTCACCCAAGGCCAGACACTCCTCACCCTCCCTCCCACCCTCTATCCCCCATTCCTGCAATGAAAGAAGCCAGAAGGTAATGGCATTCTATTATTAAACTGAGGTGTTTCTGTCACAATCCTGGTTCCCAGAAGGCATTTAGGAGTGCTTGGTTCACAGGAGTCTCAAGGAGGGAATCAGGGATCAGCACCCCTACCTTTCTTCGTGTGTGAACGGAATGGCTCTGAGAAGGGAGATGTTCAAACTCTGAAAGCCAGGCCCATGCTCATGGGAGTTGAGATGGGCCCCAGGAGCAGCATTTCTACAAGCCACCAAGCCATGATGCTGATAGTGAATTTTGTTAGTTCATTCCTCTTTGAGACAAGGTCTCACTCTAGCCCAGGCAGGCCTCAAACTTGCAGCAATTCTCCTGTCTCAGCTATTTGGATGCTAAGAGTACAGGCCTGTGTGGTAACACCAGACTCTACTGTTTTCCTTTGTTAAAAAAGAAAAAAGCAAGTTTGTTCAGCCAGGCATAGTGAGGCGGCCCTGTGAACCTTGTACTTGGGGACCAGAGGCAGGTGCTTGATCCTGGTCTACATATCTAGTTCTGAGGGAGGTGTGTGTGTGTTGTGCAGGGGGAGGGGTTGACTCGGTTGCTAGAGCTCTTGCATAGCATGCTCGAAACCTTGGACATCCACAGTACTTCATGACCCGGCACACGCCTGTAATCCTAACACACAGGAGGTGGAATCACGAGGATCCGAAGTTCAAGCTCCTATTCAGCTACAAAGGCATTCCAGGTCAGCCAGGAATACAAGAGACCCTGTCTCAGGAAAATAAATACATAGAAGTAAACGTTTGCCAACCAACATAATAGCAGAACCAAGAAGTCAGAAGGCCAACCTCCTCTCAAGGAGTCCCTGGCATGTCGGAGACACACGTTGACAAACACAAACATGTTTGTTATAAATTATAACATCTGTCCTTGTATGTGGTGAAAGCCTTTTCCGGAGTACCACAACTTAAGCCAGGCTCACTCTGGGAACGTGGAAACAGAACCTTTCATAGCAGCAGGAGTCTGCAGAGACTGGCCAGGTGCCAGCCTCACAGAACAGAGCCCCAACAAAGGTCAGTGCAGCGTGTGGATCTGAAAGGACCAGCATTCGGGCGAGCAGGTGGGATCCTTGCTAGGACTCAGATCCTAGCTTGGCCACCGAAGAAACTGTGACATCTTAATTTTTCTCAGGTTCCCGACCTGGGAACTGGGATCCAAGTCTGTTTTGCTGTGGCAACGTGAAAATGACACAGATTGCAGAAAAGCCACAGTTCAGGTCAGGTTGACTCAAGCATAATGCTATAGCCAGAACTCCGGCTTCGGTAACTTATTGATATAGGGTCTTCTAGAGTCCAAGTTGCCACCAGTTTGCTATTTAGCCCATGATGATTATTTTTCCCCTTTTTCTCAAGACAGGATTTCCCTGCCTAGCCCTGGCTGACCTGGAATTCGGAGATCTCTCTGCTTCTGCTTCCTAAATGCTTGGTATGAAGGAGTGTGCTCCATGCCAGGCTGCCCAATGATGACTTTGATCTCATCTTCCTGCCTCCAGAGTGGGGGTGGGATTACAGGAATGTGTCATCTTACCTGGTTTTGTGTTGTGCAAGGAATGGGACCTGAAACTTTGTGTATGACAGACAAGTGCTCTGTTGGCTGAGCTGCATTCCCAACAGTGGAACACTAACTTCCAAACCAGATAAATTTTGTTTTTCTGATGCTGGGGATGAAGCTCAGGATCTAGTGTGTGCAAGGCAAAGGTTCTGTGGGAAATTATTTTAAGGTGTGTTCCTTTTGTTTATATTGTGAAACATTTGTTTAATGATGTAAAGGTGTGTTCCTTTTGTTTATGCTGCATTTGTTTAACTCTGTGAAGCTGTATGTGTCTTTGCCTGTCTAAAACACCTGATGGTCCTAATAAAGAGCTGAATGGCCAATAGGAAGACAGGAGCGAGGATAGGCAGGACTGGCAGGCAGAGAGTATAAATAGAAAGAGAAAGGAGGAAGAAGAAGAGCAAGAGAACAAGGGGAGGAGGATTTCAGGAGTTAGCCACCCAGCCAGCCATGGACACAAAGAAGAAAAGGAAAAATCCCAGAGGCAAAACATAATTAGGATTATTTAAGAAAAATCAGGCAAGAAATAAGTAAACTATGGTGCAGGAGGTCCTTCTTATTTCTGTTGCTTTCATTGGTTGAATAAAGAAACTGCCTCGGTCTTTTGATAGGGCAGCCCTTAGGTAGGTAGAGAGAACAGAACAGAAGGCTGAGACAGAGAAGGCACTGGGGCAGATGCCATGTTTCTCCAGCCCAAGATGGACTTTGGTTAGAATCTTCCTGGTAAGCCACGACCATGTGGTGATACACAGATTACTAGATATGGGTTAAACTAATATGTATAAAAGGTTAAAACTAATGGGTCAGGCAGAGTTTAAATGAATCCAGTTTGTGTGTAATTATTCTGGATATAAGCTAGCCAGGGCCACCGGGCACAGGAAACACGGCCTGCTAGTCTCATTACTACAAAACTAAGGTGTGGGTATTCTGAACTAAGAATAAGCCCCCGTGTGAGATTTATTTGAGAGCTGGGTGGTGGGCCCCTCAAAAAGCCAAAAGAGTAAAATATCACACACCACAAACACTCCCCTGTCAACCTATATCAACCCTCAGGTTATGTTCTTTAATTCCAAACATGAGATACTTAATATTTTTAATAAGATTTGAATTATTATGCCACAAAGAAAACACAAAGGTTATTTTCTTAATGTTAATGACAAAGGAACAACGGCAACAGAAAGACATTGGATAATGGAAAAATCTGTTGAGCTAAATCAACCAATTTATTTCAAGGATGTGCTGACCTCACAATGGAAACCAGGAGAGGTGCTGCATTGCGGAAGGGGTTTTGCTCTTGTTTCCACAGGAGAAGAAAAATTATGGATACCATCAAAATTGATAAAGGTCCGGTTAGGAGAAAGAACCACTACAAAGGGAGACATGACGACTCATCCACAATGATAATCTTACAGGTGGTAAGACAGGTAGGAGGGGGGCAGGGTTCTGTTCTTTTCTACTCAGGAAAATACTCATCTTCAGAAGATCCTAAAGGACTTTAGATATATGTGAATACTGACGGATAAACACAGTCTACAGCCCAACAAGGATAAGTAAGAGAACCCAATAGGTGCCGTGAGTACAAATCTTCACACACACACACATGTATATATGTATATATGTACATAAATGTATTGATGTGGATACTGGTTAAGGCCTCCTATACATACATACATACATATATATATATTCATAACTATGTAGAGCTGGTTTTAGAGTGAGACTCTGACTCAGTCCCTCTCTAATTCCAAGCCTGTTATTAAGAGAATAACCCAGAGTTTCTGGATATGTCAAGAGTCAGTTGATATAGGACAGAAAATAAACTGAATTTAAAGAACATCTTTCCTTTTCTTTGTATCTATCATAACTTTCATTGATATGTGTAATTAATGTTTTCAGTTTTCTACAATGCATAATGAATTTTTCTACAGCAATTTTTGAAGTTTCCAGGAAGAGGATGACAGCACCGGATGGTGGCCTCATTTTGGTAACTTTGAGTTGTCTTAAACTATGTTGTATTTCCAGGAAAGAAGATGGGACCCATTGACAACACCTTCATCTGACTGATACAACGTCAGGATGCTGATGACACTACTACAGAACCTATTTGGATACCATTCGCCAGGACAATTTCAACTTGGATAGCTGATATGGATCCCCTAGACAAAACGTCATCCCCATGTCAGCAGGAAATAGCTTTAGAGAACAATGTCCCCTCTCCCAGAAAAATTTGCCCTCTGACTTTGGGACTTCATTTAGGGGTTGATTATGCCTTGCATATAATTAAGAGATGGGTGAGGGATAATGGATTGATATTTTTATTGTTTGTAACTTCATGTTCGATGTCTGTTCCCATCGAATATATAGCTATAGTAGAGTTAGATTGATCTTATTTAGACAAAAGGGGGAGATGATGGGGAAAGGTTTTAGCCAATAAAGCTAATAGCCACACCTGCCATTAGCTAATTATTTGGGTTGGACCATCAGGTCCCCCGGATGAATAAAAGGGACGGGCCACACGTGCTTGCTCTCTCTCTCTCTCGCTCTTGGCCCGGTGTTCTCCCTCAGAAAGCGTGGAATCCTGGATCTGGCATTGTGAGTTTGTTTATATTCTTTCATCTATTAAAATATATATATTCTAGAGATAGCTGGCTTGGGTAATTACATCATTAATTACTGCGACAGGTTACCATGCCTATCCTCTTCTACCAAAATATGCCACATATTTTCCAAGTTTTACGTCTTAAAATCGGGTGTATAAGAAGCATGCAAGATGGCTCAGCGTGCAAAGGCCCTTGCTGCCCATCCTGACCTGAGTTTGCTACTGAGTCTCCATATGGTGAAGTGAGAACCAGCTTGTGAACATTGTTCTTTTGCCTCTACTGGCACACGCCGGCACATACATATCCACACATATGATAAATAAATAATGTAAAACTTTTTTAAAATAGGCTCATAAAAATTGTATTTAGGAGGAAGGGTAGGAAGGGGGTGGGAAGAGGAATATAGGAGTAACATACAGAAATGTACAGTATATACTTATATAAAAGTCGTTATGTAACATAGTACCATGTACAATAAATAGGTACAATAAAAATTAAGTAGACATAAATGGTAGCTAATGTTTGCACATACTTTTATAAGGGCATATATTTGTTAGATCAAGGCAAGACTATCTCCTACTTATCTCTTTTAATATATTTCAAAACTGGGTTTCTCTGTAGCTTTGGAGCCTATCCTGGAACTCGCTCTGTACACCAAACTCAAACTCAGAGATCCACCTGCTTCTGCCTCCTGAGTGCTGGAATTAAAGGTGCACGCCACCACTGCCTCACCTCTCCCTAGGTCTTATAATAGGAGTTTTTCACTGCCCTGTTGTGTAGAGAACGTTTCTTCTAGAATATAGCTGATCAGGGCTGGAGAAATGGCTCAGCAGTTAAACCCTTGCAGAAGACTCAAGTTTGGTTTCCAACATAAATAGCAAGTGACTCACACCTTCCTGTAACACCAACTCTGGAGGGATCGGACACTGCTGGCTTCCACTGGCATGTATGTACACACACACACACACACACACACACACACACACAATTTCAGCACTGGGTAAACAGAGGCAAGAAGAATTCTAGGAGTTTGAGGCCAGCCTAGGTTACATAATGAGATCCGGGAAGTCAGGCTGCAGAGTGAGACTCTATCTTAAAACAAATGAATAGAGAAACACATATATTCAGGTGTGTGTATGTGTGTTTTCATACATACAGGAAATCCATCAGATTGACTGTAGACAAATCTGTAATACATTTTCTTGATTAATGGTTGATGTGAGAGGGCCCATCCCCTTGTGGGAGATGCCACCACTGGTCCTAAGGGACTAAACCACGGAAATCAAGCCAGTAGCCATGGTCTGTTTCGGTTCCAGCCCTGATTTCCCTTCGTGAACTATAAACCCTTTCCTCGCCAAGATGCTTGTGGTTATGGACTTTAGTATAGCCACAGGACCCAAACTTACACATATCTTCTGGCTTTCCACTGACTTCAAAGCATTTTCTCTTCATTAGCCCAAGTAGATAAAATATATTGACTTCTTAGTCGTTAATGAAACTTACTGCAGTAACAGCCACAGTCCAGGAAAATTCTAGATGCTGCTTCAGAGTCTTGGTGATATCTCTACCCTAAACTGCCTCTTCACCTACCCCCACCCCCATCTCTCTTAGTTTCTAAAACTGGAATTTTCAATAGTCTGGAGCCAAGAATAGGTAGGTGTTGAGCAAACTATCATTGCCACAGTCAGCTTAAGAGCTATGAGTTTTTAAACTTCAACCTGTTTTTGTTTGAGTGGCTGGGAGAATATTCTGAGAGGTGTGGGGGAAGGGAAAGAATGGTAAAATATATGAAATTATCATATAATAAAATAAGCTTCCGCCTGAGAATATGACAAAATATATGAAAGTATCTGATAATAAATAAGCTTCAGCCTGGAGTTTTGTCCCTTTGAAGGACCTGAACAGGCCATATTCCTTCCTAAAGAGCTTCTCCTGGGTCATCCGGAGACAGGGGTGGTTGCACCTTTACCTTTGTCATTTTGAGAATCCTGAAGGGAAAGCAAGCGATGGGGGAGGAGATGACTAGTGAAATAGCTTAGTTGGGTCCACTGGACGTGTGGACAGCTGTGCTGGTGAGTAGTGAGGACAGTCCCAGGCCTTTATATCCAGAATGAGATGCTGAGTCGCTAATGGCCTCCCAGGGGTTCTGTTTGCCGCCGTGTGTGTGACACCTGCAGATTTCATCAGACTTTGGGTGCATTAGGGCTATCACCGCTCTGACTCGCATTAACCCATGCTCTTGACGTTGCCGCAGAAATCGTGCGGGAAGAACACTTCTTTTCCACGTAATGCAGCGGCGAGTGGGTCTCAACACCTGTGACGTCTGTGGCTTTGAAATCACTGCGGTGACGCATCAAACAAGTTCAGAGTTGCTGCTTTTCGTTGAGAGAAGTGCTGGCCTTTCCATACTCGCCACCCCCCCCCACACGACTGTGCCACATCCTCCCCAACATGGCTCTCATTCACCTTTCGGCTCATTTCATAATTGGTCTCATTTTCAACCCCCTTCCTGACTCTTTATGTGGCCTTTAAGATCTTGCCTTTCCACTCTGGGTCTCATGGCTTGTTGTGTCATGAAACCACAATCTGTGGTTTTAAAAGCCAGCTGGGTGCACTGAGCCAGGTGTACCTAATGTGTCTGCAGGTGGGTGCCATCTGTTACTGGACGGAACTCCATTTCAAATAAATGGACTTGCTATTCTGAATATTTATTTCTTCCCTCTGTTCCCTCAAGTTTCTGTCTTGTTTTCCCCTTTTCATCTTCTTGATAGTTTCCTCCTTTGTCAGTAACTTGCTATCGTGTTCTTAGCTGCTTTGATAGAGAGATTTTTGACCAGTTTAGCCTTTTACCTACTCGTGTTCCTTGGTCTTGCAAAGCAAGTTTGTATTGTACTTGTGTTGATTATTAGAGTATCTAATAGATGCAAGCCTGTCTATCATTTACAGATACAACCCCAAGTGGGATCGTTGTAAAACTGAAACTTGCTTATCAGGTTTCCCCCAACCCCCCAAAGGGCAGCATGACTGTGATGCATTTAGCTAATTATTCTCTATCAGTAAAAACAGTACAATATCAGAGTAAGAACCTGAATAATCAGAGAAGCGGCAAAAGGCAGAGACCCTCTAGAGGCCCCGCCTTCCTGTCTCTCTATCCTCAGCACGCCAAAACCCCTATGGCTACTTTTGGTCGGCTGGTAGCTAGCACACCCTCTGGTTCAAAGCAAACTTTATTGTTAGAATGTGATCAAAATATCACACAACACGAGCGTTTTCTTTTGCATTAAGCTCTTGGGTAGTAAATACATGTTCTTGTCCAAGAAAACCCACTGATGCCCGGCTCGGGGTATACAAAGAAAACAAAGGGAATACCTTTTTCCATGGATTCTGACGATGGTGGCAAAATACCCGTGGCTTTGACACTTGACAGTGCATCATGTAGAGTATCAAGGGCTATGGAAACCTGAGGAGGGGCATCTGCGTTTGGGGGGCCAGGATGACTTCCCAGAGTTGGTGGCTGCTCCGCTGAGTGTAACAGGAAAAACAAGAGCTAGAGGAAGTAGAGTCGGTCACACAGGTCAAATGGCCCTTGGAATTGCTCTTGACAGAAATTCATGTATGTCTACAAGTGGCCAAAAACAGAACAGAAGCTAATTTGTTTCCATTACATAAAGCCTAGAAGTAATATAGTGGCCACTATCTAAAGCTCACTGTTCATTCTTGCACCACTGTGCATGGCTTCTGTCCCCTATAGGACGACGTGACGACTTGATCCAACATGGCTGCAGGAGCTTCAGCCACAAGAGCGTCATTTCAGAAAGCAGAAATATGGAAGACAAAGGCAAGAAAGCCTTTTTTCTTTTCTTTCTTTTTTCTGAGACAGGGTTTTTCTGTGTCGCTTTGGCTATCCCAGAGTAGTCCTGGCTATCCCAGAATTGACTCTATGTAGACCAGGCTGCCTTCGAACTCAGATCTATCTGCTATCTCACAAGTGCTGGGTAAAGGCATGTGTCACCACCGCACAGCTTTTTTTCATGTGTGTTTGTTTGTTTATGTTTTTTGTTGTTGTTGTCTTTTTCAGTGAGTTCCTCATCTGCCATGCTTTTCTCATTGTCAAAGCTCATAGCATAATAAGGGAGGCTAGGGAAGGAAGTCTTGACTACACTATGAACAGAATAGCTGCTAAAAACAAACACAAACAAACCAAAAGAACTACCTGTGCCAGCCACAGTGCTTGCAGGCAGAGATGTAGCGTGCATAAAGAAAGGAAGAAACTCTTAACCTTGTTTCAAGGCATAGACAAAGCTACACAGGTAGTTCAGGCTTAGCGTTTGGTTTGCCAAGGCACCGAGGAAACAAGCAGGTGCTAGGAGAGTCACTGCCCTGCTGGAGAGTTTTATTCTCAGGAAGATGGAGCGTTTTATTCTGAGGAGGCTGGGAATCAGTGGAGGGAGTTGTGGTCTAGATGTCGAAGGGAACATGCATTGGGAAGGGAGGGCCCCACCACCTTGGCAGGCAATGGCAGCCTCTAAGAACAGTGATAGCCTGGGCTAGGAGGCAGCAGGGACAGGAGAAGCAAATAGAAGAAGCCGGAGGTATTAGAGAGGGAGAACTGGTCAGTGTAGGTGGAGAAGACGAAAGATGGCAGACACCAAAGGAGGAACAACCAGGTGGAATGACACCAGCCGTCAAGGCAACAGGCAATTCAGGAGGGTGGGTGGGAAAGGGAGCTCGGCTTGGGTGTTGAGCTACACACTCAGATTGGGTTGATCCACTTCTTAGCAGCTTTGATGAGGTATAATTTACATACCACAGAACTCAGGTGAGTTCTGGAACATGATAGTTGAGCAACCACCACCTCTATCCAGTGTGGGAAGACTTGCTCAGCCCCAGAAAGTTCCCTGAGTGCCCGTTTTCAGTGAGTCCCACCTTTCCCACTTTGGGAATCCCTGCTTCATTTTCTGTTATTTCTACTTCTTAATTTAATAGATTGATCAATATGATGACTGCAGTGATTTTCTGTAACAGACCTAAGGGGGACCTCATGGCTCTAAAGAGAGGGAACAAGAATCAAATCATCTTGGGGCTTTCTCAGCTTTTATGTCTGTCCCCAATATGCTCAAGGGTGGTATCATCTACCTGCTTCCCTTCTTCCAGAGGAGGGGGTCCCCTGTTAACTAGAGGACCCCCAGCATACAGGGCTTATTTACTAACATGACAAATTTTTGTTTTGTTTTATTAATTTAAAACATATGTCAATAATTAGAGTTCAGATTTCAGTTATATCATAAGCCTGAAGAAATAATGCCTAACCAACCAGTGTGTAACACCTCAGTTTTTGGAAACAATGTCTGGCTTTCCCATGGGAAATACATTGATAAGTGGCTCAATCACTACTCCTTCAGTAAGTGTTTATTTGTTTTAAATTTGCTTTATTTTTGTCCAGTGTGGTAGTGCATGCCTTTTATCTCAGGACTCAAGAAGCAGAGGCAGGTGGATCTCTGAATTGGAAGCCAGCCTGGTCTACATGGTGAGCTCCAATCCAGCTCCATAGAGGGATTCTGCCTCAAACAAATGAACAAACATACAAGATTTATTTTATTTTTAAACCTGTGTGGGTGTGTGCAGGTGAGCACCAGTGACTTTGGGGAGAGGGGAGAAGAGGGTTTCCTGGAGTTACAGGTGATTATTGTCAGTGCTGGGAACTGGACTTGGGTACTCTGCAGGAGAGGTACATGCTCTGACTTGCTGAGCCATCTCCCCAGACCCTTCAGTAAGGATTTCTAAGTGCAGCCCAGTCATGTGAGACTTTAAGGGTTTAGTCTCCCTGGATACAATTACCATTTGGGAGGCTGTGAATAATTTCCCATGTAAACAGGGGCAGGTGGCGACCTCAGCATCCTTGTGGTTCTGTTGAATGTATGAAGACAAATCTGTTTGAAGGATCCTGATGTTTCCAAGGCAAACTATCCCATTAGGGTCCTGCTTCTTAGTACTTAATCTTTGAGCTTATTACAGATATCTAAAGTCTCTTAAATTCCATTTCAATTTTATCTGTCTTGAGTAATGTCAAGATTTCTTAATTAGCTACAAACAGTATCAACACTATGAAGCCTAAACTGCTGCTTTGGATATAATAATTATCAGCCACTTCTCTCTCTGCTCTCCCAATTGTCTCAAAGCATCAGGGATTCAAAGTGGCTTGAGGAAGGCGACTGTGGCCCCATTGTATTTTCACTCCTCAGAAAGGTTTTGTCAGCCTCCCCTAGTCCATCACTTGCAGAGATAGGAACCACTTGGTTAACGTGATAGCAGCCACAGGCTTTACAAACTATCCTATCATGAGAAAAGCAAAGCTGTTGCATCAGACAGTCCACAGGTTGAACCTTGGCTCAGCGAACTGCACCAGCACTGCGGCTTATCTCCAGAGAAAGTGACAGAAAAGGGCTTACAAGGCATTCCTTCCTCAGCCTCTATTGTTTTCCCTTGATGGATTGCCTCAGCTGTGATAGGTGTGGAATTCTAGCTACTGCAAGATGGGTGTCTAGAGAGTACAGTTAAACCAGCCGGAACCCCACACAGGAAGGAAGAGGAAAAGGTTACGCTCAAGTTCAAATACGTCTTCTCTTCATGACTTGTCTGATGCCATTTCGTTATAATCAATACCTTAACCACAGAAGTGAAGAAGCATATGGTTTTTATCACTAGTGCCAAATCCATGCGACTGCTGCTTCCTGTCAGGTAGGTACTACATGAAAAGAATTCTGAGACAAAGTCTGAGCTCTGTGAGAAAGATGGAGTCATTGATTAGTAATGTCTGTCTGTATCGGCCGAGGGAGAGATTACTAAAGCGTGTAGGCTGGTCTCATCCTTGCTGGAGTTCAAACCTGCTTTTGTCCTCAAGTACGCTGAGTAATTCCGATTCCCCCAGCTGATATGGCTCCTTCTTCCCACAATATTCATAGCTCACGGTTCAGACTTCTGGCACACCTGCCACAGCCTGCCCCATGCCCATATTAGTCACATGTGAGTATTTGCATCTCTTTCCATAACTCCTGCTGGATAGGGGGAAGGGCATCTTGTGTTCATCCCGCCTCCCAGGTCTCTCCTGACACCCTATGGCACTCTATACCTACCCAGCACAAGACTGCTTGCAGCATGTAACTCTATGGAACTGAATATTAGTACAGCCCCTAAGGGAAGAGAGAGCCCTGAAGAAGTGCAGCCAGGGATGGGAGAAAGTTTGAAGAGAGAGGAGCCGAGGGCACTTGCTGTCATCACCTATGGCTGCTGCAGCAGGCTGCCACCAACTTAGCTACTTAAAACACACATTTATCACCTTACAGCTCAAGACTTTATAAGCACAGTGTGGTGGGGCTGTGTTCCGTGTGGAGGCTCGGGAAAGATTCTGCCTTTGTCATCACCTCCTGCAGAGGCTGCCAACATGCATTCCTTCCTCCTGACCCAGTGTGGAGCATCTGCCCAGCCCTGGGCTTCCCTCCTTCCCACCACCTTGTCCACAAGAGCACTGTGTTTGCCTTGACTCAGCAGGCTTCCTCCCAAACAGTCTCTGTTGGAATCGGCTGAGAGGCAGCCTTGCTTCTACCTGCAACTTTGCCTCTCATTGCCGTGTGTTACGGGGACTCTGGGATGTTCTCCGCAGGCTCAAGTGGTGGTACTGTGGGGGGCGGCGGGGATGAGAGGGGCTTTGGAACTTTGAGGAGGTGGGAGCTGGCAGGTAGAAGTAGGTCGGTAGACACAGGCTCGTGGCAGTTATATCCACCCTCGCCTCCAGCCTCCTTGTGCGGCTGCTCACTGAGCATACTCTTGCTACCATGAATTTGGACCTTGTGCCCCACAGCTGTGACAAACTGAAACGCTGTAGCGAGCCAAAGTAAACCTGTCTTCCCTTCATTTGTTGTAGATTCTGTCACACTGACTAAAAAGCCACTGATATACCACATGAAGAACACATTTACAGGCTCTGGGGATTAGGATGGGGACATCTTGGGAGGGACTATTATTTTACATTATAGAATATCCTCAATTATACATACAGATAACCCTGGCCTTCTAGCAGGCTGAACTACAGCAGTTTCTCCCAAGTCAGAATCGGAGTTCCTTCATGTTCCTCACAACACCCAGGAGATACTGCTTGTGGGCCCCAGGAGTTGTAGGAAGGAGTGCTGCGACATCATGCAAGCATGAAGGTGGCATTAGCCAAGCTTCTGTTGTACTGAGAACCTTGGCTGGGGCAGCTAGCTGTTCTGGAGCCCTGCAGGATGCTTCTCCCACCCTCAGACCAGGCCCAGGTCTATTGGGGATCTCAAAGGAGCCTGCCCAAAGGCTGGAGGTTTGTGGGACAGCACCCTTTGCCTCCTGAAATGTGTGCATTTTAAGCTTCATGCCTCAGGTTTCATGGGGCAAAGGATTACAGAAGGTCCAGCTACTTTTGTACAAGCAGGAAAGAGGAGGGCAGAACACACAGAAGGAAACATACATTAATATCTCAGAAATGTCTCAGGCCACACCTTGGCCTGGCTCTGCCTACAGCCTGTCTCAGCTCCAAAAATACCTCATGACAGCCCTTCCTGGGGACTACTTCCCACAGATGTCTCAGGACTCAGTGGTCCCTGAGCCCTGCACAGGAGTCAGCCACCCTGTCCACTGGCTATGACGTTGTCGATGACCAGGCCTGGCAGGGCACACTGGAACCTACAATTGTGAGCGACTCATCTCCACAGCGGGCAAGGGGACCACCCTATGAAGATTTATGGGTTCCGGGAGGGGCTGACTACTGCAACAGAACAGTGTTAAAGACAGGCCAGCAACAGCAGGAATATCTAGTAATGACATGTGACAAACATTGGGTAGAGAAGGCCTTCCTAGAATGTGTAGTTTTCTGTTGGCTTTGTGGCAGAGGAGAGAGTTCAACTACTTGTGGAAAATGAGCATGAAAAGGTGCGAGTTCCATGGTTGCGAGAGACAGAGGGAGGTCCTGACAGTGAAAGCCCTTAACATGGCCTCAGAGGCACAGATGGTCCTGGCTAGGGATGAGGTTTGGAGGAGAAGCCAGCAGAGTGGAGGCATGGGGGCCTGGAGGCAAGTACACCATGGGAAGTCTGTGAAAGCCTTCTAGGCTTTTCAATTTACCTGTTACTCTACCTGCAAAGACCAGCCAGACAAATCCCACTCTTCCCCTCATAGGATTTATCCAAACACTTCCTGTAACTCTCCAAAAGATGCTTACCTTGGTATCTAGAAATACCTTGAAATGTGTCTGTTGACTTTGTTCTGGCATGAGTTTCTGGATCTGTTATAACGTCCCTAACACATTACTGAGTGGGAAGACCCAAGTGTTGTGGCCACAGCTGGGTCTACCCAGCTTGCCTTTCTTAGGGGAACTCACACCTGAGGTCCTACTAATCTGTCAGTCATGGACCCCCTCACTGTGTAGACACAATGATTGGTCAGGGACAGACACATGACTCAAGTTTGATCAGTCATAGGATTGATCTACATGGGCACAGACTGAACACAGCGATTAGTCAGGAGTGTGCACATGACCCAACCTTGTCCAGGAACAGGACCTCTGGACATGATGATTGGTTCATGATGATCACATGGTCCAAGCAAAGGCAAGGTGAGTTCATCTGGGGAGATGGGAACTCCCTAGAAGAGCAGAGAGCCCTGCTTTCTGCTGGGACCGCCAAGCAGGGCCTTAGCTGGCTGTAGGAGGTAGCCTGCGGAAGGAGAGAGAGCTATGACAGAAGGGAGGTAGATTGACACCGAGCTGAACTTGGAGTCGGGACACTCCTGGGCTTTTTCAGTTGGGTGAACTGAGAAATTCCCTTTTCATATTGAAGTTCTTTCGAGTTGAGTTTGTTACTTACAACCTGAAGGATTCTAACGCTTTCATCAGATGTAGTTTTTTAGTAGAAGAACAGGCTTATATTAGAGTGGATGCTGGAGGCACTGTCTCCTCGGGTTCTTTCCTGTGGTCATCATGGTTATGCTGTCATCTGCAGTGTGTGCGCCTAGCTACCCCCTCCCCGACACACACACATACATACACACACACACACACACACATACACATACACACATCCTCTGCTGTCCTGTGGCATTGAGAGGCAGCGTGGCCTGTTCTTGTCCCCACCTCATCATCAATATCTCTTGCATCCATGCAGCTGAACACACCACGATGAAGCCATCCCGAGCAGTCTGGGAAGTGCCCATCAAGAGAATGGAAGCCTGCACCATAAAACGTGCGCCCTGAAGCCCCCATCCCAGGCCAGGTTGCCCTGGAATGGTACAAAAGAATGAAAGCTAGTTGCAGAAAGGAAGGATGGTGTAGTGGTATAAGGCATGGTCTCAAGAACCAAACTCGTGTCCCATCTCAGGGTCACTGTCTTGCTAACTAGCGTAGAACCTAAGCTTCTGGTCTCTCATTAGCCTTGTCTGTTGAGCGGAGCAATGGTGACAACTGACCCAGAGGGCTGGGCTGTGCACTTAGCCTACTACTATGGCTGCTAAACAGACCCCCAGACCCAGAAACAGACAGCTCAGACCCAGCATCCCAGGGACCATCCATGACATCCCAGTCTACTCGTTTGCTAGCTGTGACGCATTGTGAGTCAGTGTCCCTAAGACAATTTTTCCCATCTGAGAGAAGGAGGTAATACCTTCTTTCAGGACTGTGTGAGGACCGGCTGCAACAGGGTTGTAGACTGCTTGGCACGTAGCAGCTACTCGGGACACCTGTGCTGTCATGGTGATCAAAGTCGTTCTTTCTTGAGAGGTTGAGAATGAACCATCCCAGATGCCTGTGAATGCAGCGGACTCTGCCAAGTGTGAAGTGTGATGGGGGGGGGATGCATTTAATCTGACGCAGCGTCAGAAATGCTGCTCTGGAAAGAGCCCTCAACCGTTGCACCTGGACACACACACACACGTGCACATGGGCAGGCACACACACCCTCATGCCAGGGACCTCTATCTTTCCATGGTCTCGAGGTGACTTCTCTGATAACTGGTTCCAATAGTTATGTTCTTTTTTTTTTTTTTTTTTTTTACCTATTCTAAATCAAATGGCCTATCCTGATGCTTCCTTCAAAGTCCTCTCCTTGTGCAACGTGTAGCCATGTCCTCCCTACCTTCCCTGGGCGTTTCCTTAACACTTTACCTTCCTTGAAAGGGTGTCCATGTGGACAGACTCAACTATTATGAAGAAATAACTCTCATTTGAGTGCAGCTTTAATTACATCATTACATTTTACTTTCAACCATTTTAATTGAATACTTGAAGATTCATACTTTATACAGATTTAAGCATATTGTTACACTAAGATTACACACACACACACACACACACACAGAGAGAGAGAGAGAGAGAGAGAGAGAGAGAGAGAGAGAGAGACAGAGAGAGAGAGAGATATTTTTCCTGTTCTGAGTGTCAAACCTAGGCCTCACACGTTAGGCAGGTGCAACTCCTGAACCCCAGCCTCTGCCCTTGGTGCCATGTATCTCTTCTCTCCCTCACAAACACTAATGCTGTTGAAGGAAAAGATTTTAAGCTTTAAAGATTTTAAGAGAAAACTGGCAGGCTTTTTAAAAATATCAACTTTAAAATTGCAATTGGAGAAATATTAACAAAGTCAACCACTGTGTGGAGAGTATCAAGGGTGAAGACTAGGAAGAACTGTCACCAAACAGGCATTTCTGAGCCATTTTAACAAGGAGAAGGGGCAACTACAGTCTCAATAAGGCCACATTTTGAGAGAACCAAGAGAGATCCATCCCATGTGGAGGAGAAGGTGTTCTCTCAGTTGCTACCTCTGACTCCTGTGGTAGCCAGGGACTGATTTCTAGGTCCTCCCTCAGACTGGGTAGGCAGGTGGGCTTGGGAGTGGATAAAGGTCGCATTCATATGGCTCTTTCCATCTTCAAGGCAAGAGAGATGGCTGAGCACCCAGATCAATGAGCTGTGGTATAACCGCAGACAAACAGCCACCTCTGAGACAAAACACAAACCAAAGGTTTTGCCAGGCTATTCCATCCGTGCCATACCCCAGTGTTTTCTATCTGTACCCCTCGGCATTCTGCCCTCTCAGCATTTTATCCTGTCTGCCTTGTATTGGCCCCTGTTTCCTGGGTGGATACTTTGCCTTCCTGGTCTGTCTGGGAGGCCAGATTGGGCAGGATAATTAACCCAGGTTTTATAACTAACTATACCAGTCTGAATCCCAGCAGAGAGCCTTAATGGCCGAGAAGAATCTGGTAGATGTTTATTATTTGCCCCTTTGAAAGTTTTGCCTTTAACCTCTCCTGAGCCTCACCTAGCCCATTCATAAACTATTAATAGTGTCTGCCTTATAGGTTAAGAGTTAAATGAGTTAACCCAGAACAAAGATTACCGCATGGTAAATTCCTAACAATCTAGTCCCCCTTGCCCTTGGGCAGGGGGATCTTTCCATGCCCTGCCTGAAGCTGCAGAATATTAATGCATAATTTAATGCCTTTGAATTTAGCTGAGCTCTCCTTATGCATCGTGGCTGTTAACTTTTGCAATTTGAGATACAATAGCAATATCAGCATGGGTTTCTTTTCTCCTTACTATGCTGTAGGTAGAAGATTTGGGTTTTTTATTGTAAAACAAATCTTAGAGACACCAGGATTGGGTTCTTTCCATCCAGACAAAAATTTTTATCTAAAAGAATAATTTACTACTTCTTTTTGGTGTGTCAAAACGTCCAGCATCCCTGTTCTTACAGAGTTATCACTGAACAAAATAAAGCTTTATTTAAACCCAAACACCGGGATATGGCAAGCTGGTCTGACAACCTTCTGTAAGTAATGGGTGGGTAATATACACAACATGAATATGCTGGGCAAAGAGATGGTAACTCCTGGGAGGGAGCTGGGTGCCGTGAGATTTCATCACGCTTGCGACAATGGCGTACAGTTTAAAACATGGATGCTCTTAATCCTGGAATTTCCCATTTAACATTTTCAGGCCACAGTTGACTATGATAAACTGAAGCTGAAAGGAAAACCTTCAGGTAAGAGGCACCATTGTGCCATTCGCAGCTATTACTTCTACTTTCATTAACATCACTAGTGTAAATGTGGTGTTTTCCAAGGCTTTAAGTGCCCTGCTTCAAGAAAAAACACTTGTTGTCTAGCTTCTTTCTTGTATGATTAAAAAACAAAATCAAAAACTCTGCCTCAAAGAATAAGTTCCACATCAATTACAATTCCACATTAAATTTAGGATATGACACCATTTTTAAATTTGAACACAATCTTAGCAACGAAATTTAAAATGTAGGAGTAAAATAAATAACAGCTTACGTTCATCCCAGCAACAAGAAGAAGCGGTAAGGGGTGGGGGAGGCGATGGCTCAGCAGGTAAAGCGTTTGCCACACAAGCATGAGAGCTTGTGTTTGGTTCCCCAGACTCCACGCAGGGCACATCTGGAATCTTAGCACTGAAGAGCAGAGACAGAGGAATCCTGAGGCCTCCTGCCTAGCTAGTTCAACCAAATAAAGATGGAGAGGGATTGAAGAGACACTCAGCACTGACCTGTGCCTCTCACTATAGGTGGTAGTTTCTGCCCTGACAGCCGCTCTCCAAGTAACCACAAGAGAGACTTATTAATCATAAATGTTCATCCGATAACTCAGGCTTGTTATTAACTAGTTATGTTTTAAGTTAACCCATATTCCTTACACTCTGCCATGTGGCAATACCTTGTTAACATGGCAGTTCATCTCCTTTTAAAAGCTTTTTAGGTCTTATGTGAATGTACATAGATTTTTTTCTTTATATTATTTTATTCCCCTTTAAGGACTTTATTATTTTGAAACTATATATTTCTTTTTATGACTGTCTATACCCTCTTTTTTCTCTCCCAAGTGTATGTATATTTTTAAACACATTGTAACTTGCTTAGATGTTTTTTGGTTTAAATTCCACTTTAAACATGCACATACACACATGTGAGCATGTGTGCATGCATATACACAAAGAGGCACATAGAAACATGCACTCATACACATAGACACACACACATGAATACATCACGCACACACACACACACACACACACACACACACAGGAAGAGACAGAGTGACAGAAACAGAGAGAGAACACAGGGGAAGTGAGATTTGTCTGAACAGGGCCTACTAACATGATCCCTGACCCATGGTCTACTCTGTGCTTAAGTGGCAATCAGACGCAGAAATCCCTCCTAAGGAGTTCTGATTCTCTCAAATCCCTTTCTTGCTCCCTGGAATTCCACCACTGGCGGCCGGTGTCAGAGCGCTGATTGCTTTCTTTCTGGAAGCCTTTGTATGCCCAGAGGCTTCACCCCTACTCTCCAGCAGTATATAAACCCTTGCTTACTCTAAGTCACATAGTAAAAGCATTCGAGTCAAGACACTAGTCTACATAGTTTAACTGTCATTCAGAGTTCTCGTTTCTGTCCTTCAGGCCAATCAATGCACATAGGGTTTGCCTGCAAGAGTCTGGTAATGCTACCATCCTGACATCCTGCTGTTGGCAATTGTGCTGAATTTTCCACTTTTAAGGGAGCAGCTACGGTTGTATTGAAGCAAGCTGGCTCAGGCTAAGTCGCTCTCCACTTGGTTCATTCAGCTCTTCCATGTACAAGACTCACAACATAGAATTCTCACTTAAACTTAGTGGAAAACTGGAAAATGAATGGAACTCTTTTTTCCCCCCAGGTCTTCACAAACTCAACCCACACCTCCATCCCAGGGATAGCAGGCAGGGTGGTGGCTCACACCCAAGCATTTGGAGACAGCTGGCTCCTTCTGCTCTCAGTGGAGGTAATACTCAAGTGCCAGCCAACCACACCATGGCCTGCACTGGGTCACCAAGTTGCCAGGCTTCACTCAGCAGTTCCCATAATGTGGCAATCACAGGTTAGGTAAGTGCAAAATGTGTGCAGAAAACAGAAGCTGTAGCCCTGCTAAGGGGCTGATGGGTTCTCTGCAAGCCTCCCTCTGCTCTGCTCACTATATAAGGAGCACTGAGAGGGTCTCTGCAAACCTCCTTCTGCTTCTCTCACTATATGGCACACAACTCGGTTCATAATGTTTTTTATTAAAAAAAATCAGTGTTATGTGTATGGGTGTTTTGCCTGTGTTTATGTCCACGCACTGTGTGTGTGCCTGGTGCCCTCAGGGGCTAGAAGAAGGCATTGAATCATCCGTAACCAGGGTTACAGATGGTTCTGGGCTGCCATGTGGGTGCTGGAATCAAACCCAGGTCCTCTGGAAGAGCAGGCAGTGCCCTTAACTTCTGAGCCACCTCTCCAATCCCTAGAATAAGATTTTAAGACATTCATAGACTTTAAAGAAATATCTTATCAACCAACAAAAATATTATCTAATGAAAGTAGAAAACAAGTTAGCTAAATATTGATTGAATTTGTCCCAAATAATTCATATAAACCAAATGTAAATGATCAAATATTCACAAAGTGGAATAGCCCCCCACCATCAGTTTTGAAGTTTTCAGGTTTATTGCAGTCATTGACAATAAAGTGTGAAACAAGAAGGCATGTCGCACGAGTTCTAATTGGTCTTAGTAATAAAACCTGGGGTCAGATATAGGGGTTAATGCTGAAAACTCAGAGGAGCAGAGAATTAAGCCACTAGAGAGTTCTTACCTCTACCAATGCTCAGACCTAATGGGCAATCCTGTCTCTACAAATCCTCAGACTGCTGCTGTTTCTATAACACCTCAGACTGCATCCCTCTATGAATTTTCAGACTACATCCTGATACTGAATCCTCACACTACATCTGAGCTCCTGCCTTATATTCCTCTCTCCCCTCAGTCATATCACTCCTGTCTCCACCTCTCTAGTGCTGGGATTAAAGGCATGTGAACCCAAGTGATGGGATCACCTCTGTCTGAGCTCTGTTTCTCCTTTAGACAGATTCAATCTTGTGTAGCTTGGAGTGCTCTTGAACTTACAGAGCTCCATCTGCCTCTGTCTCCCAAATGCTGGGATTAAAAGTGTGTGCCACCACTGCCTGACCTCTATGGATAATTAGTGGTTTAGCTCTGCACTCTGATCTTCAGGCAAGCTTGTTTGTTAGATTAAAAGCAAAATATCACTACATTTCCCCTTTTTGTCTAAAATAAAAAAGACTATAATCAACAAAAGAAAAATGATATACAATAAACACAATTAAAACTAAATACAATATATAGGCAAGAAATACATCAACAATGTCTAGTCCATTTGCATTTGAAAAATTCAAAGAAAATGTCCCATTATCTATCCTATCTTGGTAAGTCCAAAGTCTTGTACATAATTCACTTTCTATCCTAACTTGAATTGCCATCCAAAATTGTCTTTTGCTATCTCTCAATCTTATACACTTCACACCTCTTTAATGAGTTTTTTTTCTAAGTCTGGTAAACATAGAGAACTGTAACTATCTAGTCTTTAATTCCCTCAGAAACTCACAAAGGAACGAAAATTAATGGAGTAAAGCAGGAAGTACAAACAAGTGACTTCTAAAAATGTGAGAAATAACAAACAGCTGACTGCCTGAACACCCAAGTTTCCTCTACAATGTGGGGGCAGCCATCATCAGCCTACAAGTCTAGCATATTTGGCAAACTTTTCAATGAAGCAGGATTTTGAAGGACTGTCCCACCTTGTCTTGGCAAGGTTGGTAGTCATTCTCTTTTGTGTCCTCCTTGTCCAGTCTGGGCAGCATACTGTCAGCAGTCGAGGGAAGATCATTTTCTTGCCCAGTGGCTTATTTTTGCCACAAAGAAAGCAAACTCCATGTGGAGTTTCTTTGATACCCTTCTTCTTCTCCAAAGTAAATTGGTGCTGCCAGGAGCAAACATGTCTCATTGTCATAAAAAAAAAGAATGTATGTTATTAAAACATCTTAAATGCCATATTCTGGAGATCTCTGAAGTGTTTGAAGATGATCTGTTTATCTAAAACATATCTCTGTTTGACCTTGTAAATATACCTAGTATGACTAAAAGTTCTATTGTAAATAGGTGACTAATTACTAACCTGTGTTTCTTTATTAACCTAAATAGTTGGTAATCATAACTTTCAAGGACCAGAAATTCGCATTACATTGTTAAATAAGCTGCATAGGTACAATACATTGAAAAGGACTAGAAATGTATATACAGTATGTTCTAACAAAATCTCAAATTTATATTAATATACAAAAGTCCAATCCAATATAAAATATGTAAAACTATTAGTTGCTTTTTAAAAGTACATTCAATAATGTACCTTTTTATCTTACCATATATATATATATCCTCCTTTTTTCTTTTCAGAGTAGATTCAATAATCTACCCTTTTATCCTATCTGTATTATTTTCTTTTCAAAACAATAACCCTGAATCTAATTTCCTTTGCTTAGCTTTTTTTCCTGATCATTACCAATAACAACTTGTAACCAAGTGGCCCAAACAATGAAAAATATCCATAGTCCAAAGAAAGACCAAAAACCAACCACCCTACCTTTTGGGAATGTGGGTGTCACATTCTTAAAAATACTTCCTGCTGTCTGGGGGCAACAGTGTCTTTAAGGGATCCTGAAAAGAAAATTTGGGATTAATTGTCAAGTCCTGGAGGAGATAGCTGTATCATTTGTTGTCCAGTCTCTCCATAATGAGAAAGTGCAGGGCTTGTCTCAAGTCCTGGCTAAAGTAGTCTGTGAGGCTGGATCCTCTTAGTTAACCACTTCAAAATTGTCCCAAGCAGTTTGTAGTCCAAAGTGGTAGTTTTCAGCCTACTGGTATCATCATAATCCTAGTGATATTATTGTGAGGCCCCATCTTACTTTTGGAGACTTTATAGGTCGCTATTCAGTTCACTGCAGAAAACTGAGAGACTCAAACCTGAAATCATGTACAGGAAGGTAGATGAAACTTTTTCTAAGAATTAGTTAGTACTCTATATGACCATTAATATTGTACAAAAAGTTTTTAAAATATATATTAATAAAAATATGTAATAGTCTTATAAATTTTAAGATAATATTTATACCTTAAGAAAAGGTCAAAATAAAACCAAAGAATTATGAGATTAGTGGCAATAAAATAACCCCTTAATTTTAGTTTCTCTCCTGTCCCATATCAAGTGGTTCTTCTGACATGAGGCAGAGATT
>JAQHUG010000073.1:840968-977751 GCA_028555095.1 Dicrostonyx torquatus
AAAAAAAAAAAAAAAGAAAAGAAAAGAAAAGAAAAAGTAGGACATTTCCTTATAATTTCCTTGTCTTGTTACCACATGATTGAAAACTCTAATATTTAACTCTTTCTATTTACATGATGTTTTTTTATAATTCTGAGGCCTTCAGGACATTTCCAATCAATAGTTGTTCAATTCCTTCATACATTGTGCTAGAAGGCAAATACAGAATTCCAGGTGCTAGTTGATTTTTCAATATGCTGAGCAGTTAGCTGCTCCTGTACCAGCTGTTCTAAGGCCTACAGTTTCTCCATTGTTAAAGGCCATTGCACAACCCATACAGGTTTGTCCATTAACCATTTTAAAGGTAGGGCTATTGGTACTTTTGAAATATCAGGCTGTTTGTGCCCTGTTCTTGTACAGTCTGAATGGTCAGTGACTGTTCTTTAAAACCTTGCAATATTTTCCCTGGACACATATGTTAATTTATGGTTTGTTTCTAAGATTGGCGGAATGTTAATCTGAGTATTCCATTGCAGTAACAAGTCACATCCCACAAATTCATTGCTATGTTAGCCACATATGGCTTTAACTTCCCTCTCTGTCCTTCTGGCCCTATACATTTGACTATCTCACACTCTGTTTTACCTGAGATAAAGTTCCAATCTCTAAAAGCTGAATATTTGCCTCCTAAAGAGGCCAATTTGGATGCCAAGGTTCTGGTGAGATTATTGTTACATCTGCACATGTGTTTACCAGATCTTCAATAACAACAACATTTATTCATATTTTTAACTTTGGCCTTTATACATTTATAGAAGTTTGCCAAAATACTCATTTTATAATTTCTCTTGAATTTTTTGTTCTCTCTTCTACAGCTGTTCTATCATCCAGTGAAGTATGGTTTCTTACAATAGGCTTTAGGTTCTTTAATTACTCTGAGAAGGAGTTTCCTCCAGGATGACAAGAAATGACTGAACTGAATTTGATGTGGGAGCCAGTGAAGGGCCTCTCAAGGAGTTTCCTGAGCATAAAAGGTTACCTTGACTGCCTCTTGTTGATCTATATTCATTAATCCAATGCCTGCTTTTGCCATACCTTCTGCATAATCAAGAAGGGAAGGGCATTCTATTTGGACTATGCTTAGAAAAAACATTGTTTCTAGGAATGCCCTGTTTACAATCCCTTTTAAGGAGACCTTGTTTGCCACAATTGAAACACTTGACATTTTCTTTTTTCTTTTTTGTGTTGTTTTTCAAAACAGCATTTCTCTGTAGTTTTGGAGACTGTCCTGAAACTATCTCTTGTAGACCAGACTGGCCTCAAACTCACAAAGATCTACCTGACTCTGCCTCCTGAGTGCTGGGATTAAAGGCGTGTGCCACCACTGCTCATTTTAACACTTGACATTTCTATTTTTCTTCAAACCTCTAGAAATCACCTTTCCTCTCCAAGAATCATCACAGTTATGAGATTCAATATTGATTGTATCTTGGATCCATTCCTCCAGTGATGCCGATCTTACCTTTAATGGCCTAATTAACCTTTTGCATTGAGAATTAGCATTTTCAAGAGCAAGAGAGTCAATTATCATTTGTCTAGCTTCTGAATTTGGTATCATTCTCTTTACTGCTGATCTCAATCTTTGTAAGAAATCTGTGAAGGTTGGCTGGACGGTGGTAGCGCACGCCTTTAATCGCAGCACTTGGGAGGCAGAGACAGGCAGATCTTTGTGAGTTCGAGACCAGCCTGGTCTACAAGAGCTAGTTTCAGGACAGGCTCCAAAGCTACAGAGAAACCTTGTCTCGAAAAACAAAACAACAACAACAACAAAAAATCTGTGAAGGTTTCTTTCAGGCTCTGTATGAGTTTAGTAAGTAACTCAGTCTTCTTTCTTACTTCTCTAGTTCTGTCCCAAGCATTCAAAGCTGCTGCATGGTATAAAGTCATGGTGTCGCCATTATATAGGGGATTGCCTTTCTATATTAGCAGTATCTCCTTCTCCATGAAGTTAATCTTGAGATATTTCCAGACCGGTAGCCCTACTCCATTGTTCAATGATTTTAGCCTCTTCTATCCACCAGGTCCTCCATTGTAACTGTGGGCCAGGCTCCAAGATTGCTATAACCAAGTCTCTCCAGTTTTGAGGGATGATTCTATTACAAGTTGACCATGAGTTTAACATCTGCTTCATAAATGGTGAATGCATGTCATATGATACTATTGCTTCCTTGAATCTTGAATCTCCTTAAATCTAACATTGATGCATGAGTTCAATCAGCTCTTACAGAGTCTTGGGGATTTCTATCATTTGTCAATTCCTGTAAGGTTACTGAATATATTAAGGTTGATTGTTTGAAAACCTTAGGTTGTTCTTCTCTAACCTTATAAAGAAATGCTGAAATTGGTTCTCCTTTAAATTCTTCTATCTGGATTTGAATATCTCTATGATCTGTTTTTATTAAGTTTTTCTAAAGCCTGTATCTTGGCACTCATATCAAACAATTTTTTTAGAGATAAACCAAGAATTACCAAGGTGATAATTAACATTATGTCAATCCCAGTTAAGCTGATTATTTCTTCATTTAATTATTCCTTTTTAAATCATGCATTGCATAATTATACAGAGACCTAACTCTCTCCATCATAATAGCATTTTCCATTCATAACGTGGGAAAAAACTCTCTCTCTTAACTAATTCCTCCCTTTAAAAATTCCCAATTTTTTCACTAAATCTACCGCCAATAACAATGAAGATGTAAGACTGATTACTGATGCATAGAAAGCCCACCAGGAGAGGAGAAAAAATATTTTACCAACTAGGCAGTGACTCTGGTCTTGTGTAGTTCCAGCCTATGCCTGTGACTGCAGAGCCACAGTCAAGTAACTTTTTCGTGACTACATAAACCAAAAGTTGGGTGCCAAATGTAACATGAATTCTAATTGTAAAACCCACAGTCAGACAAAGGAGTAAATGCTGGAAGATCAGAGAAGCAGGGCAGCCAACCACTAGAGAGTTCTTACCTCTACCAATGCTCAGGCCAAATGGGCAATCCTGTCTCTATACAACCTCAGGCTGAATCCTCAGACTGCATCTGAGCTCCTGTCTCCTCCTGACTCATATTGTTTTCTCTGCCCAGCCATATATCCCTTCCTGTCTCCACCTCCCTAGTGCTGGGATTACAGGCATATCCTAGGTGCTAGAATCACCTTTGTGTGAGCTGTTTCTCTTTTAGAAAGATTCAATCTTCTGTAGTCCAGGGTGACCTTGAACTCACAAAGATCCGGCTGCCTCTGTTTTGAGTGCTGGGATTAAAGATGTGTGCCACCACTGCCTGGCCTCTATGGATAACTAGTGGCTTAGCTCTGCACTCTGATATTCAAGCAAGCTTTGTTTGTTAGATTACAAATAAAATATCATTAAAAAGACATTAAGTTTTATTCCTCTGTTACAGCCCCAATGATAAGAAGAGTGAACCGGAACACCTCACCTATTAGGATTATGACAATGACAGCAGCAATAACTAGAATGGGCACAGCAGCACCTGCTAGTAATATGTGGAGAAACTAGAATCTTCACACATAGCAGGTGGGAGTAGAGAATGCTAGAGTTGCTGTAGAAAATAGTTCAGTGAATCCTCAGTTACAGGTTTACCACCTGGCTCAGCGATCACTGTAAAGAGCAGAAAGGAATCTTCAAATGCTTGAACGGGAAGCACACAGCACACTTCACAGCAGCTAAAAGATGTAAACGGCCCAGGGGCAGTCCGAGTCTGGCTAGGTAAGCGAACCGTGGTACCTGATAGACTATTGCTCCATCATCAAAAGAGAATGAAGCATTGATACATGCTGTGACATGGATGAACTTTGAAGGGATGATAAAATGAGAGTCTAATAACCTGCACACGTGGTATGATTCCATTTGTATAAAATATCTACAGAGATAGCAAATAGATTGGAAATGGCCTAGACTGGGGGCTCAGGGATTGGGAATGAGCACAGAGTTCCTTTCTAGGTGGTGAAAATATTTGATGTCTGGTGGAATGATGGGTGCAGAGTACTGGAAATATAGGAAAGTATGTACTTATAAATACCTTTTTCTTTTTACATTTATTATGTATGAGTGACAGTGCATGAATTGGGATCAGAGGACAATTTTTGGGAGTCAGTTCTCCGTTTCTACCATGTGAGTCCCAGATTTTTGAAGTCAGGCGAGCAGGTTTGGTGACAAGTGCCTTTTACTCCTGAACCATCTCAACAGCCCCTTTTAAAGTATTTTTATATTTTCTTATGTGTGTGAAGTAAACACTGTTTGTTAAAAGCAAAAAAAAAAAGAGAGGGAAATGGAATATATTAAGCAAAAGAATCTACCAACTTTAAGTCTGCAGTTCTGAAATCTTTTTTAATCTTGACACAAAGTATTAAAGGGACCTCTATATTTTATTAAATGTGTTAATTTTTTTGATAACACAAAAATTTCAAATCTCTACAGTACTTGAATTTGATAATACATTAAAAAGTAATTTGAAGATAACTTGTGTAACGAATTTTGTTTTGTACAAATATTTGTCAAGGTACGATTTTCTGAATTCATGAATCTAAAATGAAAATATTTTGGTCAAAATATCTTTCACATTGTAAATACTGAAATAAACAGCATATGATACTAAATAGAATTTTCTCTGAGTTTACCAGGTTCCTCAGAACCTATATAAAGAAGAGTTTCATCATTAGTCATGGTCTATTCTACAGAAAAAAACCTCAGTGAAGATGACATCAAGTTGACAGTTGCTATTTGGAATAAATATGGGATGACAAAATGTGTCCTTGAGGATGATCCTAATAAGTGAATATAGCCCTGGTGTGACTGCGCTCTTGATATGAGCACAGCCATGTGAGGGTCTCAAGGCCAGAGAAATGGCATGTGCTCCCCTGGGCCGCAACTGTGAAGTCTGTGTTTCACTGACCTGCCCCAGGAGAGCAGCATGCAAGGCTCCTGCATTTTCCTTGCTCAGGGAGACTGCATGACCACTGGCCCCTGATGAGACCCCTAAGATTAGATGCCTTTCCCTTGTTTTGCCTATGTATAATGAAAAATGCTAAGCACTCTGTGGTCATGGCCTCAAGTCTAGCCTGTGCCACACCCCAGCACAGCTTTTCTGTATGTGTGTCTGTCATTTCTAAACTCCGTGTTGCCCATTGGGCTTTAGTCACCTCTTAATCCAAGCATCTTAATACCACCCACTGGATCTCAGCTTTCTGCTACTTGTGTCTGTTTTACTCTTAGTTATTTTTTTAATTTTTAATTTTTTGAGATTATACCATTAAATATCATTCTCCCTTCCCATTCCTTTCTCTAAACCAGTGGTTCTCAACCTGTGTTCATGACCCCTTTGGGTCACCAAAGACCTTAGGAAAGCACAGACATTTTCATTATGCTTCATAACAGTAGGCAAATTACATTTATGACATAGTAATGAAAATAAATTTATGGTTGAGAGTCACCACAGCATGAGGAACTGTATTGAAGTTCACAGTGTTAGGAAGGTGAGAACCACTGCTCTAAACCCTCCCATGTACCCTGACCCCTCTTTCAAATTCATCATCTCATTTTCTTTGCTTCATATATATAATATATATAATATATGCCTATATATCATATATATACACATATATAAAACACATATACAAAATGCATAGATATAACCTGCTCAGTCCAGAGCTGTTCTTTGGGATATGTATTTATGTTTCAGGGCTGATCATTTGGTTTTGTCTAATTCCTTAATATGCTTTCCTTGGGAAAAACTATTTCTCCCGCTCTTAGCATTCTTTGGTTGCCTGTGTAGAGTTGAGCTTTCCCTCTTCCATGTTAGCATGGATATCGATGTTGTCCTCATTCAGGTCATGTTTAAGCCGCCATATTGGCGAGACTTCATGGGTGTAGTGTCTACCATTTCTAAGTAACACAATTTCACAGCAAACTCCAACTCCCTGTTCTTCTGACTTTCAGTCTTTCTGCCCATTCTTCTGTAATGATCCCTAAGCTTTAGGTGCAGGTGTTTGGTACTTTTGTTTGTTTGTTTGTCAATATATCAGTTGGGCCTGGGCTACTCTACATTTTGATTAGCTGTGTTTTTTTGCAATGGTCTGCATCTGTTGCAAAGAGAAGTTTCCTTGCTGAGGAGTGAGGCCATGAGTAGAAGAACACATGTTGAGGATGTCTCTCGGGATTGTGCTGGTTTAGTAAAATGACAGGAGGAGGGTCTCCTGAGATCCATGACTTCACCAGCTTTGAGTAGTTGCCTGAGCTTCCAGTGTCAGGCGTGTTTCCCCTCTTGTCAAACAGGTCGTAAGCCCAACTAGAGAGCTGTTGGTTACGGCCAATGCATGCAGCCACTACTGCACCCTGGGAACTATAGTGCTGGCCATTGTTATGGTCTGTAGGCAGTGTAGCTGGGTAGGACTGTTGCTTACTTTTGAAGCTTGCGTGGTGCCTTCTTGTTCTATGAAAGCTAGTCCTCAGGAAGGAAGCTTTCAGGTCAGACCTAGTTCAGGTCCTCTCGGCCCTATTTCTGGAGTGCATGATATATTCAGCAATAGGGACTTACCTGTCACCTGTGGGAGGCAACCTTAGTCACTAGCAATAGGCTATAGTATATTGAGAATCTATGGGGTTCTGTCAACTCCGACCAACAACTCAAACAGTGGTTTCTCGTGCCAGGTATTTGGATTCTTTTGTTTGTTTGTTTGTTTATTTCGAGACAGGGTTTCTCTGTAGCTTTGGAGCCTGTCCTGGAACTAGCTCTTGTAGACCAGGTTGGTCTTGAACTCACAAAGATCCACCTGCCTCTGCCTCCTGAGTACTGGGATTAAAGGCATGCACCACCACCGCCCGGCTGGTATTTGGATTCTTGTTAAATGGTCTTTGGCTCTTGAAGGGAGCATTGTCAACCCAGATGAAAAAAAATTACTTAAGCTATTACATGTATTTATACTCATTATTGTAAGATTTTTAAAGGTAGTTGATAGTATGATTCTGTGTGACTTTCCGGACATTCCTACTGCTGTTTTACCCTCCCCTCCCTCTTCTGGGTCTATATTTCACCCGCTCCCTATTTAGAGTCCCTTGTTTTCCCCATTCAGATCACTTGTACCCTGCTATTTTCCTTTCTACTGCTTCCCTCCCTACACACACTACCCCTGCCCCCTTCTTATTCTTCCATTGCTCCCTGTTTGGTTTCCAGAATCTGGCTGGGCCGGTCTCCAGTTGACAATTTTATAAAAAAAAAAAAATGATAATACCATGTTACAAATATACTGTAGAACAAATAAAGCCAAGAAACTGACAAGAGTATGCGAATTTGCACTGAGAATCTCTGTGTGTGTGTGTGTGTGTGTGTGTGTGTAGTGTGTAGTGTGTATTTTATGATTATATGAATGTCTAGGTAGTAAATGAACCTTTATTATTTTTAATGTGTGTAGTTTGTTTCATTTATAAAGAAATATATTTCAAAACTCTTGAATAGACTATTGTCACAATGTAGTAAAATTAATTATTGTTTAGTAAACATTTAAAATGGATATTTTATGTGTTTTCAGTGCTTGCTTTCATTTCACAAATATACACTTGGGTGATGAGTTGCTCAGTCACCTGGAGGAGCCCTGGCTAACAGGGCATATGGCACCCTCTGACTGATCGCCTCAGCTCTGCTCGACCATGTAGACTGAAGAAGATAGAAGGAGAAGAGACAAGGTGTAAGGATGCTTTCAAGTCTATGTGGTAGCTCAGTTGGCAGAGTGCTTGCCTAGCATGCGGGAGACTCTGGGTTTCATCCTCAGCAACCCAGAAACTAGGTATGGTTTATAGGTGGCACATGCCTATAACCAAACACTGAGAGATGGGGCCAAAAAGATTAGAAATTTGAGGTCATTCTTAGTTACATAATGAGTTTTGAGCCACCCTAGGCTATGTGAGACCATGTCAATGTCAAAATGAACATTTGTATTTGGCTAAATGCTTTGAACCTAAAAGGTCTGGAAGATAGTTGAAACTGATTGTCTTAATTTTGAAGAATCTTCACCCACCTGACTCCCCTACCATTGTTGAAGAGCTCCGGTTCTGGCTATTGCTGTTGGGTTTAGAGGAGAACCTTTCTATATAGAGAAAGGGATCTAGTGGAATGACTTACAGGCTTAAGTCCAGCTAATCCAACTCTGGCTGGCTGTGAATAGAAAGTCCAAGAGTCTAGTAGCTGCTCAGTTCACAAGGCTGGATGTCTCGGCTGGTCTTCAGTATATGCGTGAGCCCTGAAGAAGTAGGCTTTAATGCCAGTGAAGGAATGGATATGCTCGCAAGGCGAGGGTAAGCAGGCAAAGGGCAAAAGCTTCCATCTCCTATGTCCTTTTATAGACTTCCAGAAGAAGTCTCGTGGCCAAGATTAAAGGTGAGTCTCCCTGCATCAAGATCTGAATTAAAGGGTTGTATCTTCCTGCCTCAAGATCCAGATCAAAGGTCTTTGAGGTGTACTACTCAAAGGTCCAGACTAGAAGGGGATTCATCCACTTTAAACCAAGCAAAAAGTCTATCACAGGTGTACCCTCCATTTCTAGATTGTAGTTCACTCCAGATGTAGTCATGATGACAACCAAGAGTTGCCATCACATTGGGTTACAGAATGAGTTCAAGTCCAGCCTAGGGAACTTAGTAAGCTCTCCTGGCAAAATAAAAAGCGACGAGTGCTTGGGGGTGTGTCTCAGTGGTAATGTTGTCTAGCATGTGAGACACAACCTTCAATCCCCAGCACCAGAAAATGCATACATAAATATACATACAAGGAAAGGTGTGGTGGTGCATTGAGGCAGGAGGATTGGAGACATGAGGTCATTTGGGCTAATTAGAAATGTGCTATAAAACAAACTTAAAAAGTGAGAAAAACATGAATGAGTTCCTGTTGGTCAAACTTAGAACAACCTGTGTTTCCTAGGAACACTGCCCATGTGAACTTAGAAATAAAAGAACGCAGGGGAAACAGAGAGCTCTGCTTTGCAGGGAGATAACAGGAGATGAACAGGTGCAGGCACAGGACTAGGGATCATCATTTTAACAGAAAGTAGAGAAACAAGGTCAACGGTAGCATGGGACAGCAAGCGAGCCCCAAGTTTAGGGTGTTCTATGGGGGAAATTAGACAGAAATACAGCAGGGCCACTCTTGGTATCATTTCCCACCAAGAGAACACAGATGCATCTGGGGCATGAGAGCAGCAGGAAGAGGGGAGGACTTGCATCACAGAGTACAGAGCTATCAATATACACTAGGGTGAAGTTAAAAACCTGGGAATCCACTTGAAGACAATTGGGGACACTCTGCGAGACAATACAAGCGCAGCTGCAATATTAATGGAAACGCACACAGGAAGAGAAATCACTGAGTTTGGCATATTTTAAAGTCATGTGATTGCTACTGGCTCTTGCTAGACACTCGTAGCAAACAAAAAAAAACCTTGATGAATGAAAACAAAGAATCACACACTCATTGTCTTTCTCTAGAAAATGTATTTCAAGATACCTAATGGACAGCCAAAGATGGGAAGGATGGGGGAGTTTCCCCACTTGGTGTCTTGTAATGAAATGTCACATCTGGGTTGTGAGCACATGGCTGTCTAGTGCCAGTACAAACACTTGCTATTTAAGTAGGATGACAGAATGTGACCTCCTGGGGAATTTTAGCATGAAAAAGAGAGGGCCAGGGATGTGGTCAGTTGGTTGAGTGCCATCCTAACATACATGACATCCTCAGTTCAGGTTTAATCCCCACTCACGCATAAATTGGGCACAGTAGCAAATGTCCATAATCCAAACTCTTGAAGTGGAGGGAGGAGGATCAGAAATTCAAGGTTACCCTTGGCTACTTATTGAGTTAGGTGCCAGCCCGAGCTAAGAGAGTATCTCAAACCAAAACCAACCAAACAACGAACAAGACAAAGATCAACCCAACAGCAGTGACTACAGCAATGAGCAGACAGCTACAGAATCTGCCCCCTGCCCCACGCAGCATTCTTGCCAAAATATTTAGTCCCAATTAGATTAAATCTTTTGATCCAACCACCAGTTTACTGGAAAAGCAGAGATCAGGCTAAGATACATACACAGGTGTGATGAGCACTAGAAACAGGATATGGAAATGCTACCGACAAACGCCATGGAAAGAAGCAGATCTTACCCGCTGAAAGGGATTTAAGCAACACGTGCACCCCATGCAAGGTGTGTACACATTGTTTGGACTCTGATTCAAACCCATTGTGGGGAAAAATAGAGAACAAACAAATTGGAGTATTGGTTCATGTTAAGGAAGGCAGTGTGACAGGGGAGGTGAAGGAAGAAAGAGAAGGAACACAATTGGAACAAAATGTAGGGGCACATTCTCCAAGCAAACTCATTGCAGTGACCGGAAGCGATAGGCTAGAGACAGATCTTGGCATACTCAGGACCTCATCGGAAACCCCTGAGGGGTCTCTGGGAAGGTAGTGGTTATGTGGGTTCAGCTTCCCTCCAGCCAACAAGATTCATCCCTCTGTCAAATTCTAACCTTTCTATCTCAGCCCTAAGGCTCCCTCAGGGACCCCAGAAGTGTGCTTACCTCAAAGCCGGCAAAGCTTCGAGAGCTGTCATTACAGGAACTTGTTTTAAGGTTCTGAGGAAGACAATACTACTGTTGATCACCTGACTACATATTTTTGTAAAACATACAAAATAAGAGTTAAAGCGTGTTTGAGACTCCCGACTCTACTTCATTCTCATGCCAGCATTGGAATGATCCTGTGGGTGCCATCTATGGGTCTAATTTACTTCAGCTCAGTGGGTGTATATGTGAATGAAAGGGAGCCCTGTGATACCAGTGTCTCTGGGTGCTTAATCTTGCAATACTGAATGGCAGTAAATTTGCATATGTACTAGGTTCATCCTCCTACGCATGCTAGGTCATACTTATGTTCTTTCTATACCTAAGGTGACATAAATGCTGTGTCAAAAGCTGTTACACTATAATGCTTAAAGGATAATGACAAGATCTATACTTATTTCATACAGGCGCAGGTGCAGTATTTCCCACAGATTTTTGACAGCGGTTCAGTCTTGGTATCTAATCCCAACAAGTCAGGGATAGTGGAGGAGAAGCAGGGAATGTACAGAGTTAGTAGCCAGTATGGAAAATTCTATCAGCTTTTATCCTTTGTCCATAACATAGATCGTCTCTCTCCTCAGATCCGACTCCAGTCCTAGCTGTGTCCAGTGTGACCAATAGTGAGTTCAGTTATCAGAATTCAAAAACAAAGGTCAGAGACTGAGGCTAGCCTAATGTCTAGGTCACCTTTTCACAGTCAGAAAGTCTAATCCCAAAGTGTTACATTCTAAAAACGCAATTAAAAGGCCCAAAGACAAAAGGGATGAGAGAGCTGAGTCGAGGCACGTATAGTGATATTTTATGTTTTAATAAATCTTGCCTAAAGATCAGAAGGGCAAAGCTAAGCCACGAGATGTCAGGAAGTGGTGGCACACACCTTTAATCCCAGGATTTGAGAGGCAGAGGCAGCAGATGAACCTCTGAGTTCAAGGCCACCCTGGGCTACAGAAGATTAATGCAGAAACAAATCCAGGTGGTGGTGGCTCACAATCCCAGTACTAGGGAGTCACATGCCTTTAATCCCAGCACTAGAGAGAATATAAAATGAGAGGAGAGAGAGGCTTAGTCTGTGGTTGCCTAGCCTTGGTAGAGGTAAGCCTTCTCTAGTGGCTTGGCTACTTTGCTTTTCTGCTTTTTGGGTTGAACCCCAATATCTGACTCTGGGTTTTATTATTCATGCTACAGACAAGATACAGGAGTCTTGCATGGAGACATCTTGTGATTTTTTTTTTTTTTACATTTTTAAGTTTTATAATTTACTACCATTTCCTTACTACTTATACTTATAATTTACTAATTTACTACTTATATTTATAATTTATAATTTACTACTTATACTTATAATTTACTACCATTTCCTTACTACTTATTCACTGGTAAATAAGATGGGATGTTTATAATTTCATAATTTGGAAGAGGACTCTCTGAGTCTGTAAAACCTGGATTCCCTCAGAATACCTTACTTGAGCCCCCCAAGGTCATTGGGGGTTCTCCTTCCAATTTCTGAAGTCATCTTCCATCTCCGTGGCAGCTCTGACTGTAGTCTGGAGTCATGCCTTCCACTGTGGCGAACTCCTCCCTTGAGAAGGGAGTCTCCCTCTGTTGTCAGGGAATCCTCTCGGGACAATAGGCGACACCATAGTGCCTATGATCACACTGAAAGTTTGATTGCCACCTGCCACCTCTCAGGAGTGAGATTCTGCCTCGGAGCAGGGGATTGCTCCCTAGTAACAAGCTCATAGCCAACAAATGTTTGTTGAATAATGATGGAATGCGCATGCCTTCCCTTCTAGTTTTCAGTAAGTCTGTTTCTCCTTCAGTCTCATTCTCCGATTGTTTCTGTTCCGTTTCTGTCTCAACAGGTGGTTAAAAGTGAAGAAGCATTGTCTTGACATGTTTTCTAGGCATTAGCTGCTTCTGTGTATTCATTCTTTTCAAAGAAAGTTCCTAAACCTTTATTTCATATCCATGAAGCGTGATGCTAGGAGGTTTTCCTATTTTCTTTCTTTAAAAAGAAAATGATATTCTATTTTGGTCTCTTCCAACATAGGTATTTTTCTTCTCACATACTAAGTTACCTATACTTTCATTAACTATAAATACCTATGAAAAAAACTATATGTGTGAAAATTAGATATAACAGAGGAATCCATTCAGAAACCTGAGGAGCTGTGGGCAGGTGTGGCGTGTGAGCGGCTAGGTGGTCTGTCGTCTACAACTCCAGGACACACTGAGAGGGGCAGAGGAAGGACAGCAGATGTACTTAAAGTACATTTCTAAACCAAATGTTAGATGTCTACCACCACCACCTACATTAACACTGCCACCATCATCTCTACCATCCCCCCTTCTACCATCAGCACCGCCATCAAAATCATCATCACCATCACTGACATCATCACCAGCATCAGCATCACCACTATTATCCACTGTGTTTTACCACTTCTTGAAATTTTTTAAATATATAACTTACACCAATTCAAGGTGTCATCTTGGAAAAAAAACAATGCAACTGTATGTATTTCTTCTATTATGACAGTTAAGGAATTATACCTCTGTTTAAATGAAATGTTTTCCTTTTTAAAACAAGAATATGGTAATTTGTATATATTGAAATTTTTAAAATTGGAAGTTCTTAGGAATAATTTTCTAGAAACTATTTGGAAAATCATGTCTTTGAAGGGGAAGTTTGATTTATTATAATTCCACCCACTCTGCTTTCAATGTTTAGTACCATTTTGTAAGCCCTTGCTGGCCTGGAACTTGCTTTGTAGACTAGGCTGGTCTTGAATTCACTTGATCTATATGCCTCTGGCTCCCACGTGCTGGGAGTAAAGGCGTGTGCCACATACCTGAAGTGTATGTATGCTTTTACATGCATAGCTCTCATGTGTACGTGCATATGGAAGCCTGAAGTTGATGTCAAGTATCTTCCTTGCTCACACTACTTTTTGTTAAGGCAGGATTTCTTGCTGAACCTGGAGCTTGCTGATCTCACCAGACTAGCTTGCCCAGAGGTTCCCCTGTCTCTACCTCCTGAGTGCTGGGATTGCAGGTGGCTTCCATGTCTGTCCAGTTTTTGCGTGGTTCTATGGATCTGCACTCCATTAGTCATGCCTATACAGCAAGTACTTCATCCACTGAGCCATCTCTCCAGCTGCAGGGCAGTCATTTTAGGGGTTGACTGTTCAGTGATATTCCTAAATACCTTTTCAACAGTTTTTTTAAACTTATGAGTTTATGCCTGTATGTGTTTACTGTGCGCTGTTTGCATTTGGGTGCCTCTGGAGGCCGGAAGAGGATGTCAGATCTTCTGAAGCTGAGCTGGGGTTGCAGGTGATTGTGAGCTGTCTCGTGGGTGTGCTGGGACACAAGAGCACTAAATACCCCGAACTGCCTAGCTCTTCCTGTGCACTCTTGATTGCATCCCTTCATGCATCCAGGATGCTCAATGCCAGTTGGGTTTGAGAAGCAGTTTTCCAGGAGATGCTTAATTTAAACTGCAAAAACACCTGTTGACTCTGCTGTCAATAAAGCAAGAGAACCCTTAAAGACTGTTGCTTTAACTTGTCCATTTATGCCTAGTGAATTTGAATTTTAAATTATATATTTACCAATCATTTTTAAAGGTTTGTTTTTGTTTGTTTGTTTTTCAAGAGGGATACAAGTATCCACATCAACTAGGGCAGAGGCTGTTTCCTTTTTCTTTCTTTTTTAATTAAAATTTTTATGTGTATGGGTGTTCTGCTTGCATGTCTGTCTGTGTACCATGTGCATGCCTGGTGGCCTGCAGAGGTCAGGAAAGGCACTGGATCCCCTTGGGCTAGAGTTACAGACAGTTGTGAGCAACCACGGAGGTGGGAATTGAACCTGGGTCCTCTGAAGAGCAGCCAGTGCCCAGAACTGCTGAGTCATCTCCCCAGCCCCTACCTTTCTGTTTGTTTCTGATTTGTATGAATAGGTTTAGTTTCTATCAATGACAGTTTCTAGGAAACCAGAATAAGCTATTGGTGATGGTCAGATTGTGGTACACAGCACAAATACCATTTGTTGTTTTGTTTTTTGTATAAAACACTAGGCACACACACCTTTTTAGCGATGACTATAGCTGTCATGCTCCCTGACCCCACCCCTGACGTGTTGATGGAGTGTACAAGCAGTGAGGACCAACCCTTGCCTCCAGCGGCTGAACATCCTCTAAGGACCCACAGAAGCGCAGCTCCAGTCAACTGCTGTAATGCTATCAGGGATGTCTTTCTGCGACTAGGTCTGAAGAATGGGTGTCCTTTCCCAGGTTCCCCCCATAGGATGCACGGGGTCAGGCAGGTCGTGGAATATCAAGGAGCACAAACTTCCTCTCAAGGCAGTCTCAAGATCCTCAGCTGGGAAAGGGGAATAACAAGAGACCTCATCCGTCCGCGGATTTGCAGCAAGTCAGAGGCTGAGGGGCCTACGCACTTTGTGCCCTGCACAGCACATATTAAGTATTTAACCCATATCCCAGCTACAGGAAGCAGCTTTTTCCACAGTGACTTATTTTTTAAATGCTTATGTTTTTGAAGTAACAATCAGGATGACTTTTAACTGCCTGCCTGGCTGCTGATGACTCAAAAGTGGGTTCAAATACAAATAACGCTGTGCTCCTTCCCTGTGTAAGACACGCAGCACCTGAAATGTTATTGTCCCCTAATAGTCTTCTCTAAGACTGGCAGGTGGAGAAAAATAAGAGACAAATGGGGAGAGGTTGAAGCACTGGTGCCATTTGGGCACAAATAGGTTTGAATAACACCTTGTCATCCCCCTACCATGAACCCTTGCTTGTCCCTACCTTAGAGAGGACAATCCCACAAGTCTGGCCACTAACCACACACTAGCCTCTCTCCTGAGAGGTTATCAGAATTCAGGGTCCTCTCTGAGCATGTACTCCTTTCTGACATGCACTCCCACTCCACCTGGTAAGGCGGACGGCATGGAAAACATAAACGAGGCCCGTACCCAAGCCCAAAGGCGCCCTGTAGCCAGACAGCTGGCCAGGATGCTGCCGTCAGCAGTGGATGTTCGTGTCGCGGAGGAGTCCTGCCTCTCCAGCAAAATCATTTCCACTTGTTCCTTGAGTTACAGGCTCTGACGCTTAGGTGAAGTGGTGGTATCCCTTCTTGGCACAATTGACAACACTAATAAAAATAGATACTGTATTTTTTAAAAACCTACAGCAGATTGTCATGGCAATAAATAATTGTATCATGTTGCTGTCATAGCAACCAAGTCTGTACAACAGAGACAAATCAAGCCTATATGGAGTTTTTCTAAATTTAGGTGTTTGAAAATAGTTCAAATAATCTATAATCATAGAGAGGTACATTGAAAAAAAGATTTTCAAACTCTCGTTGGAAAACATATTTGAGTCACGTATTTAAAGCTGGGTTACTTATTGTTACATTTTGTCAATCTCTTCAAATTATGAAACCCAACTTGCCTTTTGGCATACATACATTAAAAATCTATAAATTTCATTGTGGGCAAATATGTAGATTATATCTGTGAATATGTATACAGCCATAAGAATTTTCATGAATGGCGAAAGACTAGAAAGCATCCCCTTCTCTTTTTCTCATTCTTTTACACTCCCTTATTCAAATGTAATATAGTAACTCTTGTGTTTCCCACTGGCAGACAGTAATACAGTACTAATGGAATAGCAGGTTGGATTAGATCCACCACAACGTACAGAATGAATATCTTAGATTAGATCCACCATGATGTACAGAGTGAAGAGCTTACATTAGATCCTCCATGACATACAGAGTGAATATCTTAGATTAGATCCACCATGATGTACAAAGTGAATATCTATCTTAGATTAGATCCACACAACGTACAAAGTGAATAGCTTAGCTTAGATCCACCACAATGTACAGAGTGAATAGCTGGTTTTCATGTATTTTCTTCATCTCTTCAGAAAGCACTCTATGATACTGAGTGTCATTAAGAGCTCCGGACTACCATCGTAGACTATAATTATTTTCCGACACGGTAAGCTTTGCCTGCAGATTTTACCTAAACTTTTCTGAAATGACAAGTGAAGGACTTTGCCCAAGAAGAATGATTTTTGTCACAGATATGTAATTATTGTGCCATTAAGAAAAGTCTCTAAGTCCAAACTAATTGCAGAAGAAAATAAGCTTTCCACCTGACAAAGTAAAACTTCTCTTACCTGATCACTTCCCCCTTTCCTTCCTTGATTTTGATGCAATAAAAATGTTTTCTCCAGTCTAACCCTTCTATTCAAGTCCCTATAAAAGACTGTTGTATCGTAAGAACATAAGTTTAAATTTAAACATGTTTAAATCCCAGATTAGCTGTGTAAATTTGGAACAACACTATCATGAATTATTGTTTTACTTTTTAAAACCACATATAGGTACTAGTTAAGAAAAAGGATATGCTGGGCAACGATGGCACATGCCTTTAATCCCTGCACTTGGCAGGCAGAGATAGGTGGACCTCTGTGAGTTTGAGGCCAATCTGGTGTACAAAGAGAGTTTCAGGACAGCCAGAGCTGTTATACAGAGAAACCATGTCTCAAAAAACTGGGAAAAAAATGACAAGGACTTTAAAGATATAATAATTAAAATAACCTGTGCTAACCACTACTTTCAATCCAAGCCAAATATCAAGTGATATGTTCAATTTTGATAATAAAGTAAGAAGAGATCATTTACAATGCAGAAAAATGATGACTCCAGAACATCATAAATAATCTGAATCATAAACCAGTGACTCCAATGCCATACACCTTTTCTTCAGCTCTCCCTTTATCCTCTTCATGAGGCACTTTATTCAAAGGTGGCTCAAGTTGTGGAGAGACTGATCCTAGTTGAGGCTGTGGAAGGGGAAACCTAGAAAACCTGATGCTTGACAGTCAATGTGGAAGAAAGCTGGAAGTGAACCAGCATGTATGAATTAAGTGTGTCCAGAAAAGGACTTTCGGTTGGCAGGTTCTTCCACAGAGCTGGACCTCAACCCTGCTGGCAGAAACTCGTCCCATGCGGTGGTGGTCAAGCACACAAGAGAACTCTATGTGCCTCAGAAACACTCTGGAGTGTGTTCAAGTATTTCTAAGACTTTTGAAGGTAACTTATTGTCTTTACTGCCTGGGGTTTTGTTTATTTCATTGTGCTTTTAAGAGGACTTAAAATATCACCAAAAAATAGTGCAACTTGTAAGTAATGTTTTACAAGTAAGTCCTATTGTTTAATATCAAATTTAGTGTTAGGAAGTTAAGGCGGGTGTGAAAAAAATCATTCTCAAATGCCTGAATGCATGGATTGGCTTTCTTTACTGAAACCCTGGTTTCCTGGGAACATCATTCTGCCCTACAAATTTTTAAAGAAGGGAGGAAAAGTTAGTGTATTTGTAAGTGATGGTAATATGGATTTCTTTTTTTTTTTTATAGCTCGTATCATTCTTCCACCTAAAGTTTTTATCTGGAAGAGATTGTTCTATAGGGAACTCATTTACTCTTCACACATAGGTGGTGACTGCACTCACTGCCTTCTGTTTGTCCTTGTTCTGATTGTAACTAGAAAATAAATAAAAATGGTGGAATCACATCACATGGATTCTGTGATCCTTCGGCTTTTAAAGGGTTGGTTGTCACCATGATCCGTGCCAGAGGAAACAGAGATTGGCATTCGGCTGTGACCTGAATGGCAAAGTTTAATAATTTGATGCTGTCATTGATGCTATTACATCATGCATGTGGCACCATTAGATATCTTCAAATCACTTTCATGCTTTTCCCCAGAGACTGTAAAGATTTTACCCATTTTACAGAAAAAAAAAAAAAAAGACAAATCATCCCGTATTGTTTTCTAGAACCATTGCTCATACTGCGTCTCCCTAGGAAATGCGAACCCTAGTTAGAGCTGACACTGATTCTGCAGCGGCATGGGATATTTGTGTACATGTGTGAGAGGTGGCAGCACATTTATCTTCCTAATTATGTTTTGCTTAGGCTAACGAACATACAAATCACATACATTCCTGGAATACTTCCAGCTGGGAATTGGAGAATGTTTGTGACAGGGGAAGCTGCTTTCAAATTCAAACTTGGCCATGTTTGCAGGCAAACAAGCGGAGCAAAACATCTGCAGCTTGTGCCCAAGCACGTGCAACCTGTATCGTGAGAGTTAATGTCTTCATTAAATAGCGACCTAGCAAATGTCGACACTGTTAACATCCAGCAGATAGAACAGACAAACTTTCTAATACCACGACTGGGAAAAGAAATATCCCCAGGTGAAGATCTAGAAAGGCCTCTTCACTCACTGCGCTTTTCTCAGTCCTTTAATAACCAAGGAGATTATATTTAGGCCAAATTGGAAAGAGGTGGGTATAAAAAAAGGTTAAATCAATACATTTAATATCAAAGATAATCCTCTTAAAAAACCACCGTGGTATTTTTTGTATGTGTTTGGATTCTTCAAAATGTGCAGGCTGTTTTCTTTTATTATTATTATTTTAACAAAGCTCCAGTAATTCTGTAGTTTCAAGACAAAAGTCATATGTAGAAAAATGTTGTAAGACACTTGGAATGGTGGTTTGTGGGTTCCTGTGTCTGTACTGATTTTCAGATAAACACAAAGGAAGAATGGAAAGGGAGAACACCTGGCCCAGCCTTCGAGAGTCTTATTTTTGCCATTGTCATTCTTTTCCCCATTCAGTGACCACTGCAATTTTGTTTTCTCCTTTGCTTTTTATTGTTTCTGTCTTTCTCTTTTCCACACAGTAATGAACACAGTCCAGCCAATGGCCATCCACACCTGGAAAGCTGAATATGGGCCAACCACTCCAGAAAAGCAGTGGAAAGCATGGTGTCTCCCTCTAGGTTTAGGAGTGTATAAATATCACCCTTTGAGACACCTTTGGGAACTTGGGATGGTTTTGTGTGGGAAAAATACCTTTCTCTACATGTTTTTAGCATCAGGACTCTAGAATCTATGTTCTTTTCCCAGTTGCCATTTAAGGACATCAAAGGCAATGTGAGGATGGTCCGTGGGAACAGAATTTTTCTTGTAAGATGATACTTCCTTATGCCATAAGTCTCAGGGCCAATCACTTGTCCGTTCAGCAGAGACCGAGGTTATAATGTGTTTGTTTATAAACTGTCTTCTTTGAAAACAAAGCCAACCCTCCCGTGCCCCCACCCCCAGTTGAGAATTCCTTCTGTGTTATCTTATGTTGTTAAGAGCAGTTCCCGCGCCTGTGTGTCTGTAATCACCACCGTGCATCACTGCCTTGTTTTCCTCGGGTTGTCTGTGTCCTGTGGTTTCAACACTTTGATGTTTTATCTTGAAGTTCCCTCAGAAGTAAGTAGGTACAGCAATTGAAAATAAACAAATGAAGAAAAGCAGTTTGTTATAAAAACAGAACACAGAAATTGTTTTAAGAGGCAAACCATCTAAGAGTTTCTTCTCCCTCCAACCCTTCCCAGTTCCCCCATAAAATGCCTTTTATTGTTGAATTATTACTACACATAAATTATTACACACACATGAATAATTATGTAACTGCAGCCTGCTGAATCTCTTCAGTGTTATTTCTGTGTTTTAGGGTTGACTACTTGGTATAGCCAAGCAGGGGGCTGTTGCTAAAATTCCTTCCCAAGGTGGAATAGAAGTAATGTCTACCTGTCTTCCTATGGTCCCAGCAACAAACCAAGGCATGATTCGACAGGAAGTTAACTTCGTGAGACTAATGAGTTTATTGGACTTCCTTACTGAGCATAGGTGAGGAGTTCCTTAGAGGGGTGTGGGTGTTTCTCCCTTCCCACAGGATCCACTCGATCCTTTTACCCATCAGATGATGACTTCCCCAGTGTAGCATAGACAGAGCCCCAACCCTCCATTCCCTAGTCTTCTCTGACCTGTAAATGCTGGTCCCTCCCCAGGCCATGTCCAGTTAAGTCATATGTACATTCAACAGATGGTAGGGAGCAGTTAGAGACTCAGGCGAGGGTCTAGTGACCCTCTCCACCTTTACATGCAAGAGTAGGAACAGTGAACAAACCCAGCTGGAATTATTTTGTTGAAGGAAGACACAGTTGCTCCCCAAGATGGCAGTTGCTTATATCAGAAGTAAGTCATTTCTAACAGGAGCTCATCTCTGGGGAAGATGGAGTCTCAGTCTCTCAGCAGCTGTTAATTACTGTATCTCTGTCTAGTGGCAGGGCCCCTGGAGGGGTCTCCCATTTGTGCTGATTGTTATTGTTCAGATCTTGTTGAGATTTAATGGCTGTAGCATCCCTGCAATATTTAGAAGACATGTCTCAGCTGACTTCCTGATTTGCTGGCTTTTACAGTCTTCCCACCCCCTCTTCCTTAATGTTCCTTGAGTGTAGGTTTGGGTTGTTATGAAATAGAGCGTGATTTCTTGCAGCTCCACTCAGGTAAGGCACGCTAAGGTCCAGGTATGCTTTCTAGACACAGCATTGTGTGGTAGATGACCTGAAATCTCACATAGAAACTTTAAAATCACCCTAAATCCAAACACCCAATAATTGGATTCTTCCCAGAAGACTCAGAACTGCTCAGCTTAGCAGATTCAGGTGAAAACTTCAGCAAAGGGCTATGGCATCTTTAGCTGTGGGTTCCAGGTTTGAGGGTTCTGTTTCCATTTTGTGCTGGCTTCTGTTATGTTAACTTAACACAACCTATAGTCCTCTGAGAGAAGGAAACTCAATTGAGAAATGCCTCAATAAGACCAATCTACAAACAGGCCTCTGTAGGGAATTTTCTTAATTAGTGATTGATAGGGTAGGGTCCAGCCCACTGTAGATGGTGCCATCCCTGGGCTGGTGGTCCTGGATTCTATAAGAAAGCAAGCTGAGTAAGTCATGGGGAACAAGCCAGTAAGCAGCACCCTGTCATGGCCTCCTGTTTCCAGGTTTGTGCCCTGTTTGAGCTCCTGTCCTGGTTTCTTTTGATGATGTACAGTGCTGTGGAAATGTCAACTTAATAAACCCTTTTCTCCCCAAGTTGCCTTTTGGTCATGGTGTTTCATCACAGCAAAAGAAACCCTAACTAAGACACTTTTTAAATTTTTTTTTAATTTTATTCTTTTGTCTGCTGTGACTTGATCTTCCACCCTGAGGGGTCAGACATGATGAGTTTTATAGTTGGTCTTGCTTTTAGATCAAGAAACAGTCCTGGGAGAATGGACATACGCTCAGAGAATGTAGCTCAGAACTTCCTAATTAAAGAGAGTTTTAGTTCTTTTGTAATAGCCAAGAATGGGCAGAATTCTTAGTGCTGGGGGTTGTAGAAGATACAGAGAGAACTGGGATGAACATCAAGTTTCACATTGTTTTGTGGTTTTTGCTTGTTTGTTTTGTTTTTTGAGACAGGGTTTCTCTGTAGTTTTGGAGCCTGTCTTGGAACTAGCTCTTGTAGACCAGGCTGGTATCCTGTTCATGCCTATCTGTAATTCCCTGTAGGCCCATATTTCTATATGGTGTGGCAGCCAGGCTCTGAAGCCATAGGCCCCACCTGAGGTGGTCACATAGCCCTGCAGACAGGCTGTCACTGCCCTAACAAAAGGTCAGTATATTGTTTCTCCTTTCTTTATAATTTAGAGGATGCCTGATAGAGATGTTAATTCAAACCTACATGACAGCTAAAATACACAGCAGACAGGTAGATACAGACGTGACAAAATGCCATTCACCTGGCTACCTAGGAGACAGAATGCTGGCTATTTTCCCCACTCAGTTTATGTTTTGGTATAAAAGCTGTTTGGAGAATAAACAGGAACAATTTCTTCCGGATGTGAACTCAGGACTTCATGAGGGACCACTGAGAATCTCCCTCCCGATAAAGCCATGTGAGTTGTGTCTTTATTCCCACGCCTCCACACCGGTCCAGAAAGAGTTTATTTTGGGGTCTGGTCAAGAAAAATAATTTATGGTCTGGACTAGCACCAGACCCCGACATAATGGCGCCCAACATGGGGCTAACCACTGAACCCAAAAAATGCTAAAAAAGAGGACCAGAAGTACAGAGGAGAACGTGAGGCTGATCTGTGAACCCCAAAAAAACAAAAAAGATGTGACCAGATGTGAAGAACCGATGAGAGAAAATTTCAACACAATTGAATATGTGAGTATTGAGCGCTCAAAAATAGAGAACAGAATTTAAAGAAATGTAAAGAGGCGGGACAAAATTTAAATCAGGAGTAAAAATTTGTAAATTGTTTTAAAAAAGCACTGTCCATACTATGGAATACTATTTGGCAATTTAAAAGAAGACTATATTAGTCTATGCAATGTCTTAGGTGGATATGAACTACTTTTTTAGTAGTAATGCTAATCCCAAAAGATCATATTCTTTTTATTTATTTATTCATTTTTATGTATGTAAATGCAGGCACATATATGGCATATTATGCATGTGGAGGTGATAGGACAACTTTGAAGTGGGTCCTCTCCTGCTATTTTATGAGGTCCACCTTTGGAACAAAACTGATGTAACAACCCCAAACTTCAGGAAGCTTCTTAATGACCAGAAGCCACTGGGGATGCCAAACTGCCCCAATCATGGTCCATGTGCAGAGAAATATGCTCCGGTTCTCCAGAACTAAGCCCGAGTTTTCTTTTCTTTTCTTTTTTTTTTTGTTTTTGTTTTTGTTTTTTTGAGACAGGGTTTCTCTGCAGCTTTGGAGTCAGTCCTGGAACTAGCTCTTGTAGACCAGGCTGGTCTCGAACTCACAGAGATAGATCCTCCTGCCTCTGCCTCCTGAGTGCTGGGATTAAAGGCGTGCACCACCACTGCCCGGTTTAGCCCGAGTTTTCTTGCGATCATGTATCAAAATATCAGACTTCCAAACACACACATTATTGAAAACATTTTTTTCCCTTTGTGTGAACTTCTTCGTTCTAAATCAGCTGGAGGAGGTGTGACTAGATCACACGGGATATTCCCTTAGGCATGTGCCCTCAAGGATTTGAGTGTGGGGAAGCTTGCTTCCAGCATCGTGTCCTCACCGCTTGTGGTCCACCAAGGACTACAGACCTCCACATCACCTTGCCTTGCTCTTTCTTCTTTGTTTCTCAAGTGATGGAATTTGTCCAAGAATACAATCTTTTGGAAAGGCTCCCACTGATTCCCCCTGTGAAACCCACAGATCTTCCCTGCTATGCTTAACAACTATGTTGAGATTCTCCAAACCAGCTGTTCTGACCAGGAGGCCATTAACAACTGTTCCAGAGAGAAATACCTCTTGTTATTTCCAAAGTCAAACACTTTGGCCATTAACACTCTGCCTAGCTCTAGTTTATCACTTTTGGGACCATACCCGCCCAACTCACGGCCCTCATTTGATCTTCACTCTCTTTCACTCCTGTTTGTCACTACTTCCTCTTGTTTTTCTCTCCCAGGAGGCATGTTTGCTTCCTTCTGTCTTTTTCCTTTCACGTCCCCTTAGCCCACACATCTCCAGAGCCACTAATTAGCAGGTATCTCCAGGGAGAAAGCAGTCCTTTCTTGTCATAGGAAGGCTGGGAAACACGGCTGCCTTTTACTGTTGGAGGGGAGGAAGGCATTGCCAGTTGATTCTTCTGAACAAGGTGATACAAGACATGCCAGTGTTCTCGTCTGTTTGGAGAAAGAACAAGAGTATAGGGACAGTTGACATTTCCTTTTCCAATAAAGCTAGGGTGAATCAGGATCTTCAAGCCAGGGAGACTGGTGTGCATTGTGTAAAACAGATTTTAGACTTTCTCTTCTATATGTATCTGCCACATTTTGAAACATTTGAAAATGAATGAATGAATGTAAGAGTCCTTTCTGAATGATCTTCAAATGAGAAGGTGATGAGGCCTGTGCTCTCACTGTTGGTGACTCAGACAGAACTGTCCCCCTGACATAGGAGATGCTAACTCCTCTCTAGGTCCCTCACTTCTCTGAACTTTTATGGGTCCCTCAGAACTTTGGTAGTCAACATGGGTCACACAGCACTCTGAAAAGAACACTTGGAGACACTATAGACCATCCATCCCTCCACCATCCCCATCCAGGACCCACCTGGGTAGAAAGGCCCAATCAGATGAGGAAGGCCATGGAAAGGTGTGCATGGGAGCCAACATCACCCTCCAATGTGGTCCTAGCCCCAGCCTGGGACTCACCTAACTCACAACCACAGACTGCTCTGCTTTCCCCAGGCTCTGGTGCCCTTCAGCTTTCCCCAGAGTCTGTCCTTCCTTAAGGACTGTCTAGCTTACCCTTTCCTCCACTCCTGCTCTATCTTGCTGGACCACTTGAACCTCATGAGAGAGTGTAACAATGATAAGTTAGATTTTATTTCTTAGTTCTATGTTCAGTTCATACTATTTACAATATTGCAAAATGAAAAAACAGCAATAGCCACAAGAAAGCTAATTCCGGTAGGATTTTGAGCATTTCGAGATGTAAGGGACAAACCTCGGTCAACCAGACCCTGATTTTTAAAGTCAGCATGGGACAAAATATTGGCTTCAAGTTGTTGAACCCAGGAACCTCAGTCACTGCCTAAATCAGAATCTCAGGGTCTTCTCTTTAAAAGCAAGAAAATTAAAACACATGATTTTGGTTGGTTCTGCAGCTAGCACCTTGTAGCCCTAGGAAACACATACATTCTTTTGGTAAGAAATTTCCTAAAAGATGAAATACTGTCTTAAAGGAATTAGCAAATTTCTATATAAAACTTCAGGTTTAGTTAGGTCCACCCCGACTTCTGAAGATACAAAGTAAATAGGGACATTCTTTACAGATATGTAAATGTCATTGAAGCCTGGGAGACTGACAGATGAACCAGTCACTTCCTTGGCCTCCACTGAACATCTTCCCAGGTGTCAGAGTAACACCTCTTTTGATGGTGACAGATACTGTGGGTGACTGATAGTACAAGCCAAACAAACAACAAACTGCCCTCAAAATGAAAGCAGGAGTTCATTTTCTGAAAGCTCCAAAGTCAGTCTTGATGGGGAAAAAAATACCATTATCCTGTCACTCTAGAGCCATTTTGGCACACCTCTATCTCCAAAAATGGCAACAGGGTCATCCTCTGTCTGAAAATCATGTGGTTGTCATCACTGCCTAGATGACTCATTTTAGCTAAACCTTAGCTTATATTCTTTGTATTAAGATCCAACGAAATTTGCTCCCTCCTTCTGAGCTAAACAAAAATAGTTTCATGTATACACGTTTGTATGTGTGGATATGCATGTGCATCTGTGCACGTTTGTGTATGTGTGTGTCAATGTGCATGTTTGTGTGGATGTGTGTGTGTGTGTGTGTGTGTGTGTGTGTGTGTACGTACAAGTTTCTGGCCCATGAACTTTTTGGAATTCTCCTCTCTTCTCCTCCCAGACTGCCATTGCAGCACAGGGGCTACAGCTGTGAGATACTGCATCCAGCTTTATGTGGAGTCTAAGGATCCAAATTAAGTAGTTCATCAAATGCTTTGTACAACGAGACCTCTTCCCCAGCCCTGAAAATTTAGTTGTGTTTTAGGTGGATTTGATTTAAGAGATAGCTTCAGTCCCTTTACACGCTCCAGCAGGTCACAGATGGGGTAGAATTTCTGGTGGGCCAACCCAAGGCCTGGATGAGGGCCTGGGTGGTAGGTAGCTGAGCTGGTCAGTCCAGGCCACTGGGACCGCCCCCCTCAGGCAAGGGGCAGAGCCAGCTCTCCTACACCCATGGGGAGAGGGCAGATCCCTCATGACATGTGGGGCCAGCTCTCCTGCTGCAATGTCCAGCTCTCTCAGAGTCCATTGAAGGTGAAGCTCAACTGGGCCCTTGGATTTCAATGTGCATGGTTCCTATGACCCCTGTGGTAACACAGACTACGGACATCGACACAGACCCCAGTTGCAGCAGGACTATGAACCCAGACAGGGACCTAGACAGCAGCTCAGGCCCAGATGTCACCATGGCCCTGTGGCAGCACAGGCCATCCAGATTAGCATGGCCCAGGTAGCAGAATGCCCCTTGAACATTAATATGGCCCCAGGTGGTGGTGGCCCAGACCCCTGGCATCAGCATGGCCTTTAGTATCAGGAATCATGAACATCAACACAGATTCTAGATGTGGTAGGACCACAGACACAGGCATGGCTCTTAGCTGCAGCCCAGGACCAGACAACACCTTGGCACCCTGTGGCAGGGCAGGTCACTCAGATGCATATATGGCCCCTGCTGTGGCATGACCCTCCGACACCAACGTGACCTCAGGTGGCTAGCCAGTCCCCAGACATCCACACGGTCCTTAGTGGTTACTGAAGCCATGAACATCAACACAGACCCTGGCTGCTGTAATGCCATGGACCCAGACTTGACCCTGTGCTGCAGCCCACACCTGGACATCACCATGGCCCTGGGTGGTAGCGCAGGACAGGTCAGCATGGCCCCAGCAGCGCATGGCCCTCGGACTCCAAAATGGCCATAGATGGTGATCGAGATCCCAGGCAACCTGTGGATTTTGGTGGCATCATGGGTCATGGATGTCAACATAGACCCAGACATGGTCCTTGGCAGCAGCCCAGAACTGGACATCACCATGTCTCTGAGTGGTAAGCAGGCCTCTAACATCAGCCTGTTCCTCCCCACCTTGACTTCTTCAGTTCTGCCTCTCTCCACAGCACACGAACTTTTCTGCTTCTCTTTCTCTCCTATGTCTCCTCCATGGTGATATACATATTTGTTCACATGGTGTCACCTACCCATAAGGCACTGAGCAAGCCTGCAGATGTCTTTAGCCGGCCTGGGCTGTGAAGACCCAGGCTGGCCTATGGAATCCTCATGACCATGTCATAAGACAGTGACCGTTATGGCCCCAGTTGTACAGCCCAAGAAGTCAACATGGAACAGTCCCAAAGCCATGCATCTTATTATAAGGCTCGAAACAAACCCAGGTAGTCCTGTCCATAAACATTAGCGATTTCTTAAATGACACAAATTTGCTGGAGGGAATCCAGTGTCCTGTATTCTTCTAATTTGTTTTTCTAATTGCAAGCACTTCCTGATCCTAAAGTGCACATGAATTCCCAGACATCTTGCTAATGTGATAGTTCTGGTAGGAGGTATTGAAAATTCTGTAATTGTTTTTATTTTTATTTTTTTGAGGGAGGGATTGGTTTGTTTTTTGAGAAAAGGTTTCTCTGTGTAACCCTGGATGTCCCGGAACTTACTCTGTGGATTAGACTGGCCTCAGACTCACAGAGATCCACTTGCCTCTACTTCCCGAGTGCTGGAGTTAAAGGTGTAGAACACCCCTTCCCTCAGCAAATTCTGTGATTATAATAAGCTACTGAGGGAGGAGGCAGTTTTTGCTGCAAGCTCACAAACCATAGTTCAAGGAGTGACTTAGAATGTAGTTCTCTTTGAGAATGGTTTAAAAGGACCAAAGTGTCCTGGGAATGGGTAACCCCTGTGTCTTTTGCAAAGGACCCCTTGGTGACATCATTTAAAGACACTTGAACAGTCATATGTGGTGCTACAAGCCTGTCATCTCAGCTGGCACCTAGGAGGCTGAGGCAGAAAGATTGTGAATTCGTGGCCAGTCTGGACTACATGGTGAGATCCTGTCTCCTAGAAGAATAAAAAAAGACGCACACTTAGCTACATTCTGCAAGCAGATGGGCTCTTCTTATTTGGGACAGGTGAATGAAAGTTAATCTTTCCTGGTCTAGAGACACAGAGATGCCAACTTGATGGAGGTAGAAATGGAAAGATCCCCTTTACACTTCTTCTCCATGCTCTGGCGGGTTTTATCATCAACCTGAATAGTGCTCTACCAGAGTCCAGGACTGAAAAATGCACCTGCTCTGTCCCTTTTAGGCAACTTCTTTCCAAAACAAGCCTGAGGTCCTATTGGCCATGGAACCACTGGGAAGGAAATCTGTGTCTCAAAGCTCTTGGAATGCAGGGCAGATCTCCTCCTAGATCAGTCCCATCTCCTCCATACACACACTTCCCTGATATTGAAGAACTGTGATTGTTTAATAGTAACTGAAAACACTGTGTACAAAAAATTCAGCCATTATCAGATGGACCTAAAATCTAAATAATAGAAACAGGCTCCAAACAGACACACAAAGAAAGTATGCTTGCCAAGGAATTGCATAAGGCTGGGGCAGATGAGGAGTCACGGAAACCGTAAGATGCGTATTGTCATGATGATATCTGCATCCAGAAGGAGTTTGTGTGATTTAACTTCAGAGCAGAATAGACAGTGGTGTACGTACTTTGGGAACTGGTGAGGCTAGACTCAAATGCCGGGAAGCTCAAGGCTCCGAGTTTCTGCCATGTCCAAAGGGAGAGGAGCTCATGCCTGCTTGTGTGTTTGTGTTTGGCAGGGAAAGATGACGAGAGCTGCTTAAAGGTAACGAGGATAGCTTGATCTTCCCTTTCATTGGGCTGCATTTTGTCTAGAACTGGCTTGCACAGTTTTACCATCTCTTCCGGTTACCAAGAGCAGACGCTGAAGTCCCTTTAGGATGTGTCAGAGGGAGGGAGGAAGAGTGACCTGTACACTGGTCCCACTCCGAAGCTGCTACACATCTTGAAAATGTCCAGATGTGAGTGGGAAGGAACCTCCTCTCCTGGAAGCTCAACTGTAAATGATTTATTTGTCTGCCTCGTTTCTTGTTTTTGCTGTTTTGTGTGAATCGGAAGGACCCCTAGTCACAGTGAATATGTAAGCTTGATGCCTCTGGTAGTCACTAGCATCAAGTGGTCTTCTCTGCACATCTGCCACCTTGTCCACTCTTTCTAGGAGGCATAAGCTCATGTGAAAAGTCATCTTCCATCATGAACGGTGCCTCAGCCACACAGTTTGGTCAGTTTCACTTTCTTCCCATTTCCTCAGCCTCAAAGAACGTCCTGCAGCAGGATCTATAACTATGCTGGCTCAGGCCCCTGCATTCTTTCTGGAAAAGAGGAACCCCATGAGCAGGAAATGGCCCAGGTCGCCTTCTGGGACTCGAATGGTATCTTCTGGAGAGGACTCTCCAAACCTTCTCACTGCCCTATAAAAACTAAACACACCTTCAAGGAATCCACATTTTCCATACCTAGATTTCCATTAAGATGACTCTTTGTCCAAAAAGATTTCAGTTGGCACTTCAATATTCTTCTATCTAAGACTACTTAAATATCTGATGTGTGAAAAACATTGGATTGAATTTACCATTTGTACTTGGAGCTCACATTAAACCAAATTTGTCAACAAGGTTTGTATAGAAACATATGTAAATACGCAGACTTTCAGTGTGTGTACATAGTGTGTGTTGGAGGAAGAGACGTGAAAATATGCAACATATAACTCCATAAAGGCAATTGTTTCTTAAACAGGAGAAGAAAACACATTTCAGGATACATTTTAGAAGATTATAAACTGACCTTAGATGAGAGGAGGCTTCATGGGGAAGCAGTCATTCCTCTCTCTCTTAGGTCTGATTGACTGGCTGGTGTCTCTGTCTTCATTCTGGGGAACAGGGATATGTGCCTGTTTGGTTTGCTACCATATCCAGAGATAGCATTCAGTATAGCGCTTTGCACTGGAGAAGGGTTTTGGATGGTTACTAAATGACAGCCAGGAAAGCCCTCTGTGTCATTAGAAAGCAAAAGCCAAGGTAGGCAAGGTGGCTCAGATGGTAAAGATGTCTGCTGCACGAGTCTAATGATTTGAGTTTGATCCCCTGGGACACAGATAAAGGTGGAGGAGAGAGATGACCTCTACACATACATACCATGGTGTAAGTCACCCCAAGGCAATAGTACAGTTGTTAAGGGGTAAAAAAAGAGGGAGAAGCCTTGTTGCTTTCAAATGAATTTCTTTAATTCTGCCTTTAAATAAACATTATTTGAAACACCAACTTTGAACGTGTATAACAGTCTTAGTCATAATGGCTGCTGTTAAGGGATCCTGGAGATACCCATTTGGATGGAGGGAATCCTTCTCTTCATCGTTGCTGTGCCCAGTTTACAGATGAGGGCAGGTGTGTTAAAGGAATGCCCTAGAGCACGGATTGCAGTCCTGGCCTTCAGGCTCCACACTCTTGGCTGTTAGCTGCAATCATACCTCTATGAGCCCAGACCCATTCCTGAGGCAAACTACTTTGACTTTGGACATTAAGGACCAATTATTTGCTTTTTCCCAAATCTCAAGTTTTTAACCTAAAAACTCAAAGCTCCCAGACTCTGCATCAGGACCTTCTAGGCTCAAATCCCAACTCAGAATGTGTGACTTTGTGTAAATTTCTTAGCCACTTTGTAGGCTGATGAAACATCTGTCTCCCAGAGCAATGTCTTTACACTGAAAGTCTATGTATTTACATACATATCTATATAAGCCGTGTTGACAAACTCTGTTTGATGTTATCTCCAATTACAAATGGCTGTGTGGATTCTATGCCATTGAAGTGAAAGATATTTATTGACAAATGGTTGCAGATACATCAGAAAGCAAAAACACGAGCACAAACACAGATAGTAGAGACACAATGGCATGAATGCTGGCAGATATTTCATGCCTAGAGGCTGGAGAGAGCTGTGCAACAAACCACCTCTATTTATAGCTGAGGACCAGGAGCCTTGTAGAATTCATCACCAGGCCTCCTTCTTGCTGCTCCCAGTGAGTAGGGCTTTTCTGCTCAAATCCCAAGCTGTGAATGACAATCCACACCAAGTTTTAGGTTTAACATTTCCAGGGCCCCTATGTCATGAACCAAAAATGCGAAGTTCAAAAAAGTGGAATGGAATTTAATTTCCAGGGGGGGATCATGGACTTGTGCAAGCAGCTGAGTGCCTCTAGTGGGAAGCATGTGTACACACGAGCAGAATATTTTAAGTATGAGGGCAGAACTGAGACCTCCTTTTAAAAATGGTAAATACAGTTTTGAAAACAAGCAAGTCCCTATATTTCTTGGGTTGAAAAGAATTGGGCATACAGGTATTTACAAAGCCCAGGCTCCCTGAAGTGATCTTAAGAGACTTGGGGGCAGGTGTCCAAAGTGAGTGGCATGTTCCTCTTCCCACCCATTTGCCTTTTGCTTATTTGCACACACACACACACACACACACACGCACGCACGCACGCACACACGCACGCACGCACGCACACACGCACGCACGTACTCTCTCTCTCTCTCTCTCTCTCTCTCTCTCTGCTCTGTCCAGGATTCCGATCTCAAGGCTGCTGGTTCCTGTGGGTGGTCACTCCCTAAAGAATGTGCTCTTTTTGGTTCCCCTGCTAGGAGGCCTCCAGTCCTCTTGGTCTCTGGCCTGCTTTCTTGTTGGCAGTTTTTTATTCTTATTTTCCCATTCTGGAAGTCCATTCGTGATTTCCTCTGAGGGGACTGAGCCCTGGGAATCTGAAGCCGCCACACTGTGTTCACAGCAAACATAGAAGGTTTAATTTAACTTCTAACTACAAAGACATTTCCCTCCAAACAACCAGAAAAGGAACTTGGCCACGCTTTCAAAATGGGAAATAACAAAAGGGCCAAGGGAAACCTCAATGAAAACTCAGAGGGAACATACAAATTAGTCTTCTCATAAACAATTTTTGTATCCTTACAAAAACTTGAACCTTCATAACCCTGCTCATTAGAACATGGAAAGCCATGTTATAAATCTGAAATAGCCAGGGAGTGTCACAGGAGTTACAGAAATGACTGAGGAGTTTGAATCAAATCTGTCCCTTAAAATACCATGTTCTCCAAAAAGCAAAAAGATAACTAACAAAATGAAAAAAAAAAAGCAAAAAAAAAATCTTTAGCACATTTGATGAGGTGCTAATATGTGGGATCCATAAAGAACTCTTGAGACCCAATAATAGGAAAACAAATAACCCAAATGAAATGGGCAAAAGATTTCAGCAGATATTTATCTGAAGATAAACACTGACTAATAGGCACATGAAAAGATGTTCCCTTCACCAGCTCTCAGGAACATGCAAATCAAAACCACAAGAGATTTGCCTCACAGCCTGAAAGATGGCTGCAATAAAATGACAGGCAACAGAAAGCACGTGGGGAAGTCAGAACCTCTTGCTGATGGCGACACACAGCAACCGTGCAGCCACAGGGGCAACGTTTGTTTCACAGGTCCTCAATCCGTAAGGTCTAGAATTAGCACGCAACCGTGCAATTCCTCTCTTACCATCCGCCAAAAGCTCAGGCCTCCATGTTCCTGGTTAGAGCTATCGAAACAGCGAGGGAGCCAGCTCTCAGGGTAAAGGTGCTGGCCTCCGAGCCTGACAACCTGAGCTCATTCCCAGGACCGCTGTGGTGGACAGCCTTCAAGCTGTCCTTTGATCTCCAACATGTGACCTGTGGCGCTGGTGAGTTCACACACTCGCAATAAACAAATCAGATATTGTTTGGCTTTATTTTTCTAAGTAGGAACAGCCCAAGTGTTTACCAACTCCTGAGTGGGATGCAGCCTATCCGTATACTAGAAGAGTGTTCAACTATCCATAGAGGTCAGTTAGAACTAAATTTTAAAAATCACCTCAATGAATTCTTTGAGAGTTTCTTTTTTTTCTTCTGCATTGACTTTTTATTTTTTTTATTGAGCTATACGTTTTTCTCTGCTCTCCTCCCTGCTTCTCCTCTTCCCTTTAACCCTTTCCCATGGTCCCAAGGCTCGCAATTTATTCAGGAGCTCTTGTGTTTTTCTGCTTCCCACGTAGATTAGATCTATGTATGTCTCTCTTAGGGTCCTCATTGTTTTCTAGGTTCTCTGGGATTGTGATTTGTAGGCTATTTTTCTTTGCTTTATGTTTAAAAACCACTTATGAGTGAGTACATGTGAGAATTTCACCCAATATATTTTGATTATATATTCTCTCCCTAACTCTTCCCAGACCTATTCTCACCTCCTTCCTCTCCCCCAACTTCTTGTCTATTTTTTTTTATTTAAGTAACCCATAGACTCCAGTGTGTGCTGCCCATATACTCCTGATGTGGGGCATCATTCATGAAAGCATGATCAACTAGGAGGCACAACCTTCAAAAACAAAAACAGCTGGGCAGTAGTAGTGAATGCCTTTAATCCCAGTGCTCAGGAAGCAGAGACAGGCAGACAGGCAGATCTCTGAATTCGAGGCCACCCTGGTCTACAAAGCAAGTTCCTGGACAGGCTCCAAAGTTACACAGAAAAAGGATTCTTCCTACCCTAAAATGTATTTATTTTTGTTTCTGTGTATGTATGTATATGTGTCTGTTTGAATGTATGCCCCTTGTGTGCAGGTGCCCTTGGAGGCCAGAAGAGGTCATCAGATCCTTTGAGTTACAATCACGGGAGGTGATCAGTGGATGCTGAGAACTGAACTCAGGTCCTCTGCAAGAGTAGTAAGTGCTTGTAACTACTGAGCCAACTCTCTTGTCCCCAAAGCAAGTTACTAAATAAGCCATGGCTAGAACAAATCTTGAACACGGTAGGCCATGTGAAAGGCACAACGAAAGAACACAGAGCTCATGACTCCATTCGCATGGAGTGTCAGAAACAGGCAAGTCTGGGATAACCAAAGGCAGCACAGTGTCTGCCTGTGTCTGGGAACCGTGTGCTGGGAGGAGCTGAGTCTTTTGGGGGGTGATAAAGATGTTTTAAAATCGGGTCATGGTGTTACCACATGACTCCAGAAAAATCACCAGCCTCACCAACCTGAACAGATGAATGAGGCAAAATCCGGGGACGTGAACTGTATTTCATGAACATTTAACATTTAAAGTAGTACGTACCTTGCAAACGTTCCTGCAGTTCGGTGCTAAACACCTTAATTTATCATTTTGTTCGCAACACACTTTAGCACACCTGCTAGATTATTTCAATCCTTAATGGTTAAAAAAAAATGTTTTGACATTAACATTTGAAAAAAACTGACGATGGCTGGGAACTAAACTTTCCACGTTTTCTCCACATAAGTACTAGGAAATGCCGTCCTACAAAGGGTGGGATTCGTTTCCTTCAGAGAGCACAAAGGATATATTCTTCAAGGCCTTTCCCACGAAAGAACATTACACCTTTTTTTTTTTTAAAGAAAGTAATTCTTTGGAGACTAAAAACCACCACCTAAGTGTTTTCCTAAAGCTTCTGAATAAATGTATGCTACCTTGCTTCCTCAAACAACAGCTAAACCTTTCACATGGGGCTCCCTCAGGGGTCTTATTCCCCTGCCCTAGTACCATACACGCAGGTGGTGCCTCCAGAGTCTGTGCATGCAGAAGAGTGACATCTGCCACCTGATACCTCTCCCAGGTACACAGAGAAAATACTGAGTGGATGGCGTTCCCAGCTATGCCGGGTGTGTGTCCTAACATGCTTCTGCTGCTGTGATAAAATACTGAGTGGATGGAGTTCCCAGCTATGCTGGGTGTGTGTCCTAGCATGCTTCTGCTGCTGTGATAAAACATTATGACCCAAAGTACTTGGGGGTGGCGGTGGTGATGGTGGGGGTGGGGGTTGCGGTGGGGGTGGCGGTTTGGGTAATGGTGGGGGTAGAGTGGGGGTAGCGGTGGGTATGGGGGTGTGTATTTCCCTCTGCTTCATATCACTGCCCATTCCTGAGGGAAGTCAGTACAGGAACCTGGAGACAAGAGCTGAAGCCGAGCTTTAGTGAAGTGTGGCTGACTGGCTTAGTCTCTCTCCGTGGCTTGCTCAGCCCGCTTTCTTTTCTTTTTAATTTTTCTCTTTTGAGATTAATATATAAAATATAATTACATTTTCCCACCCCTTTCATCCCTTCAAACCCTCACATGTATCCCCTCTTGCCCTCTTTCAAATTCATGGTGTCTTCTCTTCAACTGTTGCTATCTATACTTACACATCTACGTGTCTGTATCTGTCCTGCTCAGTCTCTATAATGTTACTTGTATGTATATGTTTTCAGTACTAACAGAGGACCACAGGCTAGTAAGAACTTCTGAGTGTAGGGGAAGAAGACATCAACGGGTTATCAGCCAGGACCAACTACCCAGGGATGGCACTGGTCACAGTGAGTGGGGCCCTCCTGTCTCAATCATTAATATGAAAGTACCCACACAGACATGCCCACAGGCCGATCTGATGGAGACAATTCCTCTGTTGAGGTTTCCTCTTCCTTGATAACTCTGTGTCAGGTTGGCAAGAACCAAACTAACTAGTGCACAGTATTGTCCCTGTCTTTTCAAAGATTCCAGTTCCCTATGTGCTTGTGTCCAGGGGCCATGGGCTGCGCAAGCGCATGCAGCAAGTACCTCTAGGAAGCATAGACAGGGCTGGGGAGTCTCATACTCACAGAACTTCGGTCTGCATGGGAAAGAGCTCAGCCTGCTTCGGGCAAGATAAAAACACAGAGCAGAGCCCAGACTTCAGAGGGCAGGGGGTGGGGTTGGGGTTTCTGGGGGAGTTTGGGTTTGACCTTAGACCTGGGCAGGGGAGCAAAGTGGCAAATGATGGGAGGAGGGAAATGGGTATCCTACCAGGTAAGAAGGACATAACAAGTAAAGCCTTGTGCCTGGAAAGCAAAGGACCAGCCTAGGAGGAGAGCCTAGGAGAGGAAGAAGCTGACTTCAGAAACAAGGAATTGGTGAAGAAGAGGGAGCCTGGAGAACCTGTGGAGTTCAGACCTAGTGAAACACTATTCAAGAAAATGAGGACCTTAGCCACAGGTTTCAAGGGGGTGTTGCTGGAACTGTGTGCTTGGGAGGTGGGGAGTTTAGACACGAAAGCCCCCGGGTGAGGAGATCCTGGCCAACAGACATACTTCATGGATGGTTGACTTGCTGTCGGCCAGGACGACCTAGCACAGTGTTTCCCACCCAACCACGGCCATTACAGCACCATCAAGTCTGAACGGTGTTTACGCATTGGTCACAGTGGCCCATACAGTAGGTCCTATTGTTGGCGACATTTTGTGAAATAAGGTTCTCCTGTGTTGCCTCCAGACTGATCACAAACTCCCAGGCTCACATAGTCCCCCTTTCTTGGCCTCTCCAGGAACTGAGATGACCAGCACACACCACTACACCTTGGATAAACAACTTAAGAAAATATGTCACCAGGCTTCTAAAACGGAGTTAGAATCAACAGAAAGTTTGCCACTAAACTCCCAAATAGTATCTGGGAGCTTATGAAGGGCTTGAGAACAGAGACACGGGAATTGAAACACGACATACACTTGACAGCAGAAATTTGGAAGTTTCACACAACAGTAATTCCATCTTCTAATCCTGGCATCTCCATGGAGTGAGTGGAGAAAAAACAGTCCGACTGTGACCTGCACCACTTGCCCTATTTGACAGATGTGGACTGTTCAGTAAGCAGCTGATAGGGAGCAGATGGGAATGAGTGACCTGAGACAGGAAAGCTCCTCGTCCCCACCCCACCTTGACCTGCCAAAGAAAGCCATTCCTCTCATCCATTTGTTCTGAAGATCCCATCAGGGGACTGTTGGGGGTTTGGTACAAGGTGAGGCCCTGCAGATTTCCCTACTGCTGTGGAAGAGGTATATAGAATCCTATCGACAGAGGGCACAGAACAGGTCACCTTCTGCTCCTCTAGGATGTGTCTGCCTCTCAACATACCAGATAACCCTAAACCTTTTCCGAAGGTCCTGTTTAAACCTACCTTGCTCCAGAACATTCTCTGACACCTTTCTCACCCAAGGTCCCCCAGACGGTGGTGACTCTCTGGCCCTGTGGAAGCTCACTACCCTCTCTCCATCCCCTCACTGAGCTTGCTGTTTATCCTTTGTCTCCCTGGTCCAGTGAAGAAGGGCCTGGGAGTCATCTGTGCATCTCTTGCCTCTAGACCTTGCCATAGAATCTCTGCATAAATGTTTGCCAGGTGAAGAGCCAGCCACCAGTGACTGTGGTGCTGATGGTGACTGCAGACAGAAAGGACATCGCTGGAGTGTCCCCTTCCTGTATTTCCTCAGTGAAGTCGACCTGGTCAGAGACTTTGAGGTGGAACAGAGAATAAAACATTTTATTAAGGCTTTTACAATGAAGACCATGTGGTCTAAATGCCTAATGTTGTGAGTAAGAAAATGGAACTTTTCAATACTAACCCGAAGGAACTGCATCTCCTGGCCAACGTTCTTAATGATGTCATATTTGTATGACGTGAGAAAGATGTGGATTAGGTGTGAATTTCTACAGCATACAGAGAACTGATTCTAGAAGCTGAAGACCTTGGTTGGAGTCCTAGACCCTCTGCATTGGGCAAGTCATACATAGTTTCAGCCTGTGTTATCATCTAGAAAATGACAAGAATTATTACCACAGCATCTTCCTTACCAAAACATCATAAAGTATTAGGTCTCAGGTGTCCTCACATTTTAAACATCTTAGCCTTGCTAGTCATTGCTGTGTTTATGATTATCAACACACCTGAAGCAATTTAAGATGACAAAAGACAAGTTTGGCTGTGACCTTTATAAATAAAGGTTAAAAGTGTGGGTATTTGGGAAATGGGGATGGAGAGAGGCTTGGAACAGGTACCAAAATATGATTGGATGGGAGGCATTAGTTCCGGTGTTGATTAACATGATAAGATGATTATAGGTCATAGCAGTTTGCTGAATATATAGTCCAAAAGTTCTCTATACACATAAATGACAAGTGTTTAAGGACATGGGGATGCTAATTAACATGACCTGGTCATATACATGTATCAAATCACCATATTATATGTATGTATCAAATCATCCCCACTTCCGTGGCTTGCCTCTTTTCAGCCCTGCTATAAAGAGAGTAGGATATTTTCTTCAGTCATCCCCTGAGTGACAAATGGGTAGGTAAAGAGGGGCAGTGGCAGCCCTAGGATGCTAATGGGACCTGGGATGGTTTTGCAAGTCCAATTTTGAGTAACTTGGTTGTCATGAGGTTTTTTGAGATGATAGGGGTTGAAGGAAGCTGCCATAGTGTTTCGAGGTGTGAACAATGTCAGTGTACTTTGCTGGCGATGGATACAGGCAGAAGAGGTGCTCTGTTGTTTAACTCTGATTGAAGTCACACATGGGGTTAGGTGAAGCTCAGTTGTCAAGCCATGGGGGTCACTCTTCAGTACACACACACACACACACGCACACCACCACCATCATGCACACCACAAAGACGGTCACAAATATGTTGTAAGAAGTGCAGGCTGTGTTCCTAGCACCTGAGAGGAGCACGGGCCCTTTGTTCTGTCCCACCCGGCTCCTTACATTAGAAAAGATTACACAGAAATTGTATTCATTTAATACACTGCCTGGCCCATTATATCTAGCCTTTTATTGGCTAACTCTCACATCTTGCTTTATCTAGATTTACCATATCTAGTAATCTATGTATCACCACGGGAACATGGGTTACCGGCATGAGTCTAACCTATGTCCATCTCGGGCCGAAGAATCATGGCATCTCTCACACTTCCCTTCCTCCCAGCATACTGTCCTGTCCATTCTGCCCACCTAAGGGGCTGCCCTATCAAAAGGCCAAGGCAGTCTCTTTATTCAACCAATGAAAGCAACAGAAATACAGAAGGACCCTCCTACACCACAAAGAGGCTTCTTGTTCTGCCTCTCAGGTGTTCAGCTTTTTCTGTCCAGCCTTGTACTATTAAACTCTTTGTTTGTACTTTCATCCACTGTTTTAAACCTTTACAATTTATATATATATATATATATATATAGAGAGAGAGAGAGAGAGAGAGATAGCACTGACTTAAAAGTAAACAAGCCAGAGTCGAGGAGAGGGGAAAGAAAGGCAGAGAGGGCTAATTGTTCCCAGGTTGGTTCTGAGATCCTTCCCATTTATAGCCAAGTAAGCAGCCCTGTTTTGACTGCTCTGTGCTGCAGGCCACACAGCACCTAGCACAGACATCCCCAAGAACGACTTTCCACCTTCCTCCTGAGTGTCCACACCTTGGCTCGCCTCCAGCCTCCTGGTGATGGTAGTAACTGGACTTTCCCTGAGCAGGCATGTTCCCAGCAGACGTCTGCCCGGGGGGCTCAAAGTGGCCAGGGAAATCCAGACACAAGCTCTGGAAGGAAGGTCTGTTGTTACTTGGGACATTGCGGCATCATCAGCTATATACTTGGGTGTCCGAATTTTCTATGAATAGGCGCAAAAATTGAAAGTTAATTTTTCCTCCTGTACTTTATGTCTCTCTCAGAATGGCCCTGCTAACTAGAGAGGTAAGAAAAAGTGTTGTCAACCCACCAATAGAAACTTACAGAATGAAAGAGCCAGCAGTGGCTCTTGTAGAAATAGCACCCTATGTAATTTTATCTGACTCGCAGGGTGTTTCTTTTCTTGGTGATTGGTTGATATAAAATAGAATAATTATTATCTGTTAGTATATCAACTAATTCGTTTTAAGTTATTTAGAGCCAGGCAGGGTGCCACACGCCTGTCATTCCAACAGGAGGCTGAGGCAGGAAGATCGACATAGGTTTTAAGGAAACGGTGGAGGAGTCAAAATACCCACAGACCAGATTTCTGTTCCAGAAGTAGCCACAGCTGTGACAGCAGAAGGCTGAAGGGTGAATTTTTCAGTGTGGGGTGTATGTGTGTGTGTGTGAGTGCATTCATGATGGCTCACACGAGTGTGTGTATGTGTGTAGTGACCTGTGTAGCCAAGACTAACCTCCAACTTATAATCCTCCTGCTTCAGCTTCCTCAGTGTTTGAATTTCAGGCATGTGCTACCACACCCACCACCACACCACACTCACAGCATTTTGAGAAAGTGGTACAAAGCCCCCGTTACCCTTCCAAGGAAATGGCTATGGGCTTGACCTGAGCCCACCAGAGTCAGAGGCCGCTCAGGGTGTCTCTGTTCGCATCTCCCCAGGCTCCCACTGTGAAGGGCCACTATATGCAGAAGGTGGCAACTCTTGAGCATCCTCTGCTGTCCACCTATATGTGACTGAAGATATTGACTTCTGTGCAGAATGATTTTCTTTCTCGTGTGGACTTGGTTCTTGGGGCTGAAAAAGAAACAGCTGGGATCTTCTCTTCCTGTTCCAGTGAGAACAGTGGAAGACCAAATGAAGAGAGGCCCTGAGTTCAAGTCCAGACCCTGAGTCCCTGAGTAACCTTGAGCAAGCAAGAGTTTTGAGGCATTTATCTCTGAAGGGAGGTGACAGTTTCTCTCTCTAGCCTTGGAAGGAGTCCATCAGCTGAGACAAACACAAGGACATTTCAAACATTAAGAAGCCATCACACAGTAAGAGAGTGCTTTGCTGTGACTGCAATTTCACTTCCTCTTGTCACCCTATCCTCTGCTTGGCTCACAGTTCTGGCTAACCATTTGCTTGGCACTTGTGACTCAGGAGTGGCCCAGGATCAGGATCTGCTCTACTAGGCTGGGGACATCACAGAGAAAGTGCCAAGTAACGTGGTAATTTACATGTTTATTGTTTGCCTTGTCCCATGAGACTGTCAACTCTGCAAAGCTCATGGTCTGTCATATCCAGGTCTCTCATATCGACTCCCTAACCAAGCAGGATAGCGCCTAGACGTCTTTACCAACATCAACCAACAACACTGACACGTGTGTGTTTATGTGTGTGTGCGTGAATGCACATATGTGTCCTTGTATGCACAGGTGTATTTGCCGACATGTGCATCTAGCAGTCAGAGGCTCACCTTGAATACCCTTCCTCAGAAACTGCCCACCTTGTTCTCTGAATCAGGGTCTCTCACTGGTCTGGAGCTCACCAGTCATGCTAGGCTGACTGGCCAATGAGCATCAGAGATCCATCTGTCTCTGTCTCCCCAGATCTAGGATTACAGTTTCACCATGATGCCCGGATATTTTATGTGGGTTCTGGGAGTAAAACTCAGGTCTTTATGCTTACAAGGGAAGCACTTTACTAACCTAGCTCTTTACCCAATCTAGCATTGATGATACTTGCAACCAATTATCTTGCTTTACTGATATCTTACATAGTATCAGTTACATAGTCATCTACCTCTGTCCCTCTCACTTTCCTTCAAGGTTTTCTTTTCTTCTCTTCTCTTTTCTTTTCTTTTCTTTTTTTTTTTTTTGTTTTCGAGACAGGGTTTCTCTGTGGCTTTGGAGCCTGCGCTGGAACTAGCTCTTGTAGACCAGGCTGGTCTCGAACTTACAAAGATCTGCCTGCATCTGCCTCCCGAGGGCTGGGATTAAAGGCATGCGCCACCACCGCCCGGCTTCAAGGTTTTCTTTATGCTCTTGGGATGTTGGGACTGAACACAGGTCATGCACACTAGACCAGTATTCTGCCACTGAGTTACACCACCAGCCTATCTCCTCTCATTTTTACAGAAATTCCTTGTAAAAATGTGCCAGTCTTGTCACAGTTTACCCAAGGACAGACAGAAAGGTGTGGAGACTGTGGTGAGCCAGACTGGAGTGGAAAGGGAGCTCATGGGTGTCATCCCATATCTGTGCAGCTCTTGCCTATCTAAGGAGCTCTGTCCACTCTCTCCATTATAGTAGTTCCATATATAAGCAAGGTCAGCTGGAAAGAATTTAGAAACCCAGTGGGGCCCTCTAGGATAGCTCTCCCCTCCAGTGTATGTGGGCAGCCCCTTGACCGATGTTCTTCAAGGTGAATATCATAGAGGATGGGTGGGGATATTTCTCAAATGGAGAGTTTCTAGGTCAAAGCAGAAAAGCAGTTTCTACTACAGGACAATCCAGAATGGTTTCTATTTTCCGTAGGCTGAATAACAGTCCCCCAATGATAAACCAATCTTTGAAAATGTGATTAAGTTAGGTTAAAGTACAGGTTGATCCTGGGTTATCTTGGAAGCCTCCAAATGTAGCTGAAAGTGTCCCTTTGAGTGTCCAACTGTGGCAGATTTGATGTAAGTAGAAAGGGAGAAGGTCAAGTGATCATAGAAGCAGAGATAAAAGTGACGTGGCTGCAGTCAAGAAATGCCTATAGCTGCCAGCAGGGGAAACAACTATTCTCTTTACCCTGAGAGGTAGCACAGCCTACTGGCATCTTGGTTTGACTCAGGAACCCTGGCTTTGGGATCTGACATCCAGCACCATCTTAGTTAGGAATCCTATCGATGGTAACATGGTAACAAAATACCATGACCAAATAGCATTTTAAGGAGGAAAGGGTTTATTCTGCTTACACTTCCGTACCACTGTTGATCATTGGAGGAAGTCAGGACAGAAACTGAAAAGGGCAGGAACCTGGAAGCAGAAACTGATGTAGAAGTCATGGAGGGATACCGCTTACTGGTTTGCTCAGCCTTCTTTCTTTTAGAACCCAGGACCACCAGCCCAGGGATGGCACCACTCACAATGGGCTGGGCATTCCCCCATCAATGACTAATTAAGAAGATGCCGAACAGCTGAATATTATGTAGGCATTTGCTCCTTTGCGGTTCCCCTTTTTTAGATAACTCTAGCCTGTGTCAAGGTGACATAAGACTAGTCAGCACAACTTCTGCATCAAAACCAATTCCCCTTGTTTTAACTCAAGTTTGTGGTCATTTGTCATAGCCCCCACAGGAAATTAACACAATATTTTATTTTAAAACAATTAAATTCCCTAAGGCTTAAGATATTTTCTGATTAGTTTTCCTGTTTAATTTCAAACCGCTGAGTAGGACTGGGCTCTTGGTATATGCTCAGTGCATATTTATGGGATAAAAATGGATATTTATGCATTTGTGAGGGGACAATAATGTCTGGTGCTTCTAAGTTTGCTTACTAAGAAAGGCCTTTCTCAAAAGGCAGATGGAGGCTACTCACTCTGGGGAACTATCCCTTCCTTCTTTCCTCTGGTCCTCCTTGCTTTCCCTCCTCCCTCCCTCTTTTCCTTCCTTTTTTCCTCCCTTCTCCTCTCTTCCCATTCCCTCTATTCCTCCTTTCCTGCTTTCTTCTTCTTCTTCTTCTTCTTCTTCTTCTTCTTCTTCTTCTTCTTCTTCTTCTTCTTCTTCTTCTTCTTCTTTCTTCTCCTCCTCCTCCTCCTCTTCCTCCTCCTCCTCCTTCTCCTCCTCCTCCTTCTCCTCCTCCTCCTTCCCATTTTTTATTCCCTTCCCCTTTTTTATTCCCATCCCCATCTTGGAGATGGTTTGTGTGTATGTGTGTGTGTTGGCTTTGGGTTTTTTGTTTTGTCAAGACAGGGTTTCTCTATGTATCTTTGGAGCCTGTCCGGGAACTAGCTCTGTAGACTACACTAGCTTCAAACTCACAGATACCTGCCTGCCTCTGCTTTCTGAATGCTGGGATTAAAGGCCTGTGCCACCACCGCCTGGCCGGAAGCACCAGCACTTTACGAATGTCCCATTTGAAGTTGGTGATGGGAACTACTGAGGCTGCTGCTGCTCAGATTGTCAGGGAAAATGTTTATGGGATGAATGGCTCTGTAAATGCTACCTAGGCACTGTTCACAGATTCTCCCTGTAAAAGGAGAGGAAGCCAGAATGTCCTGCTTGCCCAGCTTTGCAGTATTAGCACTGTTTATTGCAGGGACATGGGAGTGATGCTAGCAGTGTTTAGCAGTAGCATCCAACTTCCTGCTCCTAGCCCAAGCTAACACTGTGTGCTGCTGCCAACCGCAAATTATCAATTATGTTTCTCCTGAAGGGGACCAGCTTCCTTTCTTCCCCAAGGTGATTGGTGGTGTGTACAAGAGTAAGAGAAGCTCTCCCTCCCCTTACAGTTCCCAGCTTGTTTATTTTAGGCTTTTGAAAAGCAAACATGCACAGATATGACTCAGATTTGCAGGGACTCCGAGTCCAGGATCTACTACAAATGAATTCTTTCCCAACCCTGTTTGTGCTGTTTTGCACTTCTGGAAAGAGGTTCAGACTACAGAAACAAATTGGTGGAGGAAAGATCCTGGGTGGCAGTGATGGCCATAATGAAAACCACTTTGTGTCTTCACTTAAGAAAACCTTTTAGTTGTCCAAAGTTATTGGCTTTTTTTCCTTTGAAAAAAACAGTTATGCTAGCAAGTTCTAGTAATCTTTGGAAGAAAGGGAATTATATACAAAGGAAGACAGAGAATGCTGAGAGATTATCACCTGTCTATCATCTGTTTTTCCTTTCCTGCAGTGCTAAGAATGGAAGCCAGTGTGTGTGAAGCGCAAGTGTTACTGTCGCTCATCCCCAGCCTGTTATCTTTATGTTATTTGTAATAAAAACTTATAACTCAGAATTAGAAGATACTGAGGAACAGAAGGGACAGAGAGGATGAAGACAGTTCTTATTGCTGCCTCCCATCTGGTGATCAGGTATGTGGAGCGGTGCTCTGACAACAAGGTCTCCTGAAGTGATGGCTATGTATGCTGGTCCATGTATGCACCTATATGTTCCTGGTCTTCTTAGGGAAATCAGGTCCTACAGGGTGGTTCTTCTCCGTTAGGACCGTCAAGATAGTAATTAAAATATCTGAAACCTAGAGATACTTTAGTGCATGCATTAAAACTTTCTAGAAAAATAAGTGAGCCGTATGGGAAAGGAACAAAGAGGATACAGATGAAAAGCAAGTGTAACTTTGTTTGGTGCACACCAGGAATAGCATGAAAGCCTGTCCCTTCTGGAAGAGACCAGAGGAGTCAGAACCAGTGTAGATGCCTTTCATTCTCAGATCAAGAGGGTTGACACAGAAAGCCGTAGAGCCTGTTGGGCTGTTAAGAAGATGTAGTGCTTGCTTTAGACGGCACTTGAGAATAATTATAAGCAGTTAAAGACAGTACCTGAGATATGAATCAGTAAGATGAGAAGAAATTAGAAAATCAACTGTACAATAAACAAGGATTTAGCTCTCCATGAATAGCATGGAAAGGAAAAGTTTACAGTCTGACTTTGCCAAGGAAACAGCAAGCTGGCAGCCGGGTCAGTTGGCAGCAGCCGCTACTGATCCTGTTGTCCCTACAGACGCGACTAGCCTCCGAGACCAGAAGGGACAGTGGCCAATGCACAGTTGATTTCATAGGTGTTTAAAGTATTCCACATCTCATGCCAAAAAAGAGCCTCAGCTGTGTGGGGCAGTTACATAACAGACCGGCTATAAATAAAGGACGAATTAGATCAATGGATGTATAAATAAATGAATCTGGGATAAAGGAGCCGTCACTAGAGTTTGACCTCTTTGACTACTCCAGCTTGGCTTGGAGAATGCTTTGGGCTTTAGGGAAAGAGGCTGCAGAGGGTGGCAGAGCTAAATTTGATTTCTAAACTCCACACTCCTCCTAGCAAGGGCCCACGACATCTGACAGTCACAGAAAGTCAGCCAGCTAGAAGCTACGATTTCCCAGGTGAGAGCAGAGAGAGCAACCAGGATTGCTTTCTGCAGGGGAACGACTATACGTGGTACCAGCAAGCTGATATTGCTGTCCTCACACCTTTATTGAAAATGCAGTCAAAGCTGGTGGCTTTCTGTTTGTAAAAACGGCTTTTTAGGTTACAGTGAGAGCGAATGCAGCAACCGAGACTACATTTCTAAGGGACATGGAAAATACTCGAAACCAAGAAAGAGAGTAAAGACACGAGGGGAGGAGAGGGAAGAGGAGTTAGGAATCCGGGGGAGGGACGGGTGGATCTAGTGGATTTCATAGCAGGAATCCTTGAAGAAAACTCCTGGTCATGTATTTTACCACCAGATAGCATTTCTGCATTTCCAGCAGCAGATACTCAAGCATCGGGGTGAGAAAACCAAAAGTGGTTTTTAAAACGATTCATCTCAGACAGATGAGTTGTGAGGGCAGAAGTGGGAAACTGCAAACAAGTGGGGAACTACAGGAGTGGAATTCTGTGTCAGAGTCTCTTCAACAGGCATGGCTTCATAGTAACAAAATATCTGCTTTGTATTTCAGCTGATAAATAAAGGCATTTAAATACCACATCTTCCCAAATGAAGGAACAACGACAACAAAAGAAGTAAAACAAATGGGCAGAACCGCAAAACTATAACAAGACCACGGTGGTCTGAATAAAAGATAGTCTCAATGGAGTACCAGTTCTCATTTTAAAATTGCTTCCTTTCAAGAAAACAAAAACCCAAGAATATTCTTTCTAAAAGGAAACATGAGTAAATGTGGGAATAGAAGAAATGGTTGGCAAAAAGAGTGTCAGTCAAACATTATGATCTCTGTAATCTACAAATCCCACTGTGAAAAATTAGATAAATTAGGGGGAAAAGGAAATGAGAATTTGTGAAGCGGCCAGGAACAGTCCAGAGAGGAGTGTGAGCAATTTGATGGTGAGGAATTATAGGGAAAACAAAAAATACGGAAACTTTCGAGGGAAAAAAATGAGCATGCACTTTGCTAAGGGGAAAACCCCCAGGACTGCATTTAATACCTTGTAGATGGATGCTGGAAAAAAGTTAATACTTTATTCTGAATATAAATGAAACAAAGGTTCTATTGTCTGGTTACAGGAATTCAAAACACACTACAAGCCAATCTAAAATGTTATCAAATTTTTATGTATTTTATTTGCCATAGATATTAGCCATCAAAGCTTTAAATTTGCAACAAAAATGTTTACAGAAAATGGTGTTTTTGAATGTTTTTCTTAAGAAAAATAAAAGAACTAAAACCCAGAAATGTCATTCTAAAAAAAGAATCAAGCCCAAAGCCAGGGGATAGAAATACCTGCACCCATAAATCAGCTGCTCTTGTGAGATCTTCAGAGGACTGCAGAGTACTGATGAATGGCACTCTGGAAAAAACAAAACAAAAAGCTAAGCTTACTGGCAAACTTAGTGAGAGAAATCATCTTTGAAAGCCAGAAGAAAAAAAATCAAAATCAACGGAAAGACCAAAAACTATTTGATTCTAAGTAGCTATTTACTGTGGAGATGCCTTTGGATGCTTAACTGAAGAAAGTGGTTACATGGGACTCGTAGACTTTTAAAGGATACAATGGGACCTTGAGGATGTGGATGCCCCAATAGCTGGGGAGAAATTAAGAAAACTGAAGCTAAGAAACTGATTTTCTTGCCACAGCAAGTTCCCTGATTTTTTTTCTAATTTTTAAATAAAAATTACAACTCTAGGACTAAAAAACAAAAGCTACAAGAAATCTGTTTAAGTTTAATATTTCTTATTTCATGTAGCATGCAGAAATGGTCTTGTTTTCAAAACCAGTAGAATTAAAAGGAAATTTCTCTCTAGGTGAGATTTCCTTTTTAAAAAATTATTCATAAAATGATAAGGTTTATAATTATAACACAATGAGCTTAATAAATATAAAATATAGAATGTTTTAGGTTCAGAAACAAAATTTATATGATCTTGATGGAAATTTTAAGTATTTTATGAAATTCTATGATTTTTCCTAAACATTTTTTCTTTGAGTGAGAAACATGACTTACAAAACGTTGTGTCACCGTGTAACAGTGACTTCTGAAACCTTTTACTTTGAATCCACAAATTGCTTCAAAAAATGCTCTAGAGGATCTCTATCTTAAAGACAAATCATTATCTTAATAGAGATCTTAGATACAGACCGTTAATTTAGCTTGAACTTGAATAAACTCAGAATTCCAACTGAAGTTACTAAAAGTCAAAAAGAATCCAGGAGTCTGCGGTGGGACAGGTAAACCCACGGAGCTCCAGTATGTTTTGGAGAACCCGAGAGGAAGTGGCAGTCGGTGAGCTCAGTGGTTTCCACTGTGTTCACAGGATCTCAGCTGCAGGTGAGCGAACAGCACTGAGGATGCTAAATGACAAAAGGGGGATTCAGAAGGGTGGGCAACCAGCACGTCGGCTCTTTGAGCATAAAATAGGTATTTTCTCTAAGCTAATTTTAAAACCTGATTTACTTGCCACAAACCCTAGAAAAACACTTAAAACGTTAACAAATCATTCAGGAAAATAAGCAGGCATGAATGACAAACACAGCCATGAATCCTTTTTCTTCGTTTAAAAAATGGTAAAATTGACTGAAATAAAAAGCATGCTTGTTGAAATGTTTTAGAAAACACAGAATAATGTGATTAAGAAAACTTATATCACCCTGGTTTGGATTTCAAGACAGAAGTGAATTGTTTTACCTAAGAGACTAGAAAAGGATAAAATTAATAAACAAATGGAAAAGTAATAGTTATTTACCGGGGGTATTCCAGGAATGCTTAGAAAGTACAATGGTGACTAGTTAGAGACATCTAATCAGCAATGGGCAGCTCAAACGGTGTGATAATAATTAATAAGCATGACAGGAACACTAGGAGGGAAGAGAAAGGCATTACAAAAATAATTTTGGCTACTCAGCAAGAAAGAAAGCAAACTGATAGAGATTTCTAAAAATTATGAGAGAGTGAGAAACAGTTTAAACAAGCAACAGGCAAATGCTTACTGTCTGCAAGAGGCAAAAGATTTATACGAATTTATTTGAACAGAATTAAATATCAGGGCTCAAAAAGGCAAATTTTGAAACTGGTGATATAGAAATAAAATGAAAGGTGTACTTGAAACTCCTCTGAGGAACCAACTACCTTCTCCTGAAGTTAAAGAAATTCCTATATAGCCTAAAAAATTAAATTCATGTGTTTTTATTTCACACCATAAATTCAACTAAATTAAGAAAACGGCAAAATGTTGTTGCTTGGCTATTCTTTCGGGAAACAGAGAATTCTGTTTGTATGGATGATAATAAAAATTTGTTCTTTGGGGTCAGAAAAATACGCTTTTCAGGTTTTATCTTAATGAATATTTTTTTTTAGTTATATTCAGCAATGCTTTTAAAGGCACCATGAAAATTAGAAGAAGTGACATGGTAGGGCACAGATCCGGGGTTTGCTGGGTGTGGAGCCACTAGGGGACTAATCCAGCAGAGAGAAGCCAGTCCACTGTGGCACACAGGGGCTTATCAAGGACAGCAGCAATCACAAACAAATTTGACTGTTAAACTTTTCAGGAGAAAAAGTTAAGATACTTGTCACTGGAAAAAGTCAGAGGGAAAGCGGAAAAGCCAGAACACAGAAGTGCAGGGAAATGTGTGCACCTGTGGCTAGAGGTAGTACAAAAACCGATTGCGCGAAAGACAGGCGTCTTAAATGACTTGCGGCAATGGGACGAATAAAATGGTTTACTGAAAAGTGTGAATATTGTTTTAAAATTGTTTTATTAGTAAATATAGTTAAAACCACAAGTTAAAGGGAAAGGAGAAGGATGGACCCTTAAGCCTCAAGTAGGCTGAAACTTTCTGCCTGGTGGTTTGGGAGTTCCAAATCACACCCTAGCAAGCAAGACACCAATTGGAATACAAAGCACAGGTGGCCCGTGTGCATGGCGAGGGCTCTGTAAAAGAAAAGGGGCCGGGCAGTGGTGGCGCGCGCCTTTAATCCCAGCACTCGGGAAGCAGAGGCAGGCGGATCTCTGTGAGTTTGAGGCCAGCCTGGTCTACAAAAGCTAGTTCCAGGACAGGCTCCAAAAAGCTACAAAGAAACCCTGTCTCAAAAAACCAAAAAAAAAAAAAAAAGAAAGAAAGAAAGAAAAGGGCTCTGGTAGTATCTTTAATGCTTTTCTTATTTATTTCCTGGGGCTGTTTGTTCTGCAACAAAAATACTCAAAGATTTGTCAGGTATTCAATTAACCCAAATCCATCTCTTGACCTAGTGATATTTATCATATGCCACTGGCCATATTGTTGTTTCTGGTATTGAGTAATGAGATATTAGATAAATTACACTTTGTTGAAAAATGAAACAAGCATTTTCATCAGACGCCTTTCTTCCCCTCCTTCTCTTACGGATGTCGTGAGTTTGAGTGTGAGAGTAGGTGTGCACACGCACAGTTTGTTCTAAGAATGCACAAGAGGAATGGGGATTTGTGCCGGCTTGCTCAGCAAAAGGAGTTTCAGAAAAGAAATGTGTGAATTTGTTTCTATTTAAAACAGCCCAATCTAATGCTCTCCTGATCTTTCACTGTTGATGAAAACAACCACATCAAAAAAATAAAGATAATTAGAAAAAGATGAAGTAAATTAACATGATAGCTAGCCAGCAGTTAAAAAATACTGATGGATATAAATGAAGTCTATGCACTTTTAAATAAAATTTACCCCAAACTGCTTATTACCATAGTTACCTCACTGGGCATTAGGACATTGGAAAACCCTCGATTAATGGTCTGCATGTCTAGAGAGCCTCCAGGACTGCCGCATCATCTCCATAAATTTTAACCTCGTGCTTTCCAAAGCGCACAAATCCCTCTATTCTTTCCTGAAGGACTGTTTAAATGCAAACATTTAAATTAGTTCTCTCTAACTTTTACACCTGGATACAATACTTTGAATATAAAAAAATTAATTGTTGTGCGTGGGGACGGTCAGAGAACAGCTGTGGAATCGGTGGTTCTTGCCTTCTACTATGTGGGTCCCTGGGGTTGAGTTCAAGTATCAGGCAAGTGACTTTTTCTGCTGTGCCAACTCACCTACCCTTGACATGGTTATTTTCACACCAGAAAAGTCAAAATATGAATGGATGAACACATAGCTGCCTTGGCAAATTCTCTGGATGTGGGGACAAATGTGAGGGCTTTGTCATGATAGCCATCATTTTTTGTTTTCCCTCATCTCTTTTCAATTTTTAAAAGTTATGATTTCCTTTCTGTGCCAGTCAGTCCAATGTTATTAGATTTCTATCGGTTTATTTTGTTTCTTTGCTTTGAGAGAGAGTCTCAGGTTGCCCAGGTTGGCCTCAAACACACTGTGTAGTCAAGTGTGATCTTGAACTCCTGATTGCTTCCACCTGCTGAGTGCTGAGACTGCAGATGCGAGTCATGTCTGGTCTATGTGGTGTTGGGGATGGAAGACAGGGCTTCGAGCACGCTAGGCAAGCATGCCACCAACTGAGCTGTGTCCTCAGCCCCCTCGTTGAATTGGAAGAGTCTTGTGTACAGTTAGTTGAATAATCCATGTTGCTGAGGTTGCAGGAAGCTTCTCAGAGATAAATGCAGAAAATGCCAACGACAGAATTTTCTGCAGGGCAAATTAGCAGTACCTTCGTATTAAGAAATGTATGCATTTATTTTAAATTACATTTTGGACACAGGGTCTTGCTCACTGCACAACCCTGGCTAGCATGGAAATTGCTATGTGGACTAGGCTGGTCTCACACTCACAGAGATCCCCTGCTTCTACCTAAGAGTTGCAATTAAGAGGCATGTACAAGAAAGTTATGTTTTGTTTGCATCTTTGATGGATTTATTTTACGTTTCTGAGTGCTCTGCCTGCATGTGTATCATACACGTGCGTAGTATCCTCAGGTCCCATGGAACTAACGTTGCAGACACTTGTGAGACACCATGTGGGTGCTGGGATCCAAATCCAGTTCTGTGCATGAGTAGTAAGTGCTGTAATAGTTGAGCCATTGCTCCATCTCTGCAGCTGCCCTAGTGTTCTGCTTTAGAGCCGTAATCCTCAGCCTGCTAATTGCACTTTGAGAAATTTATCCTAAGGAAGTAGTTAAAAGCTCACAGCAGACATGCACTAAGAGGTTCACTACAGAATGTTTAAGACTGTAACAATAATTCCAACCTTTTACATATCCAATAGCAGCTGATGGGGTAAACATAAACTTAAGGGTAATGGGGGAGATTGGAGTCTTTCTTTTATGTACACAGTGAATAAAACAAACTATTGTAGTGTGCCATCCTTTGTATACGTAGGCACATGCATGTGTGCATGCACGTGCTCTCTTTCTCTCTCTCTCTCTCTCTCTCTCTCTCTCTCTCTCACAAACACACACACACACACACATACACGCACACACACACGCAGGCACTTGTGACCAACAAAAAGAAAATTCATTAATCCATGTTACTACATGGTTAGATAACAGGCCATTACGATTTTGTTTTGCTTCATAAGGCTTCCTAAGGTCCCTCTCTCTCCATCCAAGTTTTCGAGTCCAGGGACTTTTGTGTGCTCGCCTACTGCTCTCCTGCTAAAGTCCACCTCCAGTCCATACCCTCCCTTTAATGAGAATCTGTCCTCTTATTGAAATAGGGATTGGAGGAAGGTGCTTTCCAATTTCTTTACTATGGTAAAATAAACATAACATCACTTACATATTCCATTTTAATCATCTGTATGTATCAGGTCCAATACCTCATATCAATATAGAGTGCTACATAAACACGAACATTTCTTCACACTCTCAGAAGATAATGTTTGTCCTATTTTAAAACCTGAGAACTACTTTAGAAATGAGCTTTCAGTACAAAAGGCAGCATGCTGCAGGAATGGGGTTATCTACCATCACCACAATTTATTTAAAGTGCTTTTTATCTTTTCTCAGACAGAGACTCTGTCCTAGTAAGCAACAACTCCCTGCCTCTTTCTCTGTCCCCACAATCCTTGATAAGCTCTGACCAACTTTCTGTCTCCGGGAATTTACCCTCCATGATCAGGAAAGTGGGGTAGGGGTATTTTTCCTTTTGTGACTGGTTTATTTCGCTTAGCACAGTGTCTTCAAGGCTTGTCCATTTTGTAGCCGACACCAGCATTTGATTTCTTGTTGACAGTGACTATATCATCCATGTGAATACTGTGTTTTGTCTGTATTCTACTGTTGGACACAAGAGTTGTTTGAAATACTGATGCAAAAAATAATGAACATAGACAAAAATAATGAACATTGGTTATCTTAGTTGGAATTTCTATTTCTTTGATAAACACCATGGCCAAAGCAAGTTGCGGGGAAGAAAAGGTTTATCTCGCCTTACAACTTTCAGGTCACACTCCACGGCGGTTTGAATAAGAATGACCTCCACAGGGTCATGTGTTTGAATACTTGGTCTCCAACTGGAACTTTTTAGGAAGCATTAGGAGGTGTAACTTTGTTGCAGGAACTGTGTTACTGGGGGTGGGCTTTTGAGGTTTCAGAAGACTACTATTTTCAGTGTGCTTTCTCTCTCTCTGCCTTTCATTTGTAACTCAAGTTGTGAGCGTTCAGCTGTCCTTGCCACCATGCCTTCACTCCTCCATCACAGACTCTCTGGAACTTTAAGCCCACTGACCTTGGTCGTGGTATTTTTGTCACAGCAATAGGAAACTAACTAAAAACTTCCAGCTCTAAGGGAAGTCCAGGCAGAGACTGAAGCGGACGACCTGGAGGAACACTGCTTGCAGTTTGTTCTTCATTGTTTGCTCATCTTGCTTTCTCAGGCAATTTTGAAAGCCCTGTGCAGGTCTGACACCACCACAGTGGAGAAAGCTTTCCTATATCAATCATTAATAATAATAATAATAATATTCCCCCAAAGCTTGCCTACAGGCCAACCTAGTCAGGGCATTTTCTCAATGAGGTTCCCTCTTCTCAGTTGACTCTGGCTTGTATTAAGTTAACAGAAAAAAAAAAAACCTAACCAGGATATTTATGTACAAGTCTCTGCTTTTAATTCTTTGGTGTATATAGCTAGAAATGAAGTTCCCGGGTCATATGATAATTCTACAATTAACTTTTTGATGATATGACTGTTTTTAATCATAAAAACACATATTTCCAAACTTAATGTGGTTTAGCATCTGAGGCTATAGGGTAGAAAGCAGTAGTTTGATAGCAGAATTTATTGGTTATAAGATCAAGTGTCTTTGGAATACTGTTTCATACGCATCCACATCAGCTAGACACCTAGATCAACCTACAGAAAATGTCGATAGAAATTTAAGCTGCATAAGAGACAGAAGGAAGCAGCCAAGCAGGTAGGGCTGGGAGCAAAAGGAACTCTGTGATCAGGAACTCTTCTGGAATGTTCCAAGTTGCAAAAATCACTTGCAGAGCTGCATCGTTTACTTTTCTGATGTCTTTTGCCAGGACTTACATCTTCTCCTCACATTTTCACACACTAAATTCTTCAGTTCCAGACACACTCCAAGTATTTGCATTTAAGGGTTTTGTGTGTGTGTGTGTGTGTGTGTGTGTGTGTGTGTGTGTGTGTGTGTTTGACAGAATGTCACTTTGAACACTTAGTCTGAAACCCAATATTGTTTAGTTTAAAGGCAATTTTCTTAGGTAACTTGTCAGAAAAGCATGATTGATTGCTTATGACTCAAATATTTAAAAAATGAGAATAGTAGAATTTAATAAAATAGATTGTTTTCCCTGGAGGTTAAGACATCTACACAGGATCCAACTTAAACAGGATGTCTAATCTTTCTAAATTTTTCTTCAAAAAATCTTTTTCTTATTAATCTGGCAAAAGAAATCAATCTGGCCAACAGTTGTCCAGACAGGAGGATTTCCCTTTTCACTTACTTTGAAAAAAAAATCTTTGAAAACCCTTGTATATAAAGAGAAGTTCTATAAATAGGAGAATGTGAAAAGTCTGGGTAAAATAAAAAAGAAAGAAACTTTTACAAATACCCGCGTTTCAAATCTTTCTAGGTGGACCATCCAGGTGTCCTATCCCCTAAAGCCACAGGCATCTAAAATGCATTCTGGGAAAAAAAAAAAACAATCTAGAGTGCTTACAACGGAGCATGCTTTAAAAGGGGGTGGGGTGGGGGTATTGTGAGGGGAATAGAAAAGCAGACTTTAGTAGACAAAGGAAATATATTCAGAATGTGTTAAAATTCCTATAAATCAATAAGAAGACAATGTCCCTTAAGAACTGATGAAGGGGGCTGGAGAGATGGCTCAGTGGTTAAGAGCATTGCTTGCTCTTCCAAAGGTTCTGAGTTCAATTCCCAGCAACCACATGGTGGCTCACAACCATCTGTAATGAGGTCTGGTGCCCTCTTCTGGCCTGCAGACATACACACAGACAGAATATTGTATACATAATAAATAAATAAATATTTAAAAAAAAAAGAACTGATGAGGGGCTGAATATGTTACAAGAGGAAGCTGAGATGACCAGGAAGCATGCAGAGATATACACAGCCTCAGCAGCAGCTGGGGAAATGTAAATTACAACCAGTACAAGAAAGCAGTTCCTAGCCAGGATATTGGTCGAGATAAAAGTCTAAGAACATGAGGTATTAGCATGGAAGCAGGAAAGAGAAGATGCTCACATCCTGGAGGGAGTAGAAATTGTTGAAACCACTTTGAAGAATTGCTTGAAAAAAAAAAACCTAGAATAGTTTAAAAAGTGTGCCACTGGGATCCAGAAAACCTAGTGCTTGGCATATATCCTGGAGGAATTCTTACACACATGCTTAAGGGGAAAAGTACAAAATTCTATGCCAAAATGAGTAGAATTCTGGGAGAAATACCTGTTGTACACTCATTAAATACCATATAGCTTTATCATTTAAATGGGATGTGGGGGTGCAGTCCTGTGGTCCTCAAATTTGAGAACTTGAGAAACAGCAGGAGTTCAAGATCATCCTTGGCTAAGACAAGTTTGAGACCATCCTAGGTTACATGAGACCTCTTTTTTTTCTTTTTTTTCCATTTTTTATTAAATTTAAAAGAAAAATTTATATTTACTCCCCTTGTCCCAGGTCCTCCCGCTCCCCCACTACCCCACCGCCCTCCCCCTGCTTCCTTAAGATGGGGCAGGATACCCTGCCCTGTGGAAAGCCCAAGGCCCTCCCTACTCCATCTTGGTCTAAGAAGGTGTGTATCCATATAGAATAGGTTCCCAAAAGGCCAATACATGCAGAAGAGATAGATAGGTCCCTGTGCCATTATCATTGGCTTCTCAGTCAGTCCCCATTGGCAGCCACATTCAGAGAGTCCGGTTTGGTCATATGCTCCTTCAGTCCTGGTCCAGCTGGATTTGATGAGCTCCCAATAGATCAAGCACACTGTCTCAGTTGGTGGGCCAGTCCCTCACGGTCCTGACTTCCTTGTTCATCTTCTCCCTCCTTCTGCTCTACCACTGGACCTTGGTAGCTCAGTCCCTTGCTCTGATGTGAATGTGGGGTATCGCCAGGCAAAAGTTGGAAACACGGGTGTGGGGGTGGAGGTAGAGGTTGGGGGTGGGGGTAGGCAAAAGGGAGGGAGGTAGAAGGGAGAAGGAAGAACTGGGGAGAGCCTGGGGGGGTGGAGGGTGGAGAGGGAGGAAGGGTGGCTATTGGAGAAGGGAATAAGATATCTACATTAAGGGAGTCATTTTATGATTGGCAAGAGACTTGTCTCTAGAGGGGATCCCAGGTGTTCCCAGGGATGTCCCCAACTAGGTACTTGGGCAGCAGAGGAGAGGGTGCCTGAACTGACTTTTCCCCATAGTTACATTGATGAATATTTTGATTGTCACCATAGAAATTTCACATGATGGATGGAGATAGAGCCAGAGACCCACATTTACATGAGACCTCTTTAGAGACAAACAAACAAAAAAAGAAAAAAAGAAAGGAAGAGACAGACAGAAGTAAAGAAAGAAAGATGAAGGCAGACAGAAAGAGACGGACAGAAAGAAAAAGGAAGGAATCAAGGACGATAGAACAATCTTGTCAGTCAAGCACTAACCAAGAAAGTTTCTGACTGCTGGCAGAAGTCCCTTGTATCATAGATGCTCATCACTGCAGCCTGAAATCTGAGGCTCCTTCCATACTGGATAGCTGAATGTTCAGGAGCAATTGCCTAGGCCAATTTTAATCGCTATACAAATCAAAAGTGTGGTTGGGTGGTTTGGCATATACCTATAATCCCAATACAAGGAAGGTGGAGGCAGGATGATCAGGATTTAAAGTCATCCTCAGCTACATAGTGAGTTTGATGCCAGCCCAAGTCACATTAGACTCTAGCTTTGTCAAAGAACAAAACAAATCAGGCCTGGTGGCTCAATCCTTTAATCCCAGCACTTGGGAGGTAGAGGCAGAGGGACCTCCCAGTTTGAAGCCAGCTTGTTTTACCAAGTGAATTTCAGGATAGCCAGAGGTACACAAAATGATGGTGATGATGATGATAAAATAAGAAAACACAGCCCAAAATAGTCTTCTTTAATTGTTCCCTCATTTTAAGACAGGAAAAATGCTTTCAAATTCTTAGTTTTCTTTCTAAGTACTTATGGTGTCACCAGATGGTTTACTAGTGAAAAAGTCTAGTGGTTCTTACAGTCGCTAAGCTTGTCGCTGTTTGCTGTGAAGGAAGACATTCCTGTGGATTTTCATCTGCAACCTCTGTCCATCACCAAGGCTTTGCTAATTACTGTTGGGAAAAGTCCGATATGAGACAACAGCTCTTCCGTGAACCAATATCCTTCCCCTATTTACCAATTACAGATTAGGTAATTTTAAAAAAAAAAAAATCAGTTGTAATGAGGTACTTCAAAACAGTAGTTGTAGTGTGAAGTGTGTCAGTGTTTCTCACAGGGAGTAGGTATGGCACCCTGTTTTCACAGCCTAAGTCAATGCAGACGAATTAGGTCTGTGTCCATCATTACGTACAGTTGCTGAAGCCTCTCCAGTTGCTGAAGCCTCTTCTGGAAGCTCAGAAAGTATTGAAAGCCCATGGTGTGAACTACTTTACATACTTAAGGAGACAATTGCATTTTTTTTTGGTCCTGTTTTACCAACTTGGACCTCCACCCCCTAAAATATTGCCCTTTCTGCCTTTGACTGGGAAAATTAAACTTTCATTGTCTACTCAATCAGTGGTAACTTTCTCTGAAGGAGATGCCAGACAAGACAATACTGATGTCCATCAGGGGTTCATCAGTAGCTACCCCTAGACCTAACACCACACTAGAGACTAAGCAGGCTCTTAAAGGGGAGAGAGGAAGTGTATTCCATAAGAAGGGGCACTATACTACTAAAGAGCTTAATGAGTTTGCTAATTCATTCAAGCAGAAGTCTGGGAAATATGTGTGGGAATTGATTTTAAGGGTGTGGGATAATGGTGGAAGGAACATAAAATTGGACCAGGCTGAGTGTATTGACATTGGCCCACTGAGTGGAGATTCTAGGTTTAATACGGAAGCTTGTACAGTTTTTTTTTTTTTAAAGTCAAAAGTTGGAATGGTCAGCTGAAGCATTTGTCAAAAGATGGCCTACTTAAAAGGATTTGGAGATACCTGCTATCCCTTGTCTTAGTGTTGATGAAAGGGCTTTAAGGGTTTGAGAAATTGCAATGTTCGAGTGGACACCCTGTGTAAATCCTAATCCTCCACAATGGAAAAGCTCAGAAAACATGCCCTTCACTAATTCTATAAGACACAAAAGGTGAGAGGGGCACCAGCACATTTGAAGAGCTTTGTTGTCGCTCCTTTCCTTGTGCCAGATCTTAGGGTTGGAGACACTGCTGCTCAGTTGGATGAATTAAGTGCAGTAGGTTTAATTGGCCCCAAAGCAGCAGGGGCCAGGTGACAACATCATCTAATCACCAAAGGCAAGGTGATTGTAGCTATTGTATTGGACAGCATAGACAAAGCAGTGTCCATAATGGCCCAACCCATAATGGCCAACACAGGCAAAATGATTTTTATGGTGGCATGACTTGTATGGAACTTTGGTACTGGCTAATCAACCATGGTGCTTCCAGGCATAAAATAGCCTACTGCTTTTTTTTAAAATCTGTATAAGTAGAAAAATTCTCAAGGAAATGAAAAGCTACACTGGATCATGGCAAAAGGGAACCTTGGCCTGGAACCAATTTCCAGACTTGAGCCAGTACGCAGACCCCAAACACTTTGAATGAAGAGATAACCAGGTTCCCATGAGGAAGGACCTTGATAAAATACATAAGTGTTTTACTGTTGGCCTTTCTCCAGTCCCTCCCCAGAGGGACCTATGGCCCTATTACAGGGGTAACTACACACTAGGGGAAAGGAAACAATCAGACTTTCTGAAGTCTATTGGTCTAGTCTGAACTGATTTTGATTCTGGGAGATCCCAAGAATCATTTGGGCCCTCCAGTTAAAGTAGAAACTTATGGGGGCAGGTAATGAATAGAGTTTTGACTGAAGTTCAACTCACAGTAGATCCAGCGGGGCCCTGAACTCATCCTGTGGTTGTTTTCCCAGTCCCAGAATGTATAATTGGGATAGACATACTTAGAAGTTGGCAAAATTCTCACATTGACTCCCTGGCCTGTGGGAGAGCTAATATGGTTGGAAAGACTAAATGAAAGCCATTAGAGGTGCCTCTGCCAGAGAAAATAGTGAATCTAAAAGAGTGTCACATCCCTAGAGAAACTGTAAAAGTTAGGGCCACCATCAAGGACATAAAAGATACAGGAATGGTGCTTCCCACAATGTCTCTCTTTAAGTCTCCTACCTAATCAATGCAGAAGACCGATAGACCTGGAGAAAGACAGTTGACTATTGAAAACTCAAGTATTGTCACCAACAACAGGTGCTGTACCAGATGTGGTGTCCTTACTTGAGCAGATTAGCACACCTCCTGGTACATGGTGTGCGGCTCTTGATCTTGCAAATGCCTTTTTCTCAGTACATAAGGACCACCAGAAGCAATTTGGTTTTATTTGACTAGGCCAGCGGTATACCTTTACATTTTACCTCAAGGATGTATTAACTCTCCAGCACTGTGTTATAACTTAGTTAAAAGGGATCTTGATCATCGGTCCCTTCCACAAAAATATCATGTTGGTCCACTATATTGATGACATTATATTGATTGGACCAAGTGAGCAGAAGGTAGTAACCACTTTGGACTTGTTGGTAACACATGCATGTCAGAGGATGGGAAATAAATCCAACCAAAACTCAGGACTTTTTTACCTTAATGAAGTTCTTGTAAATCCAATGTTATGGGGCAAGCAGAGATAGTCCTTCTAAGATGAAGAATAAGTTACTGTACATGGCTCCTCACATCACTAAGAAAGAAGCACAGGTTTACTGGGCTTCTTTGGATTCAGGAGACAGCACATTCCGCACTTGGGTGTGTTACTCTGGCCCATTTACTAAGTGGCTCAGAAAGTTGCTAGCTTTTTATGGGGTTTGGGACAGGAGAAGGCTCTCCAAGCAGGCAACTCTACTGCCTAGACCATATGATCCAGCAGAAACAATGTTACTTACTTGTCCTATAAATAAGAATATGGTTTGGAGCCTTTAGCAGACCCCATAGGTTAATCACAGAAGATTTTAAAACAAGGCCCTACTATCATCTGCAGACAACTATTTTCTCTTTGAGAAACAGTTCTTGGCCTGCTATTGGGTCTTAGTGGAAACTGAACGTTTGACAATGGGCCACCAAATTACCATGAGACCTGAGCTGGGTGTTATCTAACCCAACCAAACCATAAAGTAGGATGTGCACAGCAGCAATCTATGATCAAATGGAAATGATATATAGCAGATTGGACCTGAGTAGGTCCTGAAGGCACAAGCAGGTTACATGAAGGCGGTGTCCAAATGCCTGCGGTCTCTACTTCCATTGAACTGATCTATTTCTGCCAACCATCCCACTATAACCTCACGGGGTGTTCCCCATTATCAATTGATCGAGGAAGAGGAGACTAGAGCTTGATTTACTTCTGGTTCTGCATGTTAGGCAGGCACAACCCAGGAGTGGATAACTGCAGCATTACAACCCCTTTCTGGAACAACCCTGAAAGACAGGTGAAGGGAAACCCTCACAGTGGGCAGTACACATGGTCATACAGTTTGTCTGGAGGAGGCCAGATGTACAACTGCTCACTGATTTACGGGCTGTGGTCAATGGATTGCCTGGATGGTCAGGGACTTGGAAAGAGAGTGACTAGAAAAAAGGTCAGAAAAACATCTGGGGAAGAAGTATATGTATAGAGCTCTCCAAACAGATGTAGGATGTGGAGATAGTTATGTCCCATGTAAGATGACTTCAGCAGAGGAGGACTTCAATAATCAAGTAGATGGGATGATTTGTTCTGTGAAGTCAGCCTCTTTCCCCTGTAATCCCTGTCATTGTCCAGTGGGCCCATGAACAAAGTGGCCATGGTGGCAGGGATGGGGGTTATGCATGGGCTCAACAACATGGACTGCCACTCACCAAGGCTGACCTGGCTACAGCTGCTGCTGAGTGCTAGATCTGCCAACAGCAGAGGCTAACACTGCACCCCAGATATGGCACCATTCCCCAGGGTGATCAGCCAGCAACCTGATGGTAGACTGACAGCAATGGACCACTTTCTCCACGGAAGGGACAATTTTTTCTCTATGGAATAGATATTTATTCTTGTTATGGATTTGTCTTTTCTGCATATAATGCTTCTGCCAAAACTACCATCCATGGACTTACAGAATGCCTTATCCACCGTAATGGTATTCCACAGAGTATTGCTTCTAACCAAGGAACTCACTTCACAGCCAGAGAAGAGTGAGTGACTGTAGGCCTCACAATCACGGAATCCACTGGTCTTATCATGTTCTCCACCATCTTGAAACAGCTTGTCTCATAGAAAGATAGAATGGCCTTTTAAAGACACAGTTACAATGCCAATTAGGTGGCAACAGTCTTGGGGGCTGTGGTAGGGTTCTCCAGAAGGTGGTGTATGCTTTGAATGTGCATCCAATCTATGGTATGATTTCTCCATGAGGCCAGAAATCACGGGATGGGAAAGGGAATAGTTCCACTCTCTATCGCCCCTAGTGTCCCACTAAGAAAATTTTGCTGAGACCTTAAGTTCTGCTAGCCTAGGAGTTTTGGTTCCAGAGTGCGGTGTGTGTGTGTGTGTGTGTGTGTGTGTGTGTGTGTGTGTGTGTGTGTGTGTGTGCGCCCCAGCTAGGAAAGACAACAAACAAATGAGTATGTAAAGATATTTGTGTTTATGTTTTTCAACTTCTTTATCACATAAAGTAACATCAATTTAAAGACTGTCAGATGCTATTATATTTAAGCTTTGAGATATTCAAACAATGTCCCTCAAGGGACTTTGCCACTTACTCTAAAATTTATGTGTTTGCAGTTGCATGAGGGGTAGTTACCATGTTGGCATAATTTTATATATATATATACATATATTTATATATGTATATATATATGTGTGTGTGTGTATGCATTGAAACATTAATCTAATTAATCTTTATCAATAAAAAATCCAGAGTCAGAAAAGAACCTGAGAGATCAGAGAACCTCTTTCTCTGTCTAAAAAGGGCTGAGATCCTCCCTCTGCTCCACCTTATCACTTCCTGTCTTCTCTCTGTCTACAGTCCTCCAAACCTAGGTCATCTAGTGGCTAGCTCTGCCCTCTGACTTCAAGCAAGCTTCATTTGTCAGAACACAATCAAAATATCATGCAACATGTATGTGTATGCATATGTATATATAATCCATTTGTAGTTGTACATAGGTACTTACATCATGTTAGGCATAATTATAACCTGGGTATTGTTTTCATTTGGAAGTTAAGCATGGCTTCAGGAGATATGATGGTCAGGTTGACAAGGACAGACTTGTGATGGTTGTTCTTGGTTATCAACTTGACTACATCCGGAATTAACTAAAACACAAGTGGCTGGGTACACCTGTGACAGATTTTATCTCAAATCATTTGAAGTGGGAAGACCTGCTTTTAATCCAGATCTCTTGAGGTGCGAAGATCCACCTTTATCTGGGCCACTTCCTGTGCTGTCAGCCTATATGATGGCCATGAAAGAAATAAGCTTTTTCTTTCTGCCTGCTTGCTCTTGCTTTTGCTGGAAATAAGTCCATTCCTTCACAGGCGTGAGAGCCTACTTCTTTAGGACTCTGGAACACATTGAAAACCAGCTGAGACATCTAAGCCTTGTGAACTGAGTGACTACTGGGTTATTTGGTGAATAGCCATTGTTGGACTAGCTGGACCCCTGCCTCTAAGTCTTTCTAATAAATCCCATATGTATATATTTATTCTATAAGTTATGGTCCTCTAGAGAGCCCTGACTAATACAGAATGTAACTCAGTAGTAGACACTTGCCTAGCACATAAGTAACACTCTGAATTCCAGTATTAAAAAAATTAACTCTAGTGACAAAATTAGGACTTTACTTACTCTGGCAGACATTCCTTACTATGTGTAAACTCACTCCTCAGCTATACTGATAGCTGGAGAGATGTGTTGAGTGTTAAGAGCATTTTCTGTTCTTGCAGAGGACTTAGATTTGGCTCCTGCACCCACACGGTGGCTCCCAACCATCTGTAATTCCAGTTCCAGGGAATCTTCTGACCTCAGACACAGAAGTACATGCAGGCAAAGTACTCATCCACATAAATAAATGAATCTTTTAAAAAGAAAGAAGCGACAAAGACACTGCCTATAGAGAATGGAGAGTCAATGGTTAAGGTAGGGAGGGCTGTAAGAGGAGGGAGAAGGAAAACCTAACTCTACCTCAGGAGACCTGAGCTGCACATCACATCTGCAGAGGTCTGTAGAGTGAATGGCTGAAGAACATCCAACACAGGGTTTCTCCTTGAAGATGCGACAAATTGTAGAAATTCAAAGTTTTTGAAAGCATTATTTTTAAGTGAAAACCCAATATAATGAGACAAAAGGTCCCAACAATGTCTTCATTGTAAATGACACTGGACACCTGAATTCTCTTGATTGTATTTTATTTTCCTGTTTTTTCTTAATGCTACATAACTAGGAGTTCAAGTTTACTTTGCTCAATACATACACTTGAAAACTGATATTTGAAAACTGACCACTGTGATATTATTCTTTTTTATTTGTTTGTTTTTATTTTGCTTTGTTTTGTTTTGTTTTGGTTGGTTGGTTTTTTTTTTTAAGTTTTGTTTTGTTTTCAGGGGATTTCAAGGGCAGATGGGGATGGAGAGAGATGGTTCAGGAGATGGGTGGGATTAGGATGCATGATGTGAAATCCAAAAAGAATCAATAAAAGTTTGAAAAAGAAAAAGAAAAAAAGAAGAAAAACTTGCCACTGTCTGCATTTGAGGCAGCTTTCTTTTGCCACTCTACCGTGACATTGAGATTATCTCTCATGTCTTCCTGGATATCAGTTTCCCTAGCTGTAAGTTCTTGTAACAACAGAGATGGCTGGTTAAGGACAGGGGAATGGAGAGTTGGACATCCTGCCTGCTGAGCGCTGCTACTCAATGAGAGGAACTTGCCTCCCTCCTGCTCTGGGAGAGTCCATTTTTATAAGCAACAGGAACGTTTCACTAAACAAATATCCTCAGACTTTGCTGTGCGTGTGTCCTAATTTCCTAACTACAATTTTAATTCTAATAAGAATCCACTTTTAAAATTCTTTTGAAAACAACAAAAGCTACAATTTATATTGAGAAGTTGTATTATGAACACTGCCCTGAATCTCATAGTTTTCATAGAGATGGCAAACTTGACATTGACAGAAAGTTCACAGAGGGTCTTAGGTGTCCTTCAGCTCTAGATTGGTTTACAAAGTGCATGTAGAACCAGAGGAGGGTTTTTAAATAGAAATTTTATTTGTATGTGTGCTTATGATTTATGTGTGGGCACGCATGCCATAGCATGTGTATATGGTTTACAGACATTTACATGGGTTCCAGGTATCGAACTCAGGTCGACAGGTCTATAAAGCAAGTGTGTTTAGTGGCTTAGCCATCTTGTCTGCTGAGCCATCTTGCCAACCCCAGAAGATTTTGCCCTGAGAGAAACCATAGCTTGAGAGACCCTGCCTTCACCTTTACTGATGTCCTTTACTGTAACCCAGCTTTGTAAAGATGACATTGAACATGACTCTGACTGCCTCAATTTTAACTTAAAAATGATTGCCAGGTGGTGGTGCACATCTTTAATCCCAGCACTTGGGAGACAGAGACAGACAGATCTCTGAGTTTGAGGCCAGACTGATCTACAGAGGGAGTTCCAGGACAGCCGGTGCTACACAGGGAAACCCTGTCTTGGAAAACAAAAACAACGACAACCACAGCAACAACAACAAAAAACTGCTAAGGAGGGAAATGAGATTGGGGCACGTGGAGAAAAGAGAAGGATCAGGGAAGAAGAGAAGTGGCTGGTACAGACCACTGGCATAGATAGTGCACACGTCCCTGAGCCTGTGGAGGATGAATGTACCCTTGTAGCTACGGCCCACTGAAAAGAAACAAGCATCTGCTGATTGTCGGTAAACAGGCAGACAGGATACTTGTAAGCATGGATAGGACCCAGCCGGTGATGATTTACGATTTTTCAATGTTGCAGAGGTATGACAGCGATGCAAATCCAGAAAGAACCGTGCTTCAGTGTATGGTTTTGCCCTCTTCCTGCATTGCTGATATGTATTACAGTTTTCTCTTATGATGCTCAGTCCCAAGGTCAGGAGGGACAACAGTTAACGCCCTGCCGTGTGCTATGGCTGAGCTATGGTGCTGAAATGTTCTCTGGTAAGACATTCGGTCTTAAAGCTGGGCAGTGGTGGTGTACTCCTTTAATCCCAGCACTCAGGAGGCAGAGGCTGAGTTTGAGGCTAGCCTGGTCTACAAGAGCTAGTGCCAGGACAGGCTCCAAAGCTACACAGAGAAATGCTGCCTTTAAAAAAAAATTGGCCTTAGCTTATTTTCAATTTGTGATGGCTTTCATCTGGAAACTGACTGCATGGTTCTCTGAGGGGCATCTGTATATAAACTGTATTGTGGAATAAACAACTTTTGTATTCATTTATTGTTGGGCTAGCATATGCTTTATTTAGCACCTAGCACATGGTAGACATGATTCACTTGGTACCCATCATGCCAGAGGAATAAAAACTCCCTCTTTAAGTAGCAGAGCAGTGTGTGGGTGAGCACACACAAGAGACGGGGTAACTTGACTGTAAAGTTGGGAAGCTGTTGTCCTTATTGTAAGCCCAGTTTGTCACCTAAAAAATGAAAACAAAGAGACTTCACACAGAATGCATTTGGCTTCCCTGACCAGAGGTCCAGGAGTAGGCTGTGTGAATATTTTTCCAGGCTGAGTGGCCACTACCTTCATCCTAGTCTCAGAGACCCATTATTCCGAAGAAGGCTGGAATTGCTGTGACACAAGAGTTTTTCTCTCTAGCTTGCCTCTTGTGGCTCACCGTTCCATTGCTGCCACCACAGCCTCTTCAAGGTGTCCTTCCAGCAAGCCTGGAGCTCTCTGTCCTTCCCAGAAGGGCTTTAGGATTCTATTCTGACAGCTGGTTTCTGATTGTTTTTACCTTTTGCCTGTGTTGCCATGAGAGTGTCCCTTAGAAGGAACAAGGAAACCCACACATGTGTCCCAGCCCCGCAGCAGGGGAACGAGTAGGTTATGAAGTGGATGAACAAGGACCTGAAAAACCTCTACCTATAAAGTCAGCTCTGCAAATAGTCTGAATTTTTATTTTAAATACTGTAATGAGTTGAAGCATTTCCTTGTAGTTACAAGTATTTTACTCTCTCTCTCTCTCTCTCTCTCTCTCTCTCTCTCTCTCTCTCTCTCTCTCTCTCTGTGTGTGTGTGTGTGTGTGTGTGTGTGTGTGTGTGTGTTATGTTTTTGATGCAGGTATATTTGTGTAGCCATCGAAGGGCTTTGTAAAAATGGTTCCAGGGATTGAACTCAGGTCATCAGTTTTGCACAGCCAGGACTTTACCTACTGAGCCATCTAGCTGCCCCCCTTTTATTTTTCTAAAGGTTTGAGGGGTGGTCTGATGATTTAAGTGCACTGTATACTCTTCTAGAAGACCCAGGTTTAATTCCCAACACATATGTAGTGGTTCACAACCATATGTTCCAGGGGACTCCCTCTTCTGGCCTCCATGGATACTAGGTATGGCATGCACAGACACACATACGGGCAAAAAAATCCATAAAGAGATAAATAAAAATACATAAATCTTAAAACATAATTAGAAATGAACATGGATGGCTAACAGGCCAGGCAGGTGGTGTCACTGTGATGTGACAAAGGAGGAGAGGCTCGAGTGACTTGTCAGCTGATGCTCAGAGCTGGAGCCTTCAGCAGGAATAGCTTCGTAGAGAAACAGCTCGCTGCAGCTGGAAACATGTTCAGCTACTCATAAACATAAGGTAGGACACAGACACACCTATGTCCTTGCTCTGCCACCCGAGAGACTCTCCCTCCAAGTAATTTAGCCCAGTGGCAGCAAGCAGAATTAGCAGCTTGGGTTGGGCTTTGGACAAACATTCTGAATTAGAAGGAATCAGAACGCCTTGGAGAAAGAATTGATTATACCATAGCAGGAACTACGGAAGAACCATGAGTACATAGTGGCAGAAAGAACATGCCAGAAACAAAACCTGAAGTGATAAAGGAGTGTCGAAGAGATTCAAGAGGCCAGTGAAATTGCCCCCAGAGGCCAAAACTGGATCATTCTGAGCAACATGCTATTATTGAAATAAAAATGAAATGTTAGCATGAAAATACGAAATAAATACCCACAAGCCTATTTTGCCATAGAGAAATGACCAAATAGCCAGGAGTAGAGCTCTCCAAATAATTTACACAGACACTTAGCTCTAAGGAGGTGGAACACAACTCTCTACCTCTTAAATGTGGGTGGCCCATGATAATTTTCTTTCCAAGAATATGGCAGTGTGACTAGGTATGGTGGACTGCTGCCATCAGCAGCGCTGTCACACTGACAGTTACATACCCTTGATATGAAGCATCAAGAACGACACTTTATCACTGTGGTCTTGTCTTCTTCCCTGAAACACATCCCCCACTCTAATCGTGAGGGAGGAAATGAAATCCCAACTGAGGGACAGTCTGCAAAATATTGCAATCTCAAAACTGTCAAAGTTATCAAAACAAGAACAAGAAGCTGTCACAGACAGGGAGAGTCGTAACTCAAGGATGTCCTGGATGGCATTGCAGATACAATTAGGAGAAAACTGAGGAAATTCAAGTAAAGTAGGGACTTAGTTAATAGTAATATAAATAATCATATCAACAACTAATATTAGCATTGATCTGCTAATTCTGACAAATGGACTTTGTCCATATAAGATGTTAATATAGAAAGCTCAAGGTGGCTACACAAGACTCCTGTATCTATAGTAATTCTGTAAATCCTTAACTGTTCTAAAATGAAAGGTTTTTAAAAGGCAAAGGAAACTCACAATAGATCCAGAGTGCAGAAAATAATGTAGCAGACCAGCTACTTTTAGCAGTACTGACTTTTTCTCTTTTTCCTTTTAAAGAAATAAAATGTTGCCAATGTAGTCCAGACTATTTCCTACTCCCCCGCCCTCTTTTCATCCCTGCCTATAAAGCCTGAAACTGTTCCTAAATTCCATGTATATTTCACTCTTGCTACATGTGTATGTATCCAGTAGCAATAGATCCTATTGTCTCTGGGCTGCCAGTTACATAAGAGAGACCACACAAGTTATTTAACCTTGCTGAATCACAATGTTGATTCATTGAAATCTAGTGTCTTCATTTTAACCTCTGTATAGTATTCTACTATATAAACAAATCATGTCATTCATCCTTCCACACAGGGACAATTAGATTGTTTCTAGTCTTTTTAAACTATAGAAGACAGTTCCACCTGATACTCTTATGCATCTCAGGGCAGGAGCCTAGAGCTTTCATGGTACAATTCTTTATGAATGGAATTGCCAAGTTGCTGGTAGACACATCTTTAAGCTTACAGATACTGGCCAAATTGCCCTCCAAAGTAGACACACTAATTTATCATCCCTACAGTCATGAATCTAATTCTCCCTATTATGTCTCATGAGAAGATGTACTGCCCACATTCTAATTGTGCCAACTATCTTACTGAGTATATTTTTTTCTCTTACTGGATGCCCTGTTTTTTTTTCTTCTTTCTTTCTTTCTTTTTTTTTTTGAGTTGCTTGTTGATGACTAGAGTCATTTTTGTACCATATTGCTTTTAATTTTTTTTTACTGTTATGTATTTAATTTGCCACAAAGGCAACACAAAGTTCTCGGATATCTTGGTCATGGATGTACTGGAGCTGGTTTAGTGTCTTGTGAGTAATCAGAGCTTGCATCTTTTAAAAACACTGTGCCTAGCAGCCTCATTCTGGGTGCTCAAGTTGGTCACAGTGGGAATATTCATACAGGTGGAACTGACAATGCCAACAAATCAGGGCTTCCTCCAATTCCACATACAATGTCGAAGTTTATGTGCCAACTATTATCTTAATGTCTATATGCCCTCACCTGTTCTAACATCTTCCTCAATGTGACCGACAAGTCTCAAGTTCTGATCTCTGAATTTGGCCCTTTGGATCCAGACACAGAACCTCCTTCAGGTGTGGTTTGATCAGGATTTTCAGAATTCGAGACAAATTTAGCATCTTTTTGAAGAGCTCTTGCATCTTCAATTGTAAAGGATACTTCTTACTTATTTGAAAGCAAGTCCAAATTCCTTCAGTGCTCCAGGAGACAGTAATTCAAACATAGATTTAGAATCTATGTATTGGATTCGGGTGGAAAGGGACCACAAATAACACGTCAACATCATCTCATTCAATCTAAGGTTTCTTTGGATAATTTCTCCTGAAGGTGTGAGTTTAGTGTCTGCACAGACATGCCAAAAAATGAGGGCTCTCTGCCACCCAAAACACATTCCTACCAGAGACTGAAAAAAATTCAATTTATTTTTCTTGATAAGAAAAGAAGATCTTTCAGAGAACAGAAATGTACTTTCTGTTGGTCTTGCTCCATGCACTAGCCACTAGGAGCATATCTAACAATCATTTTTCAGGTATCGAAAATCAAGAGTCCTATAGCATTTCTCTTAATCTGTACATTTCTATCCATCCTCACTGGATGGAGGAGCCAGCCTGTTTCTATGTCCCCGTGCCAGTGTTGGATTCTTTGCTTGATCAAAGACCCTTCGAAGACAGATGGAAGGAAACAACTCAATTCTGCAGATGTGACTATCACACTAGGGATTCAGTGGTGTTTTCTCTGTGCCTTCTGGAAAGATTTCTGTGTTCAGTAGCCTGTTCCTAAGACCAGAGACAAAGTCAGCCATCAGGAACCTGACCCATTGGCTGTTAAAAACATCACAGAAGAGGCATAGTATGTGGCACATGTCTTGAATCCCAACATTCAGTAGACGGAGGTAGGTGGAGCTCTGTGAGTATGAAGCCAGTCTGATCTACATACTGAGTCACAGGCCAGTCAGGGCTACACAGTGAGCCCCTGTCTCAAGGATATAAATGTATCTTACAGAACAAGCTTCCACTGGGACTTAATACTCCAAATAGAACATTGCAGGAACATTCCCAGGTTGGGACTTCCTTTTGTGGGTTACCGTGGCTACTTTGCCCTGCTTTAGCGATGTTTCTGCTTATCTGCTTTGTTAGGGGAATATATATGGGCACTTGGAACTGCCAAATATAGCTTCTCATCTAAGAAATACTAATTTGTAAACAAACAACAAACAATTAAAAAATTCTCTTAGTGAAGCAAGGTAAGAAGCCATCATTCCCTGAGCCTGGGTAGCATGATTTACAGACCGTTGGTCATTTGACAGAGAAGACAAAAATACATTATAAAGTGCTAGAATATCAATCAGAAACCAAATGTGTCACAGCATCTTCAGGCTGAAAATTCTGTGACAGCTTTATTATTTCACAGAGAAAAAGACCAAAAGCTAGAGAAATTCACAGAAAGCCACACCACTTACGCAGAGTCAAAAGGGGCTGGGCAGCGCTGCAGTGTGCTTCTGACTGGCACACTGTACTGATGATCAAACGCCTCAGAGCTGTTGGCATTAATGGGAGGAAACAGACATTTGATTTCACCTGCATCTTCATGTAATCGAAGATGTCCTGCATCATCGAAGAAGCCTCTTTTGCACTGTCTGCCATGCAGGGATTTTTGCTATTGATATGTCTGAAAGTTAATTACATGGAGGACTAATGATGGCATACCTACCCCTGGAACTAACCACTGCAAATAACAGCTGAAGAAGATTGCACTCACAGACAGGCGGGGTAAGCCTGTGTGTGTCTGTTCATTTCCTCAGATTACCGTGTAGGGCACGATTCATGTCCACTTTCAAGTCAGGTGCCCTCATGCCACTCTGTAAAGTACTGTGCTTCAGGCTGTATGTGGCCACAGAAGCTATGGAGTCTCTGCCTTGGATTGACGACAATCCCAATGACGCCTATCACTCCTAGCCCAGACCTGGGTTTTCCATGAACCTTCTCGTTGCTATTTTACTGGACAGCATGGTAAAAAGCAGCCCTAGGAGGGTGTTCTCTTGCCTGGTTTCATATGAATGCCCTCTGTAATCCCTACATGGAGGAGTACAGCATTTATGCCTTGAAAGCTGGTTGCCTGGTGAACCCCAAACAAAAAAAGTTTGTCAATTAGCTGGGTGCGATACCTCATTCCTGTAAGTCCAACACTTGAAAGGCTGAGGCAAAAAGATCAGGAGAATCGGGAGTTCAAGGCCAGCCTGAGCTATATGAGACCTTGCCTCAAAAAATAAATAAATAAATAAATAAAAAATAAAAAGGAAAATCTCAAGATGAACACACCATATCTCTAGTTGTTTGTGGCTGTGTGGGGACAGGAACCAGCCACAGCTTCACACCTTTGCGCTCCTGGACTTCTCCACAAGGCAATGTGATTACTTCCATAGCCCAAGGCCCTTGTGGGAGGTCTCCAACAGAGGCACTCCTAAAAGACAGTCATCTATAAAGACAGCCTGGGTAGGGAGAATAGAGCTTCTAATAATTCATATAGAAGCAAAACCAAGGAGCACTGGGTTAACTTTATTTATTTATTTTTTAGAACAACTGTAAAGTTTTCAACATACATCCTGCCCTCTGTAACATCTAAATCAGATACAATCACATGTACTGAAATTCATGAGTCGAAGTGTACAGCTTGACCGTTTTTGGTGAATGCATGTACATAGACAATAGCTCACCTGTGGTCAGCCAGTTGCCATCACCCCAGAAAGGACTTTGTTTCTTTTTCTTCTGAATTGAAGCTCCTCATTCCCTACCCAACAAGGGCAACCACGAGCCTAATTTGGTTTAGGTTTCCTAGATCCATTTTTGCCTGCTCCTGAATTTCATTTGAATGGTCTAATGCAGTATGTATTCTTTTGTGTTTGGCTTATACATTCTGCTCTTGAGACTTGTTCATGTTTTCACATGGATTAGCAGTCAGCTCCTTTTTATTGCTAGGCAGTGTTGTGCTAGATGACTTGTTTATCCATTCTCCTTCTCAAATACATTTGGGTGGTTTCCAGATTTTCAATATAATGAATAAAGTGGCTACTAGCATTGTCATACAACTATATTTTGTGAACTTATTTTATTGCTTTTGGGGTGGAAATGCTGGCGCCTAAGTTGGTGTATGTTCAGCTCTTTTGGAAACTGCCAGTTTGCTTCTCACGAAGTGGATTTTGTTAATGAAGCCAATTGTCCTACAAAGTGAATTTTTACATTTCATATTTGTTTTTGTCTTAAGGTATTGATATAGTATGGGTATGCATTCTTCAGTATCAGATTAATTACATCATTTTAGTTTTTCTTAATACATATTTTTGAATTGTTCACAAAACAAATTAAAACCTGCAAAATTCATATTGGAAAAATTGAAATCTGTCACATACTTTGTTTTCTTTAGTATTCAATATATGCAAAAACTCTTGGAACATGTGTTAGTCATAAAGTATAATCATAAAGTGGAGGTTTGTAAATCTCCCATGTTTGCAAGAATTTTGTGTGTACTCTGAAGATGTCCCTCTTCCCTCCAAGAGAACAAATACCCTTCATTCATCCTTTATATAATTGATATATTTATTTCTATAACCACAAACTGAATTTTGTTGCTCAAAAAAGAACTTTCCATTTTTTCTTTGCATTCAAGAGCTTCATCAAAATTGTGTCATGCTGTGTGGCTTTCTAGAACATGGATATGCTTTCTCCACATCCTGTGGAAGATCTTGCCCTTGATAGCCAAGACTTTAGTTCACTCCCTTACTGTGGATTAAGATCATTCTGGAAATTGGTCACCACATACCACACTACCTATAACACTTGCCAATGATCTTAGCTCTGTCTCACATGTTCACTGCTTACACATTAGATCTTTGGGGAGTCTGGTACACTGAACAGGATAATTAGATCTGAAACTTATCAAGTAAAAAAAATATTTTTAATGAAAATAAGAAACTCCTTTCTGATCAAAAAGGAAGAATGTGTAAGATGATTAGGGAAAATGGTGTGAAACAAAATGTGTGAGCCACCATGCCTGTAGGGATGAAACACACAGGGTTTTATTTTCAGGATCGAAGAAAAGTAAGTTTGATTGGGTAGGCAGAAGGTAATCACCAAGAAAACTGAGAACCAAACATCTTTTTCAATGCTAAGATAGAGCCTAAAAGCAAGGTCAGTTTCATCTCCTCTTCCATATATTAAGCATTTAGATTCTCTGTCTAAAAGTATTCATCTCATTGACCTTGAATACATTTGGAAAACATTCAGAAATTCACAGGTAAAGTATTATTTTTGGTAAAACAAACAACAACTAAAGGCTTCCACTACAAAGTAACTGTTATTTCTCTTTGTTCTATAAACTGTTTGCAGGGACAAATGTACAAACATTTTCACAACTAATATTAAGAGTATATTGCATTTAAAGATTTCATGCTTCACAAACCTAAGAATCACTGCTAAACTTTGTCTTAATTAACAAATATGCATCAAAACATTCTGAAATCAAATCTAATGTTATTCCTTTACATTTGAATTATCTGCTGAGAGTACCAGGCTGGAAGTATTAAGAGTCCCTTCGATGCCAGGGAATGCTCTGAAGAAATACTTTAAAATTAAAAGACTGAATTTATATTTTAAAACGATGCGTGATAAATTAAAGTTCTAATATATTTATTTTTTAACGTTCAGGAATATCTAAAACTGGAACAATTTACTTCAAAACTAAGGCAAGTTTCAGCTAAAGAAAATAACCCTGCATGTGTAATTCTTTTCTTTCCTTTTAAAATGCCCCTTCTATACCGTCGATTCACTGAACATAGCCCACAATTTCCAAGGGAAAAACTGATTCAGGCGATACAGAAAAACATGGGCTTAGTTCCCACTACGGTAGCTTTTGATTTGTCTTCAGCTCTAAATTTAATAAAAACCCTCTATGAAAGATGTGATGCCTAAGTGTAATGCCTAAATCTTTTACTATTCGAGTAAATGAAAGAAACCTTTCTTTGCTACAGAACGGCTCCTCTCCACCAATCAGACAGTCCGACTGTTTACGAGAAAAACACTTCTATTTGATCCAGACATTCACAAGACTTATGAGCCATCTTTTTATTTATTGTGGATATCAATTAGCCTGAGTCATGATGCCCGACCGCATTAAGGGCGACACGTGATTCAATCATTATTCTTAAAAGTCCACGTATTTCAAACTCTTCTCTCCAACCATTGTTGGTTTCTCTCCCTTTGAGACCTGGTCTCCGCAGTGTTTGTTCGTTAGATGGCAGTCCCGGGGAAGCCTCGTCTTGGGGAAACCTCTCCTCTGGCACATTCGCGAAAATCACGGAGGAGACGGGCTGGTGCTAGTTTCTAGTTACTTAGGGATCAAGTGAAGCTAGGGGAACGCGTAGGGGAGGGGGATTTGAGGCAGGTGCGGGTGGGTTTCTGCAGTGGCCACCGAACCCGGATGAACGCCACAACGTTCTGAGGTTGGGAACCTAGCCAGACAACGCGTCCGGGGTCGGGGTACCCGCCCGCGAATCCTTCCTTGGGAATCCTTCGGACACGCCCCCCAGCTCCGGGTTCCCGCAGCCCGACACGCGCTGCGGTCCCTCTCCGCAGCTGCCCACGTGGTGGAGCCCAGAACCGCGCGGTGCGGTGGAACGCCCTCAGGGCAGAAGATGGGGATGGGAGGCCCGGTCAGCACGACCCAGCCGAGTCGATCCCCGACTCGGGGCCCCCACATTTCCTCCCCCGGAGGGAGGGAGGCGACATTCCCCGAGCCAGCCCTCCCGGGCGGCCGCCGCGCCCTCTGGCGGCAGTCGCGGAGACGCGCCCTGGGCACGAGGGGCCGCCTGTCTGGGTCCCCTTTCCAGGGCTGGGGGCCCGCGGTGGGATCGCCGTGCTCCGAGAAGAGCTACGCGGACCGCGCCCTGTCCTCTCCCCGACTGCGCGCGAGCACCGGAATACCCTAGGAGTGTCGCCACGGACGCCCTAGTCTGGCGTGGAAAGTGCCCTGCGTAGCAATCTTCGGGGGTCCCCTTTCCTCCAGGTGTGCCCCTCCCGCCGCGCCCGGGCTTCCCACCACGCTGCGAAAAAATGCCGCATGCATGCACTTATTTATTTTGCAACAGCTGCAAGAAACAATGAAGCTTTTTCACAGAGCAGGCCGGCGCGCTCTCCAGCCGCGCTGTTGTTGTTTTCAATGAAGCTCAGGGGCCGCACTCCCCGCCCACCGCGCCCGCAGCCTGCCCGCTCGCCCGCACGCCCCGCCGCCTCCCGGGCCACCGAGTCCCACCGGCGCCCGGGGCATTGTTTTTTGGAGTCCTGCGGGAGGGGAGGGTGCATACTAGGCCGGCCGGCGCAGTGCGGGTGGGGGCGGAAGCGTGGGCGCGCGCGTGGCTCAGTGTGCGCGCCGGGGCCAGCGCGGGTGGAGGCGCGGGGGGCGGTGCCTCCCTAGCCTGGCTCCCCACGCCCGCGCTCCGCTCCGCACGTCCCTGCGATCCCGAACTCCGGCTCTTGGCGCCTGCCGAGTCGGGGCCCGGCCCTCGGCGCGCCGGGACTGCGGCTGTGGCTGCTTGGAGTGTGCGCGCGGGCACGTGTGCGCGGCCCCGAGGGCGCGCGCGTAGAGCCCCCAGTGTGTGGCGGCGGCGGCGCGGTGAGGCTGAGGCTCTTGTTTACCAGCATTAACTCCGCTGAGCGGAAAAAAAGGAGGCGGGGGGAGGGAGGACCTAGGAGGAGCAAGCGCACCGGTCGAACTCCGGAGAGGCGAGCGACGGGGAAACCGCCAGCAAGCCTGTCCCGGCGCGCCCGGCGCTCGCAGACCCTCGGCCCCGCTCCTCGGACCCTCCACGCCTCTCCCGCGCCTGCGAGAGCTCCACGGCGCGCGGCGCGCTCGGCTTTGACCTTCAGCGAGCCGGAGCCCCCGTGCACGGAGTCGGCGGCGGGCGGGGGCCGACGCGGGGCGGCGGGAGCGCTGAGCGCTGCACGGCCGCCGCTTTGTGTGTGTGTGTGTGTGTGTGTGTGTGTGTGCGTGCGTGTGTGTCCTGGATTTGGGAAGGAGCTCGCGGCGGCGGCGGCGCTGAGGGAGGAGGAGGAGGCGGCGGCGAGCGGAGCCCAGAGGAGGAGGAGGAGCCGGAGGAGGGGGAGCCGCTCATTCATTTCCACTCCGCATTTCTGCCCCTCGCCGGCCTCGCCCGCGCCCGGGACTTCGGACCAGTCTCGCCAACTGCGTCGCGCTCTCCCGCCGCGGAGGCTTGGGCGGTCGCTCCCTCCGGGGATCTGGGGGCGTTTGTCCCTGCCTGCGGCGATTTGGGCTTTGCTCCTCTTTCGGTAACAGTTTTTTCCCCCTCTTTTGCATCTCTGGGTTTGCAAATGGAGGCCGACGACGCCGACAGCCCGCCCCGGCGCGCCCCGGCTTCCCGACTCCGCCGCGCCGTGGGCCGCTGCTGCCGGCGCTGAGGGGCCGCCCCGCGCCACCCTCCCCGTCCACGCCGCCTTCCGAGGATCGTCGCCTGCGCTGCGCTCTTGTTTTTGGACGAGAGTGAGAACTGAGTTGGAGACTTTTTTTCCTCTTTTCTTTTTCTTTTTCTTTCTTTTTTGAGAAAAAGGAATTTCGTCCCAAATAAAAGGAATGAAGTCTGGCTCCGGAGGAGGGTCCCCGACCTCGCTGTGGGGACTTGTGTTTCTCTCCGCCGCGCTCTCGCTCTGGCCGACGAGTGGAGAAAGTGAGTATCTGCCCACCGCCCGCGGCCACTGCGGGAACTTTTCCTCCGAGGGGCTGCGCCCTGTTTGGGAAAACCCAGTTGCCACGGGCGCAGCTGTCGGACTCACTCCGGGGCTCGGGAGCGGAGGGTGGGGCTCTCCCGGAAGGCCGGAGCGGAGCGGGGCCCGAGCTCCCAGCCCAGGAGCCCCACCGGCCCTGTTTCAGCGCATCCGTGCGCGGGAAGGGCCTCAGAGCTTTCTCTTTCGCTGTCTCGAGAGCGCTGTCCCGTGCGCGGCCTGGTGGGTGGGCAGCACTTGTTCCCCGGCGGTTTAGGAGCAGCCCACGCGTGGGCACTTGATGGGGAACTTGGTGTCTGGGTGGGGGCCCGATCCACCTCCCTCTCCCCCGCCACCTTCGCCTCTCCCCACCCCTGCGCGCGGGCCTCTCCGCACCCAGCGCCCATCCCGCGCAGCGCACCACGGTGACAGCACCTTTGGAGACTGCTGGGGTAGACCGAGTGCGCCTTGGTGGCGAGCTGGAGCCTTCTGCCCCGCGGGGTGCAAGTTGTCCTTGAGGGAGAGGTGCGGGGTGGGGGAGGCCTCGCGGCCCCAGGACACGTTTCCAAACATCACGGCGCGGCCTCCTGTCGACCAAGTTGTTTGGCCCATCAGGCTCCTGGAGTTCTTGGCCTTAGGCATCTCATGAGCCGGTGGGCGGCTAGTCCCCATTTCCCACACGGTTTGGTGACTCGGGGCTGTCCAGGGTGGCTCTGGGGTTCAGGGTGTACTCCCGGACTTTTCCCTAGGGAAGTGTGAGAACTTGGTACCTTCTTCATACTCCTTCGGGGGTGGGGGTGGGAGGCTTGGATCCTCAATTTCTAGGGTCCTTGGGCAGTCTCAGATTTTACCCAGCCCTGGACACCTCTTCTTAGAAAAGCGTCTGAGTAAGACGTGGTAGGGGCATCATCCCATGCGCAGAGCCGACGTGCTTTTCCACACACACACATGTGCTCTCAGCGCGGATTTAGGCGCACCCACAGCCACACGACCACGAGGGGACACCTGGACTCCCGGCCCGGGGGAAAGGTGTCCTGTGTGGTGGTTTGGGCGGCGTCAGGATCTGTAGCGTGGTAGTGGAGGGGCGGTTGTTTTGTTTTGCGAGCGCGGAGCCCTGGCCTTGGTTTTGTTGTGGCCAGACTTGTGTTGCACTGCCAACCCCCCCCCCCGCCCCGCACTTCCTTTGTACATACTTAATAAGCGGTATCGCTCCTTGCTCGCTATCGCTTGCAATCTGATAGCTTTTGTTTTGGTGGTGTCGGGTATGAGTGCGTGTGTGTGTGTGTGGGGGGGGGTGTCTCTGGGAGTGAGAACTCTCTACAGTGGCAGGAGGAGGTTTTTTTTTTTGTTTTTTTTCTCGAGAAAAACAATGTGGCATACTGGTACTTTTGAGATGGTAGAGTAATTTGAACATGATTAAAAGTTTAAATGCAGTCTCTGAGCTGGGGCTGGGGAGGTGAGGGCGTGCGGATGAGTAATGGTTGCAGAATGTATGCAGGTGGTGCCTATTAACTTTGAAAAATCACGACCAAGCCTTGAGTTAGCAAGGGGGAGCCGATGGAGGCTGCGCGAGGCGGGCGGCCCCACCGTTGGGGTAGTTAACAAAGGCTGTTTCTATAAACAAACCCCTGAACCTCTTTTAAGTAATGTCTACGATGGAGTATGAGCAGATCTTTATAGAATTGTAGCTGTTTACTGCTTAGAGCAGGGCGCAGACTGGGGCCGCCCCACAAATCCGGGCTCTCCTGTCCTTTGTTTTCCAAACTTTGAGCACACTGGATTGGACGAAAGGCTTCTGGCTCCCTTCTGCTCAGGCATTTAGATGGTGTTTGGGGGCAGGGTGGATTTCCATCCTTGAAGGACTAAATATGGTTTAGAAGACACTAGGAAGCAAGTCCATTTTACTATGGCATCCCTATTGAACGGTGTGCTTTGTCTGCTTCTGTTATTTAATAGTAGAAGTTCCCAAATGCAAAGTAGCAGCAATGGCCTTGCTTCTCGGGGCAGGGCGCAGACCTCTGAACCAGGTTGAGTCTGGGTCTCCAGGAATATATTCTTTGTCCAGAACAAGGACGACAGGAGGATGTTTGAATGTGTGTTGTTTTAATGCTGATCATCCCAAGGCTTTCCTAAGATGTGATAGGTGGCTAGAAAGCACCCGGAATCCTGGTTAGGGGCTGCTGAAGTCCTGACACACGGCAGGCAGTGTCTGCCCTTTACAGCTGGAGGGTTTCATGAAGCATAGGCACACCTCTGAAAGGTGTAGACCACTGAGCTCAGACGGAAGGCCCTGGGTCTCAGCAGAGGCAGTCTTCCAGTTAGGGATTGGTGAGTCTTTGAAGTGGGACAGCAGTGGGGTGTTTTCATCTTTCACTTGGGACTGTGGAAGTTTCTTGATGCAAAGGCCGCCTTGCAGACATGTTTGCTTTGTAGCAGGATGCTGAGCAGAGATTCTAAACAAGGGAATTGAGGAGGTACGAGTGGCAGCCAGATAATCCAGGACTGTTTTCTGTTTGAAAATCACCATGCACTTTGGAGTTATGGTGGCCAGCTCCTAAAAAGGATTTAGTCATCTTTCTGCCTAGGGCACGGTAACATCCTATTGTCAGAGGAAAGGAGGTACTCATGGAATGTTGGTGTTTAAAGACGTTAGTTAGTGTTACCTACCAGAAGGAGAACCCAGAATAAGAACTTTTGAAAGAACCTAAATAGCAAATTATAGTTCAGGTTTCTCTGCAGGGAAATAGCAAGTCAACTGTATTTTATGGAGGGACAGGCCGGTGGGGAGTGAGGGCTTAAAGTTTAAAAGGTCGTGTGTATGAATTGTGGAAAGGATTAGAAGAGAAGGGCTCAGTGAAATATGCCAGGGTTGAATAGAGGGGCCTTTAAAATATTACAAATAGAGAAAGAAGTCCCTATGATCCTGTTTATGTGAAATGTTCAGCCAGTCCATGGAGACAGAGACACTGAGGGGAGGAAAAGCTGGGGAGTGATTTTTAAAGGGTACAGGAGTTTTTTAGGGAGTGATGAAAATGTTCTAACCTCAGTTTTCAGTGATGGTTATACAACTCTGAAAATACCAAAAAACAAAAAAGGAATTGAGTTGTGTGTTTGTAAACAGCTGTCTTGGGGTGTGTGATAACATCTGGACCAATTTTTGTTTTTAATTGCAAAGATTGAGAAGAATACATTGTGCCGCCTAGGAGGTAAGATTTGGCTAAGATTATTCAGTAAACATTAATGCAGGTTGGTATTGCTCTATTTTGTTTCTTTTCTAAATTTGTGAGTTTTTAAGGTTCATGAACTAGTGCAATACAATTGATAATCGGAGCTCTGACAGCAGGAATCGGATGCCAGGCAAGAAATGGACAAATGGAGAAAAAAGAATCTTGATTATTCTTAGCTTGAGAATGGAGGGGTTGAATTAAAAAAAAAACACACAGATAGTAATGGTAGTATGATTTTTTTTTTATAGTAAAAATCCTCAAACTGAACCTAAATTGATGGTCTGCAATGGGCCTGTTTGTGTCTGCAGCTTTCAACAAAGAAATAATACGTTGTTTTGAGCAGGAAAGGAAGTTTATCTCTCTTGTATTAACTACAAGTGGTAGTGATGGCAGAAGAACTGCTGTTTTTTTCTTTTTTTAAGAAATAAAATTTTTAAATTAAAATACTCCACAATCTGAGCACATGGAACTTGGTTGGTTGTTTAGGAGTCTATTGCCTTAAAAATATTTTTAATGAAAAATTAAGATTTAAGAATACACTCAAACTGTTGTGCCTTTAACTAAAGATAGTTTGCCTTTTCCATAGGAACAGACATAGGAAATAGTGTTTACACTGGGTTTTGGCCTCTTTTTCAAGGTTATTTATTGGTGAAAATATTTCCTGCTTTTATTGTTGCAAGGTAGGTCAGTTATGATCATCAGCTGTACCATTTTCACTCCTTGTTTGTTCCTCCCTCCCCCCCTCCCCCCCTCCCTCCCTCCCTCCCTCCCTCCCTCTTGAGGTACTTTTGTTTCCTTTTTAATCTGGTTTCATTTGGTTTGTAAGAATGTACTTCAAGGAACCAAATCTAGCCCGTAGTTAGTGGGCACCTACTGTATGAAAACCGGACTGGTGCTAGATATTGAATTCACCAACAGAGAAAGGTCTTCCTTCCTGATACCTTTGAGACACTTTCCATGTTATTTGCATGAAAAGTTCCTTGACAAATCAGACCCCCCCCCCCAACACCAGACCTAGCATGCATTTTCAAGACCCTTTACAAAACAGTTTTTGTAGGGTTGGCTAGTCTGGTGGATAGCCAGTGCCACACTGTTCTTACCCTATGACAGGCTCCCTGGTGTTGGAATTTGACCATAGACCATAGCATATGGGTATCTGTCTAATCAGGCGTGTTTGTAACAGTGGTGTAACAGTGGCTAAAACCGTGCATATTGCATAATGGATGTACTCATGCTCCTGTAACCCTAATAAGCGAGAGTCTGAGGCAGGAGGATCAGCAGTTTGAGGGCAGCCTGTGCTACATAGTGAAACCCTGTCTCAAAATAAAAATTAGTCACAGGTGTGTTTATAAATGTTGCCTGGCACAATTCAGATTTCAGGAAAGGTGGGACCAGCTTTAGAGGCTCTCCACGTATACATTGCTTATATAGCTTTGAGATAGTCATTAGGAAATTTTGAGAATTTCAGATATTTTTGTGATTTAAAAATGAATGGACTTATGTTTTGAAAGAATGAGGGGTAAGAGCAAGATGGAGAGGTAATAATACCGTAAACGATTTTTTTTTTTTTGAGACAGGGTTTCTCTGTAGCTTTTGGAGCCTGTCCTGGAACTAGCTCTTGTAGACCAGGCTGGCCTCGAACTCAGAGAGCTCTGCCTACTTCTGCCTCCCAAGTGCTGGGATTAAAGGCATGTTCCACCACTGCCCGGCGATTTTTTTTTTAAATTATAAAACATACAAGGCCAATTTTTCTCTGGTTGTGATTTTCTCTGTTTTGTTTTCAAAACTCATTTAAAATTCAACTCCAGAGGTATTTATGCCCGGAGGCCAGCTTGCTTTGAGCTGCTTTTCTTAGCCACTGTATGACAAGTGCTGTCTGAGCCCCAGAAAAAAGCTGTTTTTCATTTGGACTAAGTATGTAAAATGTACTCACGTTCTGTGGCTACAGCTCTTGACTTCTCCGTCTGAGATGATCTGAAGAAAACACTGAACCCTTGAAAGACAACAGACTGAATAGTGGGTGATGCACTCGGAGCCTCCTGTAAATAGTGTTTGGCCTCAGGTCAGCAAGAGGAAGTTTTCCAGTTCCTTATAAAGATGTGTGATTTGGCTTAAACTCGGAGTGGATGCAGTCCTAGTGCTTCGTGGCACTGAGATCTGTGGACACTGAGGAGAACATAGTTGGTGCCTGATATTTACAAAGATTATAATTAAAACATGTACATATGCCTTATCTCAGTTCCCTTGCCCCATGGATCTGATTTGTTTAGAGATGAGGACATGGGTTTGTAAAAAAATGGTTAGTAAACAGTGGATCTTTAAACATAACCTTGGCAAGATGAAGTCCATTTCTTTTGTTGAAGTGTTTGAAATTGACTTACAGTAGTATCTTGGGTTTGGTATCTGCGGATTTCTAGAAAACGCTGCAGTGTGTTTTCAGTCATCTGTGCTCACATTTTATATTTCTGAAGATTTCCTTTTATTTAACGCCAGTTTCACTTAGGATGTATCAACATGGTGGATTTCAGACTCTTAAGGTTGGTGTGTCTTGAGCTGAGACTTCATCTGTTGTCTTCCTTAGATACAAGCAGAGTACTCACAAGGGTCTGTTCTCCAGGTTAGAAGTACTGATACTATAATGAGTCTGGCCATTAGTTTTTCCAATGTATAAATTGAACCATAGAAATTATTGCCATGTTTATTTAAAGAACTAAGAAACTAGTAAGAAAGGCTTAAATTTCTTTCTTTAAATCCCAGACTGTAAGGGTTTATAAGCTCACAGATTGCTGATCAGACTTTACTTGACTAGAACAGAGAGTGGAATCTCTTGTGATGAGGGATGGACAGCTGGGGCTGCAGTAACTTCCACAGGATAACGATGCTGCTCTTCGGTTTTATATTTAGCCTCAGTTTGGTTCCTGCTGGTATGGGATGTGTTCCTGAAGCTTAGGGACCATTCCTCTATGCTTCCTGATGGGCTTGACACTTAGAATTTCTCGTTTGGAGCATCTGGTGACCAGCTACAGAGAGAGAATGTGACTGTGATGGAAGCATGCATTGCATGGAGAAGGACGCCAGTCTCAAATTGTTTACTTGGCAATGGAATGACAGAAATGACTTTTTGCAAGAATCGGAGTTTGTTTACTTGGTTTTGTTTTTCTAGAAAGAGACGGTCTTGATGTGTAGCCCTCCTGCCTCAGTGTCCTGAGTACTAGGATCATTCGTAGGCCTGAGCTACCACACTGGGCTAGACATTTTTTTGTGTGTGTGTTTTGTTTTTCGAGACAGGGTTCTCTGTAGCTTTGGAGGCTATCCTGGAACTAGCTTTTGTAGACCAGGCTGGCCTTGAACTCACCGAGATCTGCCTGCCTCTGCCTCCGAGTGCTGGGATTAAAGGTGTGCGCCACCACCACCCGGCTGGCTAGACAATTTTTAAAGGACTTTAGAAAGTAGTTTATCATTATTGCAGAAAATTCCTGGAAGTGGGAGCTGGAAACTTAAAACTTTATTCTTTATTTCCCATCTCACTGCAGGAGTTCAGAGTTACTCACGGTGTGTACACCTGTCTTCCTGTGCGTGTGTGCACTCATCCATCTGGATTGACTGACTATAGTGTGCAGCTGTTGGGCATTTGTGTCGTTAAACTTGTCAGTTTCTTTTTAAACACGGCACTTTCTTTAAGCTGGCTCTGGACTTGCCATTTTAAAAATTAGTCTCCACATGGCAACAAGTATGTTTTATGATACTAAAGCAGAACTTGAAAGTCCCTGAGATATTTTGCATGTCTGCTTTTGCTTGTCTATAAATTATTGGGGGTGTTTCTGATTTGAGTGAATGAGACATTACCAATTTAAGTCACTTTAAGGCGTAGAAGCCTGATGGTAATTAGGTAGCAATGAGTTAATAAACAGGAAATTTTTCTAATTTGAATTATTTTAGTAACCTTTGATAACTGAAAAAATAGGAAGTGCCTGTAGAGATTCCAGGTGACCACTGTCCATTTGGGTGACTGGAAGTTTGACGAGAGCATCGTGAGTCACTGTTGACTGTATTTAGATAGTGAGGTCTTCATCAGTTGTGCCCATGCTCATCCGTGTCCTGTGGTGTTTGTTCTCCCCCCAGTTTTCCCTGGACGTCACTGGACTGAAGTAATACACGGCTCCCAGACTTGCAGGGAAGCCCTGTTGATGGCTCTGTTGTCCACTTCTGGGAGTTAATGGGTTCACGTGGATGTGTATGTTTAGCCACAGTGTAGAGTAGTTGAATCACAGGAACTTACATTGTTACAAGTGGCCTTCCTCAGTTGGATATTTTCAGCTTTGTTTCTTCTGCAGTGAGCTTTTTCAAGCCCGAGATTGGCTCAGGATAGAAACTCTAGTTAACCTCAACTCTACAGCCTGCCCTTTTCTGAAGAGACTGCTTAATTGAATGTTTCCTCTCAACCTCATTGAGTCATTTGAAATCACACAGATTTGCCCATTTCTGGTTCTGTCTCCGTCCAGTCCAGACCTGCATCTCAACCCTTAGAATAGAGAGGACACCTTCAGCTGGCCTTTGAGCTGATTCTCAGCTTTATAAAGATTCATGGGCTTTGTGTGCTTGTCCACCCTAGATCCTCACTATGTGCAGCAGCTGAGTCTCCAGTTTTCACGAGAAGTCCACCTCCCTAACACGTATGTATTAGGCTAATAGATTCTTATATACTGTCAGGCTCCAGAGTGATTCCCAGAAACCCCCAATGCTGCCTGGGCATCTGCATGAGCAAGCCATGGTGTTCCTCTCCACCCCGGATATTGCTCTGTATTTTCTCCATCATGCTATATACATGGAGACTCAAAATGATTGTGAAAGAAATTTCTCCTTGTCTCACTAAACCACCAAATAATATCATTTTCTAATATATTTAGAAAATTAAATTCAGGAAAATTTGGGAAGGAGGTGTGGTTTTTATTTTTCATAAGTTCTCTCTCTCTCTCTCTCTCTCTCTCTCTCTCTCTGTGTGTGTGTGTGTGTGTGTGTGTGGTTGTGAGTGTTAGTTCAGCCAGCGTATGATGTCAGTTAACTACTCCCAGCCCCTAGGACTTTCTAGGATTTTAATATGTAGGAGATGGTACCCTTTGTTTTTTAACTCTGCTTTCTTCTTGTGAGGGTGACTGCCATTTCCCTGACTGCATAAATCTAAGGCTCCCCTTCCTTCATTTGAGCTCAGACACTGCTGGGCTGGCTCATTGATAGTGATGCCTTGTGTCTTGTTCCTGGACTGTCGTTATTTAAATGACAGAGGAATCAAGAGGAGAGGATGGTTTGAGTCTCAGTTCTTCAGCTGCTGGGGCAAGTTAATCTTCCCGTGGCTTTGTTTCCTCATCTGTGAAATGACAACTTTACTAGGACTCACTGTATATTTATTCATTAAATTAAACAAGTTAATATTCTTGTATTCAAGTGCTTATAGATGAACCTGGCACCCTTGGGCTTGAGCTGCTCCTGCCTTACAGATGTGCCATCACCAAGCAGAGATTTTCTTTGATAGTGCTGGCAATACAGAGGGCACAGTCCCCGTTTTCATCCTTAATTATGTGAACCTGGCACATAGTAAGTGCGCAGTAAATATGTGTTCTGTAAGAAGATTTTTCTTTGCTAAGGTGCTTTATAAGGTTGAGTTCTGCTTATAAACTAGGTATGTCTGGCTGGTGAGATGGCTCTGGCGAAAGACATTTGCAACCAACCCCGGAGACCAGAGTTTGATCCCTGAGCCACGTGATTGAAGGAGAATCAACTCCCAGATATTGCCTTCCCACTTCCATGATTCTCTGCACCATCTCCCTGCCCCAACCATCAAACAAATAAATACTTGTAAACCCAGCCAAGCATTGTGGCACAGGTCTTTAATCCCAGCACTTGGGAGGCAGAGGCAGTGAGTTTGAGGCATATCACAGATACCTGTGAGTTTGAGGCTAGCCTGGTCCAATAGTGAGTTCCAGACCAGTCAATGCTACCTGGTGAGAACTTGTCTCACCCCCCCACCCCCACTCCCAAAACAAAACAATAACAAAACAACAGCAAACCCCCACCCCCAAAAAACTCCATTTCTAAACCAAAAATACTAAACTTTTCTAAGTTCTGCCCTTTCAGCCTTGTCCTGTTAGTGTGGCCAGCTCCACTCAGTTCAACTTCCACTATACAGTTCTGTTTGTCATAGTTTCTCCCTTAATTCTTTCTTTTTAGTTTCTCTCAGCATTTTATATGTGGCCAGGGTGCACTTTGTCAATCTCACCAATGCGTAGTCGCCATCTAGTGGCCACATGTGAAATTCAGCCACCTCTATGAGGTGTTCAGAGGAGGACAAGAACCAGTTCTCCCAAATTCCACGCCTTTCCTTGCTGGTGTGGCTCCTGTGAAATGATTGTAAGAAAATGTGGATGCCTCAGGCTTTAGAGATCACTGGGCTACGGTTTAGTATATAGTTTGTTCTACTGTTTAAAGTGATAAAGTCAGAGAATTAAAGTCTTCCAAAGTGATGTACACAAGCTCCCTACAAACCCAGGCTGAGTTGTCTTACGGTCCTAAAATACTTCTTCCTTTCCCCGAGCCATGGAACATTTTTATGTGTAAAGTTTAAAAATGTTTCTTTTGAGATGAGAGATTTAAAAAAATAATTCTGCTGGGACCAGCAAGATGGCTTACCTGGTAAAGGGGCTTGCTGCCAGAGTTCAGTCTCTAGAACCCAGCACAGTAGGAGGAAGAACTGATCTCTCGAAGTTGTCCTGTGAGCTCCATATATGGCCATGGTGTCTTAATGCCCACCTCCCAAATAAATGTAAAGTAAAAGATTTAAAAAAAAAAAGACTACCAGTTCATTCTGAAATATGTAGCAAGGTCCGTCTTACATTGCCCTCTGTAAACAGGTGATAACACTCCCATTTTTGCTCCTGTGTGTGTCCCCTTGGACTAGCTCATGCGATCAAGATGTTCACCCAAGAGGAGCGATAACAAGGGACCACACACAGCTCCGTTACTGATGAGCCTCATCCCGGCGCTGGTTGCACTTCAGTAGATATTTTTTTTTCTGTTTGTCCTCAGGTTTTATTGATAATTTCAGGATCTATGCTCCCATTTCTCCAGTGACACTGTATCTAGTGGGTACTTTCTTCCATGGTGATACCCACCCACCCCGACCCCCTGAGACAAGGTTTTTAATACAGTCCTGGCTGTCCTGGAACTATGTAGACCAGACTGGCCTTGAACTCACAGAGATCTGCCTGCCTCCACCTCCCAAGTGCTGTGAAAAGATGTGCACCACCACTGCCTGGCCTATGGTTGATTTTTGTTATTTGATTTTAACTTGGAGATATTTTCTGGGCTGAGGGCTTCTGTGTGTTCTCGCAGACACGTCAAATAACCCCACTAGCTGTTTCTCAGGCAGACACTGAATAGTGACAGAAATAGAAGGCACACTTGTTTTTGACTGCCCTAAGTGGATAACACAACATATAGTAAGTGTTCAGTAAATGTGTGTTTTGTCATAAAAACCTTATTTTGCTAAGATGTGTAAGAATAATTAATAATTCATTAGTTTGCTCCTGTGCCTGGGGCAACCATATTATCACTTTGCTTTCTGATATTCTTCTGAGAGTCAACCAACAGCTGATTCTGCATATAGGACTCTGATTTCTTATTCACTATGTCCTGAACCTGTTTTTACCTACCATTGGGGAATGCTTGATGGGTAAGAGAGTCTCAGGAAATGGCAGACTTCTTAAAAAGGGACCATCTTTACCCCTTTCACTTGGATACACTGTTCGTTTACAGTGACTGTCTTTTTATCTCATAGTAGCTCTGCCCTTGAAAACATTTTATCACCCCAGTTTCTACTACATAGAATTTAGAAGCAATAAAATGATCTTTTAAACCATTGGTTAGGCCTTTTGTTCTTGGAGGTAAACAAAATATTTAGAACTGGAAAGGACATTTGCAAGTCTAGTTTTATGTGCCTGAGGTTGGTGACCGTGCTCTTTAAAGTTGGATGAGAATAATCCACCATTACTGCTCCTTTGTTTGTGGTGTGCCTTTAGCCATTGGGGAGCTAGATGCCTGATGGAAGATTGTTGTCTTCAGGTTGGATGTGACTGTGCCCATCTCTGGAGGAGCCTAAGAGCTGGTGGGCCCTATTCCCTGTGCTCCTGCGGATTGCTCTCCTCCTTCAGGAGTGACCCCAGGGCTTGGAAGGGTTGTTACGCCTTTTCAGTCTTCAGATTCTAAAACAAGGCAGAGAGAGAGAGAGAGAGAGAGAGAGAGAGAGAGAGAGAGAGAGAGAGAGATGGGTTCCTACGGAGCTTTGTTTGGAATGTTGCAGACTCCTGAGGATAGAAGTTTGCTTCTATTTCTTGCATTGTTTTCTAATGAGATCAACAAAAAGTTGCCTTGAATTCCAATACTGGGCAATACCCAGGTCTTCTACACGTCGTTTACGTGCCTGACAAGGCCAGTAACAGTTTATCAGAGGGCCACTGGGGAAGTGAAGACTGCTTCCATCACAGCGTTCAACAACAAAAAAGTCTTCTTGTCTGGGGTGCTGTAAGAAGGCTACTGAGCCAGGTGGTGGTGGCGCATGCCTTTAATCCCAGCACTCGGGAGGCAGAGGCAGGCGGATCTCTGTGAGTTCGAGACCAGCCTGGTCTACAAGAGCTAGCTCCAGGACAGGCTGCAAAGCTACAGAGACCCTGTCTCGAAAAACAAAACAAAAAAGGCTACTGAACTTAATACCCAAGAAGTCATTGCTTAAGGCTTGATGCTCCTTAGGAAGCATTCAAGGTGAGCTATTTCTTATAGAAAATGCAAACAGAATCATCAAATCAAGTGTGTTTATTTCAAGTGTGGCGGCTTATATAAAAAGCATTTTCATAAAAAGCACCACTGAGCTGAGTGAACATGGGTTCATCTGCATGCCCAGCCTTTGGGGAAGCCTGCTCTCCGTGGGTGCCTGGAGGCATGATAGAAAGGGAAGTATGGACCTTGGTGCCCATCTGTTAATTGTAGTAGTGCCAGTCTAGCAGGCATGCCAAGGGAATCAGCAATAATATTTCTAAGATGGCCAGCAGAAGCAGTCCGTCGAAGGCATCCAGCAAGTGAGTGCTTGAGTTTTTCTCCTCCCACATTGCTGTGGGGCACTGGGAATTTCTGTCTCCCTGTCCTTCCTGCCGCCCCTCCGAAGGGGAGGTTTGCCATATCTGTTGGTTTAAATCTGAGAAGTGGGGGCTGGGGAGATGGCTTAGTAGTTAAGAACGCTAGGATTAGAACCCGGGTTCAATTCCCAGCACCCACATGACAGCTTTATAACTATCTGTAACTCTAGCTATGGGGGTCCAATGCCGCCTTCTGACTTCCATGGACCTGTTTACACAAGCCATACAGACATACATGCAGACAAACACCTATACATATGAAATAATAATTTTAAAAGATCTAGGTCAGTCTTTGGCAGCATGGTTCAAGGCCATGCCCTCACCTGAGACAAGGCAGTCAGAGGTTAGTGAGAGGTCACAAAGCCTTGTTTTCTGTGTCAAGACTAAGTGGACCTTTCTCTACCTTTTATCCTCAAAAGTGTGTTGTCTTTTTGGGAAAAGCTCAGCTACAGGTGGGGCAGCCTTAGCTTGAACTCTGAAGTGTTACAAAATCAAGAACTTGTATCCATTCTCTCAGTGCTTAGCTTTCAGAACATTTTGGATTTTAGTATTAGGGCCAGTCAGCTGACACAAACGTTCCCAAGTCCAAACATCTCCATCTCTGAAGCACTTCTGGTTCCACCATTTCAGATACTGTGAAACAGTAATAGGCATTTTGTGTGAACCAAATTACAGGATCTGAGCTAAAAAAAAAAAAAAAAAAAAGATTTGAGCTTTGGAGATCCAGTCTTTGAGCTGCTGAATAGCCAAGGGACTTTTAGTGTGCCTCCAGTGTTTAGTTCAAAGTGGTGGAGACAGTTCTCTGGAAGGTGGGGGCGGGTGGCAGCCTGCTCAGATGCAGTGGAAGGTGGGCGTGAGAACCAAGTGCATTGGCGGGAGTTGAGTGATGGGTGGATAATGGGGAACTTGAAAGCTTTTGGAGCATTGTGAATAGAGGCATAAGAGCTTTCCTGCCATGGGACTCCAGTACAGGAGACGGGTGCTGTGTAGACAGGGAGGCAGTGAGCTTAGGCCCAGGGAGGGAGGGACATGTCATCTTAGACACAGGATCCAAGAAGTAAGAACTCACTGCATAGTGACCTGGCTCTGTGGCATGGGAGTGAGTGATGAGTGAGTTCCTTCCTTTGTTGGGGAGCGGGTTGTGTTCCTGGAGGAGCCAGTGAGATGTGACCCCGGGTCAAGAATAGGGGACGGTGTAGAATGTGGCCCTAGAGTGTCTCTGGGTTGGCTGGAGGTCTGGGGTCAGCAGCACAGAGCGAGCCCTTAAGGAAGCACCTTTGGGCATAGGAATAGTGGAAGAAAACCTTTTGGAGACTGCAGAATTTACCTTTCTGATTAAAAGTGGTCTTCAGGAAAGTGTTGAGGTCATATTTAAACATGCTGCTTTTCTCCAAAAATAAATGCCCCAGCGGAATTTCCAGGCAGGTCCTCCTGCAGTTGGTTGCTGGGTGCCCTTTTCTGAGTTCCAAGGCAACCTAGGCCAAAAAGGACTCGTGCTTCCTTCGAGGCTTGGTCAAGTGAACCCCAGGCTGGCCCTTCACTGTGGCTGAGACAAGGAAGAAGCCCCTGCTCTCCTGTTTGTGACAGCCAACTCGGTAGGATGGTTTCCAGCCCTTGCTGTGTGAGCCAGGAGGAGTGATTTGTTTAAATGTGCATGCCAGGGTTGTGTCCCAGTCTGGCTTGCTACTGGTGCTTTTTAACACACACTCCTTTATGATTTTAAGTGGATTGGGCACATTGTGATTCTCGGTGAGAAGCAATTGCAGGGCCTTAGCCCAGATCAGAGCTACCAGCTGCCTGCCCTACAACTGGAACTGTTCCTTTCCACTCACTCATAAGAAAGTGGTAATGGGTGAGGCGCCCTAGGAAGGTGCTGTCATTTGGTTTGTGAGCCTTTGCATGTGGGGATTTTGTGAATTCTGAAATTTAGGTCATTGAGTGACTCAGTTCCTCCCCAGACCCCAAGTTTAACAAAGTTGGTTTCCGACTGTTTCGGCCTTTTCCTGCCTACTTCTATGCACCCCCCCCCCAAATCTTGCTTGATGGGTTTCGTTCAAGCCTAGAATGAGATCCTAGAGCTAGAATCCTGATAATAAGCTGTATCTGGTTCACCCTGCTGCTCTCCTTTCTTTATCTAGAAAACGAAACAGTGATGCCCACTTGCTAGGTTTCTTACAAGTACTTTGAGAATGGTGGTGGACAAAGCTTTTGAACTCTGCCTGTCATAGATACCAGGCAGTGGTTGATGTTGATTTTCAGGGTAGATGGAATATGCAGTAGAGGTGAGAGAGAAGGAGACAGCACTTTCCTGGGTGTGCACTGCCAATGTTACACCCCACCAGGGGACAGAAGCATTCCTCCCTCTGTCCGTCTGACTCTCCCTCCTTCCTCATCGTGCTCCTGCCTTTGGGGGAAGGATTGAAGCATCTTCTTCCAGAAGACAGATTCAGATTCCAGTACCCTTTAAAGAGGCTCATGTACCCTGCCCAAGGGGTTGAATGACAAAAATGAATGATTGATGCATTATAGTATGTGTGGAGTCCTGTGTCCCTGTGCTCTTTCTCTTTTCCAAGGACGGGACAGTAGTTGGAGGTCATAGAGCTTCTGTGATAAGAGGCAGATCAAGGGACCAAGTGTGGTGGTGCACACCTTTAACCCCAGCACGTAGGAAGCCAAAGCAGATGTATTTCTGTGCTTTTGAGGCTACCTTGAGCTATGAAGGAAGACCTTTTGTTTTTTTTTTAAAGTCAAGTCAAGGGTATAGGAGTGGGATGGGGTTTATGTTCCCAACTAAATTTAAGATAACAGGATCTTAAATGCAAGGATCTGTATTTCCAGGTGACCGGTTAGATAGGCTGAAGTTAAGAATGGGGCAGGTTGAAACCCTTTGGTTTTTGTAGGTCAAGGGCTTGCCATAGGGATAGGAGTTCCCAGAGATGAAGAAGGAGAAAGCTTCAGTGGGACTCTGACACATTGTACCCAGTAAATAAGTTCTTGCAAGACAGCCTTCCCTGAAGACAGGACAGGGGCTTGCCTCTTGTTCTGCTCCTGGTTTCCACAGGGCTCCTTTCCCCAAGACCTGCATTTAAGCCTAGGCCTGCTTCAGTATATTTTAAGTGGGCTTAGGTGCATTTGCTAGGTGTTTCCAAAGAAGTATGTTTTGAGTCTGGACCACTCAACCACCTTCACAGATCACACTCAGTGATGGTGCAATTTACTTTTGTAACCAAACATCTCTTAGAAGTCGGAATGATTCCTTGAATGCAATAAGCCCCTGAAAAGATGTTAGATAGCACTAATCATTGATGAACTGAGGTCAGAGTCACAATTGGTCCCAATTCATACCTCTTACTACAGCATTGACAGAAAACCAGACAGTAGTAACAGGCATAAGCCAGTATGTGGAGAGATGGGAGCTGTCTGTCTTGGCTGTGTAAATGCTGGAATGGGAATGTGGTGTGGGTTCCTCCAAAGTTAGTTGTGCATGATCCAGCTGTTGTACTTTTGACTCTGTTGCCCAAAGTGAAAAATGGGGCCTTGAACAGCCCTATGTATACCAGTATTCATGTTGATGAGTGAGTTTTAAAAGTCAAGGTGGAAGCAAACCAAGGACCCGTCGAATGCCAATTGAATCCAGAGAATGTGGCATGTGTACAATGGAATGTTGTTGAGACTTAAAGGGGTCTGTTATGGGCTGTAGGGAGGATGAGTGTCGAACACGGTGTGTGAAGTAAAACTTGAGTTGTGTATATTTCATTATGTTTTTAAGAAGAAAAGCTGTCCATCTAATTGAATAGTGAGAACATACCAGGTGGACTGTGGGAGAGACATTCCAGACCAGTGCCCCATGAGGCCTCATTAGAGGCACAGGGGCAGCTCTGGGGAGCTGAGCCTCACAGGGCAGGGTCTGCCTTCCACAGCCAGTCACAGTACTGCAGGCACTTTTCCCCTCAAGGAAGCTGAGTCCAGAGTCACATGCTCATGCTGACGTCGTCGTCAGACATGAAATTTATTGCTAATCAGCCATGTGATGTGTAATTGCTTTTTCATTTTCTCATTTTTCCAGAGGAGAGGCTTGTTTAGGTATTTGGGTCCCTCCTTGATTATACTGGAAGTTTTTCATTTGCTTTAACAGCTTAATTTTTTTTTTTATTGCAAATGGACTACCCCATCATGTAGGGAGATGAAAGGAAGAGATTGGCTACTGGTGTCAAGAATTCAGGTGTCTTGAAAGTTGAAGCTGGCCAGAGGCTTTTCTTCAAAGGTGAACCCAAAGCACTTTCAGGGCCTGTGTTGTTTGAGGTCACAGGACATTGCTGCAACACCTCTCCAGAATGTACTCTTTGGGGCCAGCCCTTTGGACGTGGTTGTCTTAATCTAGTTTAACAAGGTGCAGGACTCAGGCCTGGGCCTGCTGAATTCCAGACAAGACTGAGAGAGGTAGTCGAGCCTGTCTGGCAGTGAAAGAGCTTCCTCCACCCCACTGACCCACCACAGCTCCTCTTGGTCTGGTCCTTGGGAAGAACCCGTGACTAGCATTTCCCCAAATGGGAAAGCAAACCTGAGTTTGCTTCTTGCTTTCCTCTGGCCCTCTCCAAACTGTCAAGCCTGTCTGTCTGCGTGTCTGTTTTGCCTGGCCAGGTGATGGGCTCCTGCAAGGTAGTGTAGGTACCTGGGTCAGCTTTGGCTGCCGTCACAAGCTAGAGAAGCTGAGTGACTTAAACAGACACCTCTCAGAAGTTTACCTCTCGAAGCTCCATGTCCAGTATCGGAGTATCACCTAATTCAGTTTCTGGCGAGGGCTGAGTTTTTGTTTCACAGATAACAAATATCTTTCACTGTGTTTTCATGTGGCACAGAGAGCAAAGGTCTCCTCTTCAGCTAAAGACACTGATCCCCCTCATGACCTCATTCAAGCCTAATCTTGTCCCAAAGGGTCTGCTTTCTAATACCATCCCCCTGGGACTTGGAGCTTCAATTTGAATTTTCATCCAGTCCATAATAATAAAGTGATGGTGTGTAGTTAAGGATACTCAAGGTCATGATTCTATTTATGTTTCAGTTTTTGCCAAGGCTGATAGTCAATTGCAGATTGATTGTAAGACTTAAGTGAAATTGGGTACATCGAACCCTTTAAATCCATGGGCTCACATTAATGAATTCAGCCAGGCATGGATCAGAAATATTTGGGGGTAGATGGGAAGAAGTGTGCTGTGTTGAGCCTGGAACCTTGTTTCTTGTTTCTCTAAGAGACACATTCTAATATCTGTTTGTACCAGGTACTGCAAATCTTGAGGTGGGTGAGAGGATGTGGGGAGAACTGAGATCTACAGATAACTTGGTATAAGGGACTCCTGAGATTGAGGTATTTGTGTAGGGGATCCTAGAACCAGCCTTCCACTGATGCTGGGGGACCACTTTATGTGTTTTCAGCATCACAATAGCCATTGGGTTTTTTTTTTTTTGTTGTTGTTGTTTAAAGTAGATGCCCTTTGAGAGGCACCCCCTTATTGGGAAACTACACAGGACTCCATCTTCCACTTCAGAACAGATAAGTCCTGCTTAAACTCTGCAGGAGCTACCCAGAGGGCCATTATGCTCCAGGGGAGTTGTAACTTGAAAACCCAGTTCCATGTAACTCTCTATCTTGGTGACTGTGCTCTTATCTGACCTGTGGAATCAGGTCAAAAGTGGCTCCTCTTGATCCTTCCTCAGGGTCTGCTTTGTAGAGCTGCCACCAGCACCCATGGGTTGCACAGGTTGCAGCAGAACACAGGCCTTCCACTGTCCCTCCTTCAGAGCCCATGAAGCAGCGCTTCTCCTCCAGCAGATCCAGAAGGCTGGGGAGGTGGCTGCTAATTGTTTATAAGCATTAACTGTTTACCAGTCATACTTGCTATTTTGAATCTGACCCTGCTATTATGTTGTTTGTTTCTCTTCACAGCTGAGCCTTAAGCTGGGTAGATTTGGTGAGTCACTCACATGATGGTAAAACCAGTATCGATCAAACCACCCTGCTAATCCTGAGAGCCATTTAGAGGGAGATGAAACAGTCTTACAGGTTTCTTCAGTTGGCCCTCAATCCCAGAGTCTGTGCTCAGGTTGGGCTGTCTGTAGCTCTGAATCCCCCAAGGAGCCCAAGGGCATTTAGCTTGCTTCTTGGAAGCCTTGCTCTGTTAAAAGAAGGGAGACCAGCCTCCGAGAGAGTTTCTCTTCATCTGTGTTCTCCAGATTCCATCCTGATTACCGACTACTGCTTTTAGGAGCCATGCACAGTTATTTGGGGGGAGTCTGACTGTTCTTCCCCCCCTATGCCCAGGCTTTGAATTCCTGGGCTGTTGAAGGTTGACTAGAGTTGTCTGGAGGGGCAGATGTGCTTGCTGCTGTGGATTCTTTGAGGCTGGAATATAGTGAAATGTGCGTTAGAGAGAGAGCTAGGCAGGGTGTGATGAAGCAAGAGGACATTGGTTGGGACTCCCTGTTTCTGGACTCTGGGCATTCAGTCCTCCCACTCTTGACTCCCTTTGGGTAGCTCTCATATCTACCTTACTGAAAGTCCCCTGGGGAGATTTGTCAGGCTGTCACCATTGAAGTGTGCCAGCTTTGAGTCTGGAGGAGGAAGGTACCCAGGACCCCGAGGGATGTTCTGGTCCCTGTAGACGCCAGGTTTGTCCATGGGACTTGTGAAAGAGTTTAGGTGTCAGTGGATTCCGTGTCAGCGGACAGCAGGATTGGGCTGATTGGTGCTGCATTTTCAAAGAGTAGAGGAGGCAGCTCCCGGACTGCCAAGAAGCTAAGCTGAGCTGGGTAGAGAGAGTTCCCTGTAGTAGGAGTTGAGAGTGTCTGACGTTCAGGGGCCTGTGGAAGGATGTAAGCTGTGTAAGACACAGACATGCCTTGTGAAATGCTTACTTTGTCTTGAAGAAGGTGTCCTGTACAGACCTGTTGAGAATCTGAACAGACCACTTGTGTTGCTGACAGTGGAAACTGAGGAACCCGGAGACCCCATAGAGGTTCAGATGTTACTGGACTTGGGCTTAGAGAAGGTAGAAGAGGCGTATTGAAGAATGAAGCCTGGGCGCTGATGGGACAGTGGCCTGGTTATGGAGAGCCCATTGTTTCTATAGAGCAAAAGACTTTTTTTTTTTGAGTATGTATCTTTTAAAGCAATACCCTTGGGGCTTCTGTTTGACTAGGACCTTAAGCCTTTTTGGGGGTGGGGTGCAGGCTGTCTCAGGTACCCTGGAGGGCATCTGACATTTCAGTGGGCCTTGCAAAGGCTGCTCTTCATTGCTGTTGGACTTGAGCGTGTTGCTTGGGACAGGTTGTCTCTGGATGCTAGGAAAAAGGCCTGTCAATGACTTATAGTCTCTTTTGCTTTGCTCCTAGGTCAGCAAACATTTTTTAAACTTGTCCTCTTAACATCACCTGCTCAGACAGCTATGTGTTTGATCCCTCTAGAAAGCAACTGTGTTATAAATTGCAATGCCTTCCCAGTAGTAGTGTCCCCCACTCCTCACCCCCCGCCCCCATGTCCTCCTGTCCCCACACCCCCGGACCTCCCCTCACACTCCTCCCCATGCCCTACGCAGAAGTTCCCACTTGAGTTTCTGTCACTGTTTGTGGAAGCTCAGGAAGGCACCCTCCTTCCCTTAATGCGTGACAGACCTACCCACACCATTGTCCCTACCAGGTTTGTTGGATTTAGTTTTGGTGGATGGAGTCCTGCCCCTGTCTGTTCCTTTGAGGCAGGTGGGCTAGAGTAAGAACCCTGTTCCAAGGTGTCAAAGTGTTCCTGCATGCTGTCTCACATGCTTTTGCCCCTTACCTTGGGCCAGAGGTAGTGTTTCCCGGGGACAAATCGGGGGGACCTTTGGAGATATGAAGTGCTTAGGGTTCTCAGTGCATTCCAGAGTCAACTTTGCAGAGGAATGGCAAAGCTGAAGTGTGAGGGAACAGACTGTGTGTAGAAAGTTCTCAGCCCCTCCTAACAGAACAGGAAACAAAACCCCATTTGTAGAGAGTAGGTTCCAGCCGAGCATTTAATTATGGGGGTGACATTTGTATTTTGGTGGAGGCATGGAGCCAGAGGCTGGGGGCTTACAAGATATCTCATTTTCTCTGGCTCTGTTCTCTCAAGTCTCAGCTCTTTTAAGATTTGAAAAATAATGCAGAATGCCTAAAGATTTTTTAAATTCCTGGCTTTGGAGACTTGACTACATAAAAGGACCAGGGTTTTCTGGCTGGCCATTTGAGGATCTGCAGTTTCTCACTTCCTGATTCATAGCTTCCAGGGTTTGTAATACCTGCAGGCTTTCCCCTTCCAGTTTAAAAGCAGCCATTGACTGAAAAATAAATAGCAAAATCTCTATCTAGAAATTCTACTTCCTGTTGTCATTGCACTCTGACAAATAGCTTTGCCAGTTCAGGCTCTTGTTTGGGCTTTTTCAAAGGAATTCTTGAACTCTTTGTTTGGATAAGCTGTATGGAGGCGATAAGTTAAAAGAACCCTGGCTTAATCAGCAGAGTGCAGAGGCTGCATTTTAGGGTCTGCTTTGGCTTTCCAGCCAGCCTGTGAACGCGATACAAGCAGCAGCCATCTGCACAATTGGGGCAAGCCGGCGTTTCTCGCAGCACCAGTCGTTTTCTCCATAATGTGTAGCATTAATTCATAAAAGGTATGTTTAGACACAGATTTCCTCTTGTGACCATAAAGGAGTTGGGAATATTCTTGGTACAACAAAGGAGAAAGATCCAAAAAATCCAGCCAGAATCTGAATAGCAGTCGTCACATTTTCCCACCGTGGGTGAGAGTTCAGATCAGCAAACTCCTGCAAGTTCAGATGCTTCCTTGCTACAGAGTTTATTTAAACAGTTTGAAGATTCTAGGCTTCTTTTTGCTGAATTGAGTAACATTTTGGGAAAGATAAAACCTTTCAGGTTTTGCAGGATGATGCATTGGTCCTTCAGGTGCCTGTGACTTGTTTTCTCTGTGGTGAGTGGACACCCCCTACTCCCTGCAGGTGCCTAAGCAGTTGGTGGCACTTACCGGAGACCTTGTGCAGCTAACACATATTTCTGGGTGGGTTCCAGTCTTCAGTATCTACTCCATAGCAAAGTAAAGACTTGGGTATTAGCTGGGAGCGTCATAAAGAGCCTTAGCCGTCCTTCCCTGAGGTTATTGTGGGGTCCTTCTGGAGCACACCTGGCTTTATACTGTATGATTAATTTATATCATGGTATATCAATCGTAGTGTATGTATCACTGTATAGTTACTTGATATACTGCCTTGCATACAATTTTGCAAGTATGTATAAGAGGCTATATCATTAAATACTGTGTGGCTAATTGAAATACTGCTGTATTGACTATACCGTTTATGTCATTATAATATGTGGTTAATTAATACACAGGCCAAACAGCCTTGTTCTGGAGGGCTCTTGTTTCTGCTCTCCCAGTGGCAGATAAGAGGTTGTTGTAAAATAAATGGGAGATGATATTCCTTGCTGTGTTCTTTTCTTGTTTTGTTTTTGTTTTTCTCATCTGCCCTTTTAGGAGAGCGACAGGTCTTTTGTTACTGCCTTCTGGAGGTTCTTTCCACAGTAGAAAATGGGGAAAAAATTGTAAAAGATCCTGGGTGGTGACTTTGGTAGCAGAAGGACCGTTAACTGTAAGCAGCCATACAGCGCTCATCTTTGGAAAACAACTTTATGCATAACCTTATGCATGGTGAATGGAGTGATGGCCATAGATTCTGGATGCTGGGTTCATATTTTACAAAATGGCCGCTCCCTGCTGTGCTTTTGGCTAACAAAATCTTTCCTGTAGCACAGAGTTCTTAGGCTCTGAGGGCCCTGAATTGCAGATGGCTGGACCCTGTGAAAGCTGCATCCATTATGTGGGTGGGCTGATAGGTAAATACTACATGAGCATTCCTGGTGTTTTGCCTGAGACTAACATATTTTTATTTTCTTTTTTCTCTCTCTTGAAATCTCAGAAAATCCTTTCCCATTCATTCAGTGAATTTTCCCATAGTACTCAAAATTCTTCGAAAAACCATTTGGGAAAAGTAGTGAAGGCTTTACCCAAGGTATTTGATGGACAGAGTGACTCTGGTGGTTCCTGGGATAGTATTTGGTGCTATCTTTAGAAACTAGAAAATTGGTGTGCTCAAAAATGTTACTAACCTAGTCTTAGATCTTTGAAGAGTGAACTTAAATGATTTGTAAAGGGGATCTGATTGTCATGTTGAAACAGTTTATTATCAGCCCATATTGAGAAATGCTGGACAGTTAAAACTGCAGTGGTCATAATTGCTTGAACTTAAAAAACTTGAACTAGAAGGGCTGTTGAGATGGTTCAATGGGTAAAGGTGTTTGGCACTAAACCTCAGTTTGATCCCCAGGACCCACACTCCAGAAGGAACTTGTACAAATTGCACCTGCTGTGATATGTACATCCACACACATACATGCACATTAATAAACATTATAAATGTAAAATAGGTCCCAGAAAAGCAAGTGTTCATCATAAGGAGATGAGGGTACAGTTGCTCATTGTAAGGAGGTGGGGGCACGGTGATTTCTGACACATGGTAGATGTTCTGTAAATGTAGGCTAAGACGTGGATATCCTGAGTATTCTCAGGTCACAGACTGGATGACAAAGCTTATTCCTTCTGGCACCCATGCTCTCAAGGAGAGCCCAGTTTTCACAGCTCTGGCCTTTGCTTCCACAACTGTGCCTGCACACAGCACCTCAGTAGTTTCACACGTGACCTGTCTAGAGATAATGTGTAGCATGATGAGCATCAAGCCTTTAATTAGGTGCAAATTTGTCCTCCACTTTCCACTCAATTATTTTATTATGTTTTATGCTCCCCCCAAAATTATAATAGCATTGGATGGTTATTAAGAAAAAATGAGAAAAACATAGGTTAAAAAAGGAAAATAATTATCTTTAATCAGCCAAGAGATAGTTTTACCATTGTTATATTTTGTTGTATTTTCCAAAAGGGCTCCGGTGCTCCAGTGTGTGTATATTCATATATTTTAAAATGCATATCTTGTATATACCAGGTTATTTATTAGCTCTTTCCCGTTTATCAGCACATTGTATATTTCTGTCTTATATTATTTATGTCATTATATGGTGGTTTAAGGACATTATTAAAATTAGTCTATCATAAAATGATTCTATAAGCTGCAAAATAGAAGCATTTAACACTTTGCACTAAAACTATTGTAAAGAAGTTGTGTACTACAGTTGATATGCTGTGCTGGTTAATTCTTTGAGGGAAATGTGTGACTCAGTTTCTTAGCAGGGGATTCTAAGATTTTCTGGGGGGAGAGTGGGGGAAGAGAATGTTTGAGTGAATCAGCAATCGATCGTTGATAAATATTGCCAGAATAATTTCCAGGAAGCTCCAGATTTCGACTTCAGAAGCTGTGTGCATCATCTGTATTGAAGAAGAGCCTCACAGTTTGAGTGTTAAAGAAGTTGTATCTCCATGTTTACATTTTTAAAAGAATTGCTAGTAGCATCTTCATCCCTCAGTTCCCATGTTTTACTTACATTAAAACAGCTACCCTTGTTGACCAGCTGCACTTCCTGTGAATCTAGAAACCTCAGCCTGTTTCCTCTTACCTCCTAATTCAGGATGCATTTAATACTGGATACTTTTGTGTAAGGTTCATATTCATGTCAGAATCAGTTAAGTTTAATCAAGTGTATGGACTTCTCATTTGTTCCCTCTTTCCCTTTTAATGTTTAATACTTCCAAAACTTACTTCATATTTCAGTGATGTGGGATGTCTACCCCTGACGATTCACTTTGCCCTCAAGATGCCTTGCCATGCCTTCGTCACTGACTTTTCTGGTGCTTTGCATGTTAGAGGTACCCTGAAGTTTTTACCGCTGGCACAGCCCTATAGTCTCCTTACACTTGTTACAGCCTGAGGAGCATTCATTTCTGTGAACTTACAGCATGAGCGTATGTGCATGTTTTTATTTTTGTTTTTACAAGTCTTTCTCACCATGTCCCCCAACATGGGAAAATCAAATAAACAAAACCCCAAGTCCCAAACCAAGAAAAAATGGATTTTGACTATATTGGTTAGAAAATCATTTTTGGGGAAAATAACATTGCCAAATACTTGAGCTTTTCTTTTCTTTTCTTTCTTTTTTTTTTTTTTTTTGGTTTTTTGAGACAGGGTTTCTCTGTAGCTTTCAAGTCAGTCCTGGAACTAGCTCTTGTAGACCAGGCTGGTACTTGAGCTTTTCATGAGTGTTATTTTTCTTCATTCATTCAGCTTTTATTTCTGATAAAAAGAAGTCTTGTAAGTTTCCTTTTGGTTATTTCTGGATATTTGACACCTAATTTGATTCTCTCTTGTTTCATTTCTCTGATTACTGCTGCGTATCTGCTGAGAAAGCTATGGTATTTTGTTGATATATCTTGCAGCTACCTAATTCATTGGTGGTCCCTCTTGTGGTGGTTTTCCACTTGAGTCCCTGATTTTTCCTCTGCACAGAAGCACTGATGATCAGCAAGAATACCTCTGCCTTCCATTTTCCCAGTATGAGGTACCTCATCTGTTTAAGGTCTCCTGATATTTAGGAATTGTCCTAATTACTTTTCTGTTGATGTGATGAGGTCATGACCAAGGCAACTTATTATAAAAGAAAAAGATTTAATGGGGGCTTACAGTTTCAGAGGATGAGAGGCATGGGAGCAGGCAGGCAGGCATGGGACTGGAACAACTGAGAGCTTACATCTTATCCATGAAGGGGAGGGAGGGAGGGAGGAAGAGAGGGAGGGAGGAAGGGAGGGCAGAAAGAATGCGTGCTGGAATGGTATGACTTTTCAAACCTCAAAGTCCACCCCCAGTGACACACTTCCTCTAACAAAGCCTCACCTCTTAATCCTTCCCAAACAGTTCCACCAACTGGGATCAGACATTTCAATATAAGAGCCTACGTTGGGCCTTCTCATTCAAACCACCACAGGAATATGCTAGCTAAAAACCTTCTTAATAAAGGTTTAGTCCTCTAGGGGCTGAGTTTTCCCAAGTTAGAAAGTCTGGAGGGAAGCAGTCTATGGCCCTGGCAGTGTGCTTTGTTCTGAGAGGGCACGGAGGACCAGACTCCTGCGTTCTGTTTCTTTATTACTAACGTTTGTCACTCACTTTCGTCGTCACAAGACGGCCCACATACCTTGGGTCACCACAGTTGTATTTCAGGCAGGAAGAATAGAGAAGAAATTAAAAATAAAGGGTGAAAAGGCAGAATGAATTGTCAGCAAGCCCTGTTCCACCAGCTATCGATCCCTCTTTCTTACTGGCTAGTCCTAACTCACTTGGCTACTGTGGCATAAGCCTGCTGTGGAGGTGGATGGGCCCAGTGAGGTATTTTTGCTTTGGTTTTTCCATCCAAAATGGCGTTAAATGCTGATCATGGTATATTGTCTGTCCCTTTCTTATATTAATGATGCCTCTCATATTTCTCGGTCTGTATGATATCCTTTGGTTTATGGGGAGTTTTCATCATGTTGAAGAATTATCTGTCTAGTTTTTGTGGGTGATGTATTAGGGATGGCTGTGAATGTCCTCCCATGTCATTTGGATATCTCTTTGGAGTCAGATGCTGTTAGACTATTAGTGTGATATAGAAATAGATCACCTGATGGTAATCCCATTTAAGGTTTCTTGAGAAATGACTTGGGCTTGTAGTGGATAACTATTTCAAAATCCTAATTAAATTTAGTTTATTAAATGACAGATTTAGGTTTTTCTTATCTATAATTTAAAGAAGGATGTAGCTTCATATTTCTCTTTATGTGCATTCTTTTCCAGATTTTGCTATCAGGTTTAGGCCAGCTTTGTAAGATGAATTAGTGGCTTTCCTTTTTAGCGTCTTTGCCGTGGTTTGTATAGTGTGACAATAAGCTGTCCTTTGTTCAAAGCTCAGAGGATAATGCTTTAAAAACTGCCTAGTTTTGTGTCAGCTTCTTACAGTTTGTCTATGGGGATTGGTGTGCAGTTGGCTTCTGATTTGTTTTCTGTTTAGTGTTTGGAATTGAAAAAAAATGTCACAAGTCAATTAAAAAGCTCAGTTGTGTGTGGGGTTTTATGTTTTCCCTACCATGTATTTTTTTTTCTGGCATTTTTCAGTTGCTTTCTGTTTTATTCTTGGTCATATCTGCCAGAGTTCTCCTTGCTTGGTGCTCCCATCTAGAGGCTCGCATGGCACTTTACGGATAATGGGCAGGCTCTGTCTTGTCTTGTCAGTGACTCGATGTTGGAGGCGGAATCTCTTCTGTGTACATCTGACTCGTTTCAGGCAACTCTTGAGTACAGCCTGTTTACTTCTTGTGTCTCTGCTCTGCCTTTGTACCCAGCTGTTTCCTTTGTCACCAGGAGTTTTTCATTGGCTATAATGTTGTCTGATGGGTGTTGGTAGGATATGCCTTGATCTAAGGGGCTATCTGGAGAAGAAGACGTTTGCATATGTGGAGTCATCCCAGGGGAGTTCCCTGAGTAAACCTCCAGAATTAAGGTAGTGTTGTGATTGCTTGATTCATTGACCTCATATAAGGCACTGCACATGGTGCCTGAAACTCCATAACTACAGAGATCTGAGGTAGCACTGGGACTCAGTGGCCTGAGATAGTTGTCTGTGGTGGGTGTCTTGGAGCCCTCCCAGGATCTCTTGTTCCAGTTTCAAACTTGGAAGTTCTGAGACATGTTACTTCCGCACCTCCTTATTGTTAAAGGTCAGATTGACTAGTTTGAAATTTCTGTTGACTTCTTGTTCCTTGGACCCACAATGCATGAATTAAGGAAGGGTCTTTTTTTTCTTTTCTTTTTTTTTTTTTTTTTGTACTTTGGATTCTTGTTTTGGATGGAAGGCCACTAGGGGCTTATCATTATTTGGTGTAGGGAGGGAGGAAGGAGAGCTGTAATTTTGGTTAGCTTGTATGAAATCTACCATTAGTTGTGCATGTGACATCTTCTTTGAACTGTGAGGGGCCCCTCAGATTTCTTTCGAATCTGCATCGGATAGAGAGTGATGAGGGAAGAAGTTGTGCCCTCCGCCGTACTCTGGTCATGGGGTAGTGTCGGTGGAGGATGAACATCAGGGTAAATGGCTGGAGCAGGCCTGTGCCTAGTGGGAACCCTCAAGGACTTGGTATTGTTAGAAATGGTGAGTGATGATGATGTTTGAATTGACTGTGACTTGTATTTCTCCCGAGACTAAGGACCAAGGAGTTCTAGGGAAGACAACCCTTCCTGTGAGTTTGCATAAGGTATTCTTGTTGATTGGGCCCATGGAGACCCAACTGCATACTGAAGAATTGAGGATCTCCCATCTGTACTAATTTAGTTTTTGATATAAGTGCATGCTGTATGCCCACATGTGGATGCAATAAAAGGTGTCTTGTTCTGTTATTATTTTTTGCCTTATTCCTGGAGGCAGGGCCTCTCACTGAACATGGAGCTAGGCCGGTGACAAGCAACGCCAGTTATCCATGTCTAGGGTTAAAGGCATGTGCGTCTACACTTGGCTTTTTACATGGATTCTGAGGATTTCATCTCAAGTTCTCATGCGTGCACAGTATGTATTTTATTTGCTGAGCTATCTTCTTAGCGCAGATTATGTTTTGATGGAGAAAATATCAATTGTAATTAGAACACGCCCCTCTCCTTTTAAAGGCTTGCTTCAGAAATGTTGCAGGTTTAATTTAAGAATTTGACTTTGTTCTTACATTTTCCTTAGGGACCCAGAAACAAGTATCATTCTCTGTGTTGCTTTTAAATTTATGCTTAATATCTTATTTTAGGGCTCAAATGGCATAAATAGTTAAACTTGACTTTTCTTGCTATACATTTCATTCTGAAGAGGCATGGAGGCAACGTTCTATTTTCCAGAATTGACGATTCCTTTGTGCCAGTTTTTGTCAACCTACTTTCCTTCCTTCCTTGCTTGCTTGCTTGCTTGCTTGCTTGCTTTTCTTAGCTCACCCTGTAGACCAGGTTGGCCTCGAACTCACAGAGATCTGCCTGCTTCTGCTTCCCAAGTACTGGGATTAAAAGTGTGCACCACCATCCCTGGGTGTGAGGTATTTTCTTGATGGCTGATTGATTTGGAAAGACCCAACTCATAGTGGGCAGTATCATCCCTGGGTAGGTAAGCCTGGGCTGAGCAAGCCAGCATGTAGTGTTCCTCCATAGTTTCTGCTTCAGTACCTCCCTGACTTCCCTCAGTGACGGACTATTCCCTGAGAATGTAAGATGAAATCCTTTCCTCTCCAAGTTGCTTTTGGTCATGGTGTTTATCACAGCAACAGAAAGTAAACTAGAAGACCATCGCATAGGTGGTCTACTTGCTTTCTAGAATACGTAGCACACAAGTCTGAATATACTGACCATGTGGTGCTGGTATAGTGGGCCATGTGTTTCTCTGTTGGTAGATCTCTTTAAAAGCAGGGAGTGTGTTCTTTATATCTTGAGGATCCAACAAAGGGCTTGCCCCATAGTAGGTATTCATTAAAACAGGTGTACTTAGGTGAATACAGGGTGCTTTTAAAGAGAGATATAATTTAAATATGGCGCTTGGAAAGGAGATACAGTTTTTTATGGAAAAGAGCCTGCAGTTCCTCAGGTGGTCTATACATTTGTTTAGGATTCAAGAAGTGCTTATGTAGCAGGCTCAGTGTTTTGTTATTCTCCAGTTCCACTCTGAACAGTATCCCTTGGGCTTTGCAGAGGGGCTTGTCCTTGGATGGACACTGTCCATTTGAGTTAAGAGTTTGTTTACTGCCATTGGTTTTTATGGAATGACATTATTTTAGCTCTACACAGTAGTTTTGCTTGTTGGGAACATTTTTATTGATTGAACTTTTTAAAAAGGTTGTTAACTGGCAGTGGTGGCACACACCTTTAATCCCAGCACTCGGGAGGCCGAGGCAGGTGGATCTCTGAGTTCCAGCCCAGCCTTTTCTACAGACCTAGTTCCAGGACAGCCAAGGTCCCACAGAGAAACTCTGTCTCAAAAAAATCAAAGTCAAAATCAAAAAGGAAAAATAAAAAGATAGTAGGGATGTTAAGAACTGCAGACAGGTGAATGTCCTCCATCTCACAGGTAGTTTTGCAGTCTCATCTGTCACAGTTGGGTGGCAAGGTTTATTGTTTAAAACTGGGAAAGAAAGAGTCTGAATGGAAACCAGATCGTTTCAGAGGCCAAGACATGGCATGAAGGCCTGGGTGTTTGGAGATCTGGGTGTAATTCATGCTTGTTTTTAATTTTATTGACAGTCTGTGACAGCTGTTCCTTGAACCATTTGTACATGGTGTTTGAGATGTGAGGGCTGTGTCCCCACTCCATTGGTGGGACTCCATTGGTGGGTGCACTCTTTGGGATCCTCCCCAGACTTACAGGGTTGCCCTGTGCACCTCCATCTTGGCCCGCTGGGCCTCAGAGTGGATTGGGTGGGATAATGCTCATTCAAAGGCTGCACTGCTCCCGCCTCAGCCAGTTGTCAAATCACTTTGGATGTCGTGACAGACTCGGCACGTCTTAAAAAAGTTCTGATTTTGAGAAGGTAAGGAAGTGGTCTCCCAGTGAGACAACTTCTGCCTCAAAAATAAAAACTGCGAAGACATAAATCCTGTATTATAAACAACTTGTAATTTTCTTAGTTTTCAGTGTTAGCGCTAGCAGCTTCTATGAGAGATCTTAAATATGTTTATCACAGCTGGAAAAAATGTATTGTCATCCTCATTTATCATAATATGCCACCTACTCTGGTTGTGCCTTACTATGTGGCTCTGCTTTTCCATTTTATGCTTTTTAATGGGGAGTTGGGGGCTGGGGACTGATGGATGTAAATGATAGTTAGGCATTGAAATGGAGGAGAAGAACGTATTCAGCCAGGACAGTCTGCAGTTACAGTGAGACTTCAGCTGGCTGCCTCCACTGTGTTTTATTGAGTAGCAGTGCCTTGCACAGCCCTGAGCAGACATCCTCTAGTGGCTGTTTCCCAGTGTTTTGCAGACTTAAGGAGAGAGCGCATATCAGGATAAAGGTGGAACCTTTCTTTCCTTATTTGGAAAAATGAGGCGACTTTGCTGTTGTGATGTTGCAGTTTGGAGATACTGGAGGAGCACAGCCCTTCCCTCTGTGTGCCAGGAGAGCCTGTGGTCCTGAGAAGTCTGGATTTTCTTTCCATCACTAGTGCATGATGACTGACCTGAAGCAAATAACATTCGATATTTGCTGTCTTCCATTTGAGAAGTTTGACCTCATTTTACTGTTGCGGTATTCAGTTGGCCCTCTGCACCCACCTCTCAAGTTGAAACATTCTTTTAAAGCATGTATCTATTTGAAGATTATAGACCCTGAACAGTATGGAATAGCATCTACTTCCATAGCTCTTACATCGTTCGCGGTGTTAAGAGTGATCTGGAGATGACCTGAAGATGGAGGGAGATGTGCATACAGTTACACAACGCTTTACTCTGGGAAGTAAGAGATTTATGTGGGATATTGGTAACCGAAGAGAAGAGGTGTTACCATCAAGGATATTGTAGAACTCCTGTGCTCATTCATCGTTTTCTCAAATGTGAGATCGCCCCTAGATTGATTTTTTTTTTCTTTTGTAGTTTTGATTTTTTTTTATCCTGCTGGTGATTGCCTACTATTTGTTAACATAATTTGAGAATTGCAAATTCACTTTAATAATCTCCCAGGCCACTTGCCGTGAAGAATCGTATTACAAAGCTAGATGCAAGCCAGAATTAAAATACTTTATCAGTTTGCCCCCTTTCCATGCTCCTGTCTAGAGCATTGGACTTCATTAATAGAGTGTCTCAGTATTTGTTCCTAACATTTCAAAATTGCATTTAATTTTTGGAATTGCTGACTTTTAAGAATAGTGATGTGGTGTCTGAGTTTATAGTAACAGTCCTGTGATTTCTGGGCAATGTGTAGAAATGTTGGTCTGTAGACATGGAACCCAACAGTGTTAAGTTCTGTCAGTCCTGGGATCGGCCCCTGTGAGAACTCTATGAAGTGTAACCATTTAGAGGATGACCTCTAGATACAGTTCAATGGTTCCCATGGAGTTGGCATCTGCCTTCAGCTTCCTTCATTTCCAGCTGGACACTTCTTTCTTAGAAACTCATCTGTAGGCCTCTGTCAGACACTGACTCATACGGTGTCTGTCTATATCTGCCTGTTGTTGTCTACCATCTCCAAAGAATCCTCTGTGGTAATGGTTCCCCAGAGTATTGAAGATGGGGCCTAAGTCTGAGGTCTTCCTGAGGCCGACTCTCACCACCCAGTCTTGGAACTGTGGCTTCCATAGACGATAGGGCAACTTGTAGAGTCTGAGACGACTTATAACTTCACTTAGCACCATACTGGAGTGTACTCTTGAGGCTTGAGTTTCGTTTTGAGTTTTCAGAGACCCTCACTATGGAGCCTCAAATTTCAGTCTTCCTCCTTCTGCCTGTGGGCCATGATGCCTGGCTTAAAAGTTAGTTTGCTTTTTATATGGTAATAAATAATTTATTATTATACCCCACTCCCCTTTGAGACTGAGACTCATGTGGTCCAGACTCCCTTGAACTCCAGTTTATTACATAGCCTAGGATGACCTTGAACTTGCAATCCTCTTCTTTCACCTCCTGTGTTCTAGGATTGTAGGCAAGTGATACCACACTTGGTTTATATGGTGCTGGGGATTAAACCCTGGGCTGTGTGCATGCTAAGCAATATACACTCTGCCAGTGGGATATTCCATTTGTGTTGTGCCCACCTTGAAATTCAAAGGTCAGTGGCTTTGAATACATTGCATATACCACAACCCATCTAGATGGGGCTTTATCAGTTTTCCAGACAGAACCTCTTGTCCAAGCAGCACTAGTTCCTTATTCCTTCCTTCCTCCCACCCTACCAGCTACCATTCTTTATGTCTCTAAGAAGTTGGCTACTCTGGCACTGCAGAGAAGTGGAGCCATAGTCTTACTCTGTCTTATTTATCTCTGTACAACACTCTCAGGGCCCACCCTGTGTGAGAACTTCTTTTTAAGTTGGAATAATACTCCGGTAAATAATGTACCTGTACCACATTTGTGCCATATGGCAGCTAGCACTTATCCATTTATCTTTGGGGTGCTTGGGTGTCTCCCATCTTTGGATCTTATCAGTTATGCTTTTATAAGCTTGGCATAACAATTAGCGTTTTGGGTTTTTGTTTTTAGTTCTTACAGTATATTGTCTCCAGAAGTGGGACCGTATGGTGGTTCTGCTTGGTCATGCAGTAATTCTACTTCCATTTTTTTTTTTTTTTGAGGAACTGCATTGTTACTTATCTTCCAATCCCTCTTTCTTTCCTTCCCTTTTTCTGTGGTGTTGGCAATTGAGCATAGAATCCACACATGCTAGATAATTGAGCCCAACCCTTAAGTCCAGTATTTCAACTTTTTAGAGGTGCAAACTGGCTAAAACCTGAAAGTTTTGGGAGGAGGAGTTGGGGTGAGAACAGTAGTGTGGCCAGCAGTTAGCAGCTATTGGCCAGGTGCTCATCGGCTCCCAGCATTCCTCAGGTCCTTGGACATAACCCTCGGGACAGAAAACAACAACTGTGTAGTCTGAGTTTTCCTGAGTGATCCCATTTCAGTAGGAATCACCACTTACATTCAGGTGAGATGAGCTTTGAAGGCCTATATCCTAGAAGATGAGTGTTGGGATAACAGGTGGCTTCACAGCCCTGTCAGTGGGGTCTCTGCTAACCCATGTTCTGTGTGATGTATGCTGTCTGAAAACCTCTCTGTTGGCAGTATGAGTTCAGGCCTTCGTTGCCACTCCCCTGCTTATAAGCGGGAGAATTTGTATAATGTCCTTTAATCCCTCTCGGCATCAGTTTACCCATCTGGAAAATGGCATCACAGTCACTTACAGCCTAGAACAACTTAGGATGGTAGATAAGGTTCCAAGGACCTTTCCAGCTTGATATGAATGCATTGGAGGTGTTCAGAGAAAGGCTCAAGCTTTTATGAGTCTTATGTTGATCAAATCTGGGGGTTCCCTTTCACCAGCTGTGCATGTAGACAGCTCCTCACAAGGCGGCTCTTTTCCTGCAAAGTGGGTGAAAGTGTTGGCTGCCCAGATGTTCACTTCAAGTAAACAAAAGCTCAGTCAGTGTTAGGGAAATTAAATCACCCTGCAGAAATCAATGTTAGTGAAATTAAATCACTTGATCTTAAAAGCAACAATGGAAGAGCCATTTTTCATCTTCATTGTGCCGTTTTCGCTCTTTGCATGACTTACAAAGCGTTCGTTTGTTTTTGTATCCTTTTCAAGGAGAGCAGCTTTGGTTGGTTGTACTGGATTTTTACATACTGTGGCTGGGGCTCCAGGGATTTGTAATCAGTTGATTGATTAATCAGAAAATATTAAAGGATTAGACTATCCGGAGATGATGCCTGGTTTGATGACTCGGAATGCCGGCTTGTACGCCTGTGTTCTCTGCCATTGTGGGTGGGTGGTCTTTCAGAATGCTTCGGCAGGGAGCACTGCTGGCACTGAGCAGAACCTGTTTAGAAGGTACTGTGACCAGCCAGCAGTGTGAGCAAAGGACAGGCCACAGTAGAGGACGATTATCCCTTGTGCTCATCCCCATGACCAGGAAACCAGGGAGAATGAAGTATTGTATATCCTGGACTTGGAAGCAGAGCTCCGAAATGCCTGTTGGCTCCAGGGGTGTGGGTTGTGGGTCAAGGAGATGGAAGAGGTGAGAAATAAATGCTGAGGATTTGTGACACTCTTGACGGTTATAGAGAAGGTATCATTGTAAGGCACTTACACAGACAACAGTAAGAACACCAAGCCTGCTCCTTCTCTTCTTTCTCCAACTTTTCCTCTTCCTCCATCTCTGTCTGCTGCATCCAGAAGGCAGGCTTGCATATGTTTTTATGCAGAGCAAGCGTGCTGTGTCCTGCTCTATTTAAGAACAAATTTATCTTTTATAATTTTTCAAATTAATGTATCTTGGCTCCCTTCCTATGGTTAGATGATCTTTGTTCTTAAAGTGGCTTTGAGTATTATAAGGAATACATCTGTGAACTCTTGAGTTAAAGCAAGCAGTACAGAATCACAGAGTAGGACGTGGTAGTCTGCCCTCTTCTTTCCCTGCCACCCAGTGCCTATTGCCCTCTGCAGCGGGCACTGCCAGTTGGTCAATGTCATCCACTCCAGGTTCATGCGTCCCCGTATAAGCCAGCAAGGGGGATGGGAAGAAGCCAGCTGCAGAGAAATAATAATGATATGTTTTAGAAAATACATATTGGATCCCTGTTGTCCTTGAGACCTGCTCTCCTGCCCACACAAGCTTCCTTGTTCTGCCTTCTGAAATAGGCTTTCCTTTAGAACAACGCTGGGTTTACAGAAAGTGTTATGATAGTGCAGAGTTCTCCTGTATACCAGCACCTGTGTCACCGTGGTCTATGAGTGATTCCCTTTGAGCTTTCACCAGGTTGCTACGTCACTGGTTGAGGTCTCCTTCAGGACACCATGTTACCTTTGGTCATGTCATCTTAGCCATTTCTGAGCATGTAATGGTGCTTCACCTCTCTGTCCTCCTTGGCCACTGCTCAGCTTTTATGCAGACTGTCCCTTAGTTTGTTTTTGTCTAATGGTTTTCATATGGTTAAATGAAAATATGAGGCTTAAGGAACCGTCACAGAGCTGAGGTGCTTATCCCATCAAGTCAAGGGGACGTCACTGTTAAAGGAACTTATGGGTTGTTAATATTGATCGCCTGGATGGAGCTTACAGGTGTCAGCTACACAGTCTCTGTTCTTTTTAACTGCTGTGTCTTCTTGTAGTGTTTAAAAAAGATGGACATTTAGAGTTTTGGTTTATAAGTCAGATCGTGGGGAATACTTCAAATGTGTATCCCTGTTTGCCCAACCTGTGTGAAGATGGCATCCATGGAAGAGAAGCTGATAAATCAGAAGAGTGGGCATGGGGAATTAGGGGTAGATGTTTTCTCTCCAGTGGCTGTGTGCAGCCACAGAAGAGAACTGCTGCTGCCCTGTGGCCATGCTCAGAAATGGTGGTATTAGAGCTGTCATTTTTTCCTCCAAACTCAGTAAGTGAGACATTTTTATGTTGCATTCTCCTAGTTGTGAGAGGCATATCCATACTCTGGCAACCTTAACATAGACGGTGGTGAGAACAGGAGTCTCTAGTGACATTTGGGAAACAGCTGCTTAGTGTAAGACTCTGGTAAAAATCTATGGAGATCTACTCTCAAGGAATCAAGTCTTTATCTAAAAGCTCTTTTCACAGCACTTACCTACCATGATGCCTTCGGTCTTAGGTCCCACCATTTAGCTGTAGAGTTAGTGTAATGTGAGCCTTTTGTTTTTTCTTTCTCTGTGTACACACACACGCACACACGCACACACACATACATGTGTGTTCATATGTGTTTTTGTGCACATGTGTTAGCATGTGGGTAGAGGCCAGAAGTCATTAAGTATCTTCTTCAACCTCTTCTCTACTATATTTAGAGACAGGGTGTCTTATAGAACCTGGAGCTCATTAATTAAGGTTGATTATCTGGCCAACAAGCCCTAGGATCCTCCTGTCTGACTCCCCAGCACTGGGAATAGAATTGTGTGTCGCTCCTGCTTGGCTTTTTTACATGTGTGCTGGGGGTCAAACTCAAGTATTGAAGTTTTTGTAGCAAGTGCTTTACTTATGATGCCATCGTCCCAACCTCAAGTCTATTGTTTCCTGTCTAATGCTTGATGGAGTAGAAACGTGAATGGGGAGGGCACTGGGGAAGAAGCAAGCCCATTATCCAGTGTCCTAGGAGATTCAGGATGAGGTAAGACTGGATAGAACATGCATTGCTAGAGCCTGCTTTTTAGTTCTCAAGGTCAGATATGTTGCCTCATGTCTCTTTACCCTGTGTCCTGTTGGCCCCAGGCATTGAAGAAAGAGCTTGAGAAGCACATGGAACATATGTTGGTGTTGACTTACTGGGGCTGTATAGTCTCCACAGCTTCCTACCCCCACCTCCAGCTCTGCTGGCTGTTTCTGTGTGAGCATCCTTGTCTTGACCTTTGAGTTGTGGCTCACTGGGAAGGCTATCACTGCTGGTCCTGTCTGAGATGAGCATGGAGGTGGTGTTGGCCACAGGTGGTAAGTGTTGACCTTGATATGTTTGTGGTACATGCTTGTTGCATGTGGGACAGGACTTAGTACCTATTGTTGGTACGTGAGACATTTGTTGAGGACTTCTCCCTTGCTAAGTGATTTCCCGGTCCTGCACCTACAGTTTTGTTCGAGGCAGTTTCCTCATAGAGGCTGATGCACATGGTTCTTAAGCAGGGCTGCTGTCCAGCGTATGCTGCCTCCTGCTTCATACTGCAAGAGCCATAGACACAGGCTTAGAGGTCTCCAAGGCCTCTGCTTCCTGGGCACACTGAACACAGAACCTGCCTTCGGGGCTTTCTCCAGCTAGCAAGGATTTGTTCCTTGGCAGAATGATCTTCCATTTTCTGTGCTCTTCTGATTCCAGGGTTGGCGTTCTTCTAGGCTGTCCCTTCATTACCCGAAAGAGGAGGTCGGAGAGTTCCTCTCTGACAGAACCGAGCTTGGGTCTTTTCAGCCGCACTCACCTTAATCATGGTCCTTATTATCTTCTACCAAAAACCGTGTGTGCTCGTCGATCCTTTTCCATCTCAGGCTTTTGGATTGTTTTTACATAATTGTTCTTGACTGCATGGTGTACCTCTCCTCTAACTTTTAAGCACACTGATACCTTGTCCATGCTAGGGTGTGATAGGGAAACAGAATTGGACAGTTATGGGAAGCTTGAGTTGGAACCTCAGTCCCATCATTACCATTTATTCATGGGATCTGTTCTATGCCGCACTCTAGTCTCCCACAGGAACTCACCAAATTGAGATGCCTGTCCCCCCCTTCAGTCAAAAACAATTTATATGATACTTTTAGGCCCTCACTTGTTTTGCTTTGTGGCTTTGGGGACATTGGCTGCCTTTTTGGACCAGGAATAGGGTGTGGCTGGCCTAGTTTTCTTCCTTGTCTCCTTGGCACCTCAGTCTGACTGGGCTCCTCTGCCTGCTTGGCTGAAGCAGCTGGTACTAACCTCACACCTCATTGAAGAGTGTTGGCTTTGAAGGTTGTTTGAGATCATCAGAAATCTCCATGTACTTGAGAATTACATGTCTCAGTCAGAACATGTAAAGACAGTAAACAGAACTAAACAACACAGGCTGGGGAGATGGCTGTGCAAACAGCACTGCTGCTCGTGCAGAGGACCTGGGTTTGCTTCCTGGAGCCCCTGTTGGGCAGCTCACAGCCGCCTGCCACTACAGTTCCGGGAGATAGATGTGCATGTGCGTGCACACGTGTGCGCTCACACACGCCCGCATGCACGCACACACACACTAAATAATAATGAAGAATATCCTAAATTGCACTTTAGTTTTTTTAACTGCAGCTTGCAATCTGAGCTCTAGGCCTCTCACTTGCATAGCAAGGTTTTTACCTATTGAGCCATCTAACCTCTAGTGGTAACATTAAAAAAAGTTATTTGAAAACTTTTATTTTCTGTGTGTGTGTGTGTATAGATGTGTGTGTGTGGATGTATAGGCATGAGGACCACGGGGAGATCAGAGGATGACTATGTAAAGTTACTTCTCTTTTTCCAGTTTTACAAGCGTTCTAGCAATTGAAACAGTCACCATGTTTGTGTGGCAGACACCTTTTACCCACTGAACCATCTTGCTGGCACCCATGGTGGTAGCTTTTATTGTTAGGGCTCTTCACGTAATCTGAATGCTAGCATCAAGTGAAGAATGTACAGTGAAACCAAGGAGGCTAGCCCCCCCCCTCCCTCAGAGGTAAGTTTGAATGGTATCTAAGTGCTGCATGGAAGCAGCTGCCTACTTGGGAGTTGAGATAAAGAAAAGAATGTGATTTGGTGGAGATGGGGAGTGAATGGCAGATGCCTGATGAAGCTGGGATCCTGTGAATGGAATTTGTGAGATATGCCTGTCCTCGGAGAATGCCTGTAGAGTTTCTGTGGTTATGTTAATGCTGCGTTGTGCTTTCTGTCTTCATTTCTTTCTATGGGTTATGACTTTTGTATTTACACCCTTTTGTTTGTGGAAACATGTGCTTTTTAGGGGCATTAGGTCTGGAACAACGGTAATTTTCCCAAAGAAGCAGGACTTTATCCTTTCACTTATGGGCTGTGAAACAGAAAATGAAGCCTTGCTGTGCCTTTTCCAGCTTCCCTTAGTGTCAGTCTTTGAGGGATGGTGGAGGAGATGCTAACAGAGGTGTCTACTAGTCACATAGGGAAGTGCCTACACAGATCATATGGCTCTCAGGGTACACAGTGTGAGAGTCCTTCCTCAGCTCTCTGTACCTGGCTATAGCATCCTTTTCAGTCTTGAGCGAGATCTCCAAACAAGAATGCTGTACCATAAAATTGCATACAGTAATCTAGATTTAAGTCCTCATTCTACCCCTGCTCCCCAATACCAGTGTGATCCCAAACAGGCAATGTGGTCCTTACTTACCTTGTTTCCTTTGATGCACAAGACAGACGGGCTGAAGAGATAGTATAGCTGTTAAGAGCGCTTACTATTTTTGCAGAAGACCCAGGTTTGGTCCCCAGCATGCACATCAGGCAGCTCACAAACCACATGTGACTTCGTTTCCAGGGAATCTGACTCCCTCTTTTGGCCTTTGTAGCCACCGGGCAGGTATGTGGCACATATACATACATGCAGTCACTCAGACATACATGTAAAATAAAAATAAATCTTAAAACCAAGGCATCTAAGAGCCCAAGAGTTTCAAAGGCAATACAAGCAGACTTATGAAATCGCAAAAATGGGCTACACCACAGAAATGCTTGTTACCTTTGTGGGGAGTTCAGTGTGATCTACAGTAAATCCTTCTGTGTGTATTGACTGAAACTCTTGGTCTGCTTTCCCCAGCTGGTCATGCTGGACCCAAATAGCCCTTCCTAGTGTCCTGGCGTGCTTAGTTTCTGTAGTTGTTCCCCGTGATGACTTTCTGGTCTTTGCCTCTGTCTGCCTGTCACTTAGATGTTTTGCCCTTTGGCTTGCCTGTTCAAGTGTGGAGGCAGAAAGAAACCCACAATTTGGGGTCTCTTCTTCCATTTCTTATTCTACTAAGGGCCACTTAGGTGTAGCCTAAGATTGTCTGATGGGGGGTATAGGCACAGCACCCCATCATCACATACAGAAATTATATCTAATTAAGTTGCCTAAGTCTTTTTCACACCTCCTACATTTGTGCATTTCTTTTTCTGCACCCAGTGTCCAAATAACATAATTTCCTCTCCGTTGCAGTTCCAATCTGTTGATCTTTTTAGCTCTTGACTCTCTCATCCAGTGCCTTTTCCATCTCCCCTGGAAACTTGTCCTTGAGTTAGAGTAACAGTGTGTCAATGTCTTCAGTGAAGGGGCCCGATAGAAACACTGCAATAGATGTGATCCAGAGAGAGCACCTTGGCCCTCCATCCTGTTCGTTAGTCAGCACCTTGCACTGTTACTAAGCTGTTTGATGTAGTTCATATTTCCTCATTCTGTCAGCAGGATGGTGATGAGATTGTTTTCTGCAGTTCTATAGACAAAGCATGTGATCTTGGAAACATCCCCTTTGTCAGGGAAGGGAAAGACACACGTCAGGATCCCTAGTTACTGTGGTGAGCTTGCCGACTTGTGGTCCATGACCCCTGACTTCATTCTACGTCAGTATTTCTTGCAGTTTTGCCTTTGGTTGGTGCTGGTTTTAGGATGCATATGGAAATGTTACTGCCGTGTTTGGGCTCATGTGCAAGGTGTTGAGATGATTCTGAGAGCCGAGACCTAGGTGGGCATTGGTCTTGGTAGGATGCTGGGAGCAGAGTTGGTGGGTTGTTTGGGCTGGTGGGTAGGGACTCCTCTGTCTCGCAGAGTCATAGTGAGAAGTACAGCTTGCCTCTGTAGAAATTAGAGGTTCACATTATCCTCTAGATACTTGGAGAATACAAAAGAATATTACTCATAGTGGGGAGTCTGCAGGTATTAGAGCAGAAAAAGTGCAGAAATTAAAGGAGAGACAGAGGCTATCGACAGAAGTGTAGCAAAGGATGGTGGGGGTAGACAGGTTAGAGCATTAAGATCCCTGCCTTTCCAGTGGTGGCTCACACCTTTGATCCCAGCACTCGGGAGGCAGAAACAAGCTGATCTCTATGAGTTCTAGGCCAGCCTGGTCTACAAGTGCTAGTTCCAGGAAAGGCTCCAAAGCTACAGAGAAACCCTATCTTGAAAAAACAAACATTCAGACATACCTGCATCAAGGAAAACAACCCAACAATGCTTAAAGTTAGGAAGTCCGTGGGGGGTGCAGTTTTGTCCTTCAGCCCTACCACATAGTGAGATGCTGTTAGTTTGGTTTGCTTAGATGTGGGTTGCATATGGTGTCCTGGCTTCTGTCCAATCCAAGAGGTGCATGCAAGTGCCCAACTGCCTCAGTGTGTCTGCCTGTTGGCGAGCTATGTGTTGAGCTCATCTCCTTGGCGAGTCATTGCAGGACTCTTGGTGGGCTGCTATGCCCATGTGTGTGCACTGAGGTAGAATTGTGGCCCAATCTGCCTCCCATAATGCTGTTCTCTCTCAGATTTGTGGTAGTAGGTATTATTCCTGCCTTTAGTTGTTCTTTTACCTTTGTGTGACTGCATTAAGAGCAAAGTAAAATGGGACGACCGTTTTCCTCTTGCCTTTAAAAAAAAAGACAAATTACATAGAAAATAGACTATGAACTGTTTTCATAGTTTACATTTGTATAATTTATGTTAGCCACATCTCCAAATTTCTTTTCATTGGAAAAGCTATACCATATACCAACTCTCCACTCCTTTATTCCTTCTGTCCCTGGTAACCACTTTCCCTATGTTCTGTGCCTTTGATTTGTCTATAGACCCCTGTTTTGATTGGCATGATTTACTGAGCACAGTGTCCTCAAGGTTCATTCACACTTGCCATACGTTAGAGTCTCATTCCCTTTTAAGGTCAAGTAATGTTCTGTTGAACATCTAGATTTTGTTTTTGTTTTTAATCTGTTTATCCATTGGCCATCACTGGGTCGTTTCCATATTTTGATTGATGTTATCAATACTGCCATAAACATGAATCATGGTTCCCTATACTATTGTTTGGTTAGGTTGATTGTTTCACACTTCATGTTTATCTAGTGTTTATGCCCCAGAGTCCGCAGTGGCTGTCTCTTTGCTTTGTAGGAAGTTTCCCCCTTCGACTTGAGTATCTTCTGGGTGAACTCTTTGCTGGTCTTGCCTTCCTCTTCCTGTGTGTGCTCTGTCTCTCTGTCTCTGTCTGTCTGTCTCTCTCTGATGTGGGAGTGGTCTCCTGTATTTTGTATTACTCTCATTGGTTGAATAAAGACTCTGCCTGGCTTGTAAGATAGGTCAGCCCCACGTTGGGCGCCAAACTGTTGTAAATGGGGGAGAGGTGTGGGTTATGTTCCCAGCGCCTGGCTCCCAGCCCCCAGCCGCTGGCCTGCTCAGCCGCTGGTTGCTTGCTTATGCCCAAAATAACCACATGAGAATTATATTCATTTAAACTCTGCCTGGCCCAACAGCAGCAGCCTCTTCTTGGCTAGCCCTCACCTCATAAACTAACCCATTATAAAAGTCTGTAAGTCACCATGTGGTGACTTACCGGAAAGGTTTAACCTGCATCCATCTGCGACGGGAGCCTCCTGGCGACTGGCACACTTCCTTCTCTCTTCCCAGAACTTCCGTTCTGTCTACTCCGCCCACCTAAGGGCTGACCTATCTTACAAGCCAGGCAAAGTCTTTATTCAACCAATGAGAGTAATACAAAATACAGGAGACCACTCTCACATCATCTCTCTCTCTCTCTTTCTCTCTCTCTCTCTCTCTCTCTCTCTTTCTCTCTCTCTCTCTCTCTCTCACACACACACACACACACACACACACACACACACACACACACTCCTGCTTCTCTGGTCCCCTAAAGTCTTAACATTAGCTGCCTGCTTGCAGGGACTTCTCCCGAGTTACCGATTGGTGAAGATTTTAGTACTGTTTGACTATTCCGTTTCTGCTCTCTCAGACTCACATTTTATCATATGTCTTGCAATGTATGCATCTACCTAGAGGGCTCTTATCTTGATCTGCATGTGCATCAAGTCCACAGCATGGTCTGTGTCCTGACTCTTGGTCACTGACACAGAGTGGGTGGGCTGTCCGTTCTGTTAGCCCATGAAGTCCAACGTTTTTATCACTGCTGACTTCTCAACACCTGGGAAGTACTTAGCTTGTAATAAGCTTGCTTATATATGTATTGGAAGAATTAATAATTTAGTTCCAAACTTGCATCTGAACCACAAGGAAATGAGACCTAGAGTGACTGACTGATCTCAGTCCTTCTAGATGTCTAATGAGGACTAAGAATTTCTCTCACAGAATCCCCAAATCAGAGGCCTCCATGTTTTAGGAGGTGCAAGCAGGCATGTATATGAACACACAAAAGAGTTAACATATATATTTACACATGTTTATATTTAAATCTTTTTTTTTGCCACACATGGGGATAGAACCCAAGGCTTCATTCATGCCAGACAAGGGCTGTCCTTCTGAATTTTATCCTCTAGTCCAAGGTTCATAATTTGACACCATCATGCAGAATCCCATCATAGATTTAGAGGAACATGTGAATGAATGGGGTTTCCACACTGATTATCAGCTTCATTTTGGCAACTGGTTGATTAACATGAGCTCAGGTCACTTAAGGAAACTGGAACTTTGTAGGGCAAAGTAAGACACGCTGAAAGTGAGCACGTGACCTGTAAGCAGAAAGGTTCAACACATCTGACAGGCGAAGCCAGCATGCAGGAGGGTTGGGGGGCTCAGCCCAGCGTGCATGAGGGTGGGGGGATCAGCCCAATGTGCAGGAGGGCGGAGGGGTCAGCCCAGCATGCACGAGGGTGGGGTGGGTCAGCCCAATGTGCAGGAGGGTGGAGGGAGTCAACCCAGCATGCAGGTAGGGGGGTGAACCCAGGTGCAGGAGAGTTCAGGGGTCAGCCCAGCGTGCAGGAGGACAGGGGTGGGTTTTTGCTTAGAATGCTTGTTTGCTTCTGAGCAGAAAATCACACCTCAGGAGAGGGAAAAGGAAAGAGGGGGGGCTTTCTCTGCAGGCCCATACTCACTGCTGGCTTGTCCTGGCTTGACTGCTCCCTAGAGTGCCCCCTCCCTTCCTCGCACCAGCTTCTAGTTGTGAAGTTCACTGTTGGGAGTACAAGGTGAGGATGAAGGTATGTGACCTGCTGAGGCTGAGTCCTGGGAAGGCCTCACAGTGAGGCAGAGCCTGGGAGCAGGTGGGAGCATTAGCTCCTGGACCCTGTATGCTGCTTTAAAGATATGGACACAGTGAAAAAGGCTAAGAGCCTATTACAGGAGTCTTACTCTAGATTAGACGCTTTGAATGTTGGACTTTTGGATATTTTAGGACCAGAAAGGCGTGTAGAATGCCTGTTAGAGAAATGAAGTTGTTTTTCGGAAGATGTCTGGAAACAGTTGCTCTTCTGCTGAAGCAAACCCAGCTCCATCCTGCACAGATCTGTTTGGCTGCAGGTGCCTTACGTGGAGGGGACACCCGAGTGTGTTTCCTTGCCTTGGAACTAATTCCCTGTACATTTTCCATTTCTCAATTGGCATGGTAGGATAAAAGCGCCTCGTCCTTCTCTAAATTCCGAGCCACACACAGCCTTGGTTTTTATGCTCCCAGCCTTCAGAACTGTGCTTTATGCACATAGATATTTAGATTGTTTCTATGGTGAGATGGCTCTTCTTTAGGGTGGCAAAGAACAGTTTGCACATCCAGATTACACTGTGTTTTTAAATTTCTGTTCTCAAAGTCACCCATGTAATAGAAATCCCTTACACGCCTGTCATTGCTCTCACTTACTGAATGTGTCAGGTGGCCAGGCTGTCTGTCTGTATGAAATAGAAATGTACATATATAGTGTAAACACGTCCTCCTTGACACATGAAGATAAAAGGCTTAACATGAATTGTGTCTGTTTACACTTAACACAGAAAATTCTACTCTGACAAACTCTAGAGTATCACCAGTGTTTGTTACCATAACATTGTTTCCCCTCCCCATCTGATTTTCTGGTTAGTCGCCCTTTACTGCAGGCCCCACTTCTCCCTCCCCGGGGGCTGTGCTCTCAGACCTGAAAGGACAGCAGAATCAGCTGCTATGGGAGGCTATGTCTTCACCCCATTTTTTTCTTGGCCTTAGTGAGGTTCATGTGTTTTCTATAAGGGTTGTTTTTCTCAGCTAGCTTAGGCAGAGTCAAGAAAAAGAGATGCAGGTGCTGAGGAAATGGCTCAGTGGTAAAAACACTTGCCATGCAAGCCTGGGGGACCTGCCTGTGTTTAAATCCTAAGCACTCAGGTAAAAAGCCGGGCATGGGTGCATGTACCTATATTCTCAGCATTTGGGAGTGAGCAGGGTGTGGAGGGAGGTGGTTCCAGGATTTCCATGGCTAGCTAACCGGGTCAAAAGGGCAAGCTTCTGGCTCAGGGAGAACCTTTCTGATGGTAGTAAGGTGGACAACAATAGAAGATGAGTTGTCCTACCTCCTCTCTTCACAGGCAGGCATGTATGCACACGCGTGCATGCACACATACACAGAGGGAGAGGGAGAGACACAGGTGTCTTTTCCCTGGGTTATGCTGCAGATCTTAGTGGGTGCAGAGAAAGGGTAGTGACGAGAGAGTTAAGGGTCATTTCCTGGGTCTCAGAGAATGGTAATGGAAACATGTAAGTCAGCATCTGCCATTTCTCAGATGTACAGATTTTGGGGCCACTTTGTGACTTAGCAAACCTCAGAAATGTAGTATGGTTCTGTTGCATGTTGGGGAGTCTGAAAGCCGTCCTACGTGCAGAGTGAAGCAGCCTCTGCCCTGCTACCTTCTTACTCTCTTTGCTGCACTTGTTGCACCCCTGGGTTCCCTCAAGCTGCCACCAATCTTCTGCCTGAAGGAGAGCAAACCCTTGCCTATCTTCAGGGATTCTTCTCTTTGTAGGCCACTTGGGATCTTACGTTTTGAAATCGATCCTATGTCCTGAAAGCAAGTGTTGGGGTCTTTTTGGGTCTGCCAAGTATCTGTTGGCTTTGAGAGGAAGAAAGGGTGCTTCACGACTCGCCTGCTCAGCTGTGAGCAGAGGCCGTGTCTGCCTCACATGCTGGGGAGTGTTTTCTCCCTCCATGCAAGGATTTTTTGACAGGCAGGCATGCTGCATGGCTTTCTTGTTTGTGGCTTGTGCCTTTTGAACAGTGTGCTGTCATTCACGGACCATCCTGATTATCCTCCCTTTCTGTCATGCAACACCCAGAGGCCGGCAGTGTCGGTTAGAATCCAAAATGGCAGGTTGCTGGGTCCTGCCTTGTATTTTGTGGCTTGGGCTTGTCTTCTCTTCTGGAATAAGTAGGTAGTTTCTTCCTATTTTTCCTTTGTTCTATAAATGGGGGTGGGAGTGTAAATAAGGAAATGGCCCTTCTCATGGAGCTTCCAGTCCCAGTTTGTGTGACATGTGACTTCTGTTCCCAGTGGTCTTCACTGGTTGAAGTGGCCAGCTGGCTGAAGGTAGCAAGTCCTTCATACTGTCTGCATATTGATTGCCTGTGAAAGACACTTTAGTTATGTCTCTCTGTGCTTCTTCGCTGAGTCCTGAATTTCTATCCTCTACTGAAAATAATAACAAATGACTTGATACCTAATAGTTTTAAGTACATATTTGATACAGTAACAGTTCAATGTTCCTGTAAATTTAAATCAGATTAATACGCCTGATTTACAGTGGTTTAGAAAGGATAATATTCTTTAGGTTGGGCATAGGAAAATTTTGTTTTCTCATTTCAGATGAATGACATGGTTGCCATGAGTTTAAAGGGTTTCGAGTCATTGACTGAAGCTGGGTAAAAGCGAAGTGGAGAAATGAGAGCTGGGGAAGGAGATGGGAGGGAATAGTTGGGAGAACGGTTGAAGCGCTTGTATTAGCATAGTGCTCTGGGTGGATGATGTGTAGGTTGTAACCTGCTTGAGGAGAGAATGGAGCAGTGTGTGAAGGGGAAGCCCTGTCAAGGCAACAGGCTTTGGGGAGGGAAGACTAGCTAGCAAGTGCGCATGTTAGCAGGGATATACTAGGAGATGACATAGAAATAGAAGGGGGTTAATCATGGGAAAAGTCACAAGAATCCATTAGGTTTGGAAGGGAAGCCCAGAGGGTGGGTGTTATAGACAGCATGTGTTCCAGGTGATCCTGGAATACATATTACTGGCCCACATTCTGGTCACGAATATATCCACCTACCTATTCCCTGTCTTCGAGAGCTTTCTAATAACTCATTTCATTTTCTTCCCTGACACTGATCCATGCTCGCAGCTTCCATATCTTGTGGCCCTGTAACTTGCTCAAGTCAAGAATAAGTCTTCCCAGTTCTTGTCATTCACCAGGCACACATGCTATCTGGTAACTTGCTCATGACAGAACCAAGGCTTTGTTGCCTTCTCTGGATCTGTCTCCTCATCCTTAACGTAATGATTATGTGATCGCAAGTGAGCTGTGGTTGGAAGCCTCATAGAAGAAGACAAGGACCCTCAGAATTGTCGAGCATGTTTGACATGCTGAGTTTGCCTTCTTTCATTTCTTCTGTCTTAGGGGCCTTATTTTCTCAGCAAAGTGAACAAACTAGACCAAATGGACTCATGATCTAGGTTCTCAAGTTTTGTCCGTTTTCCCTGCTGTCCCACCTCATCATCATATCCCAGCACGGTTCCTTCAGTGGCTGTAATGCTATACTCAGCTTTGAGTCTGTCCTGGATTAACCCTCCACAGGGCCTTTCTTGGCCTTCTCTCCTCTGTGGGATCCTGGAGAGAGGCTCGGTTCCTGTGAGGTCGTGTTCATCTCCTCCCAAGATCCTTCTCTTCAGGGTCCTCCCATTCATTTCCTTTGACCCTTTGCTCCCATGACCTCCTGTCACTCTGCCTATCTCTGGCTTCTGTAATCTACAGATTGTTCAAGACCCTGTCTTTGATGCTGCCTCTCGTTTGTCCTGTTGGAAATTGGAATAGGGTTTCTCTGTGCCTTCCACCCGTCTTGCCCTGTCTTGACTGACAGTTGTTCACCGTGGATCTTAGCTCCTGGTTTTTGCTATGAGCTTCTTTGTATCTCTCATGGAGTCAAATTAGTAAATTATGTGGGCCAGGAAACTTTATGGCGTCTGAAAAGCTTTGGTAATGGCTGGGATTATTAAATGCTTAGTAAATATAGGAACCAAGACTGTTTCTCTGTGTGCATTTTAAATTTTTGAAAATAAAAGGTTCAGGGTCTAGATTTCTATACTCTAGAAAGATGGCTCAGTGGTTAAAGTCAGCTTCCACATTAGATGACTCTCCACACACTGGCCTGACACCCTTTTCTGGTCTCTTTGGGTACCTGCTCACATGCACGTGCACACCCACACCAAAGTTAAAAAGAAAGAAAGAAAAAATAAAAAGTTCTAGTATTGAGGTCATTTTGCTGAAAAACTGTTATAACCTACAAATGCCAGAGCTAGTTTCTCTACTTTTAGGTTGTGTCCTAAGAAAGTGCTCTTGGATATTTGGAATACTGTTTATAATGCAAAAAAAAAAACCCAACAAAAACCAAAACAACAACAACAACAAAAAAAAACCAGAGATGGCCAAGTATCTTAACTGTAGGGAATCACTTAAAAGGAATTAAGGAATTGTACTTTAAATAATTTAAATAAATAATTTAAAACTAGTTTCCCCTTTTTAAATAAAAAGCAGTAAAAACAATTAGTGTGTCTGTGTGTGTACATTTGGTGTGCAGGTCAGGACATCTTGCTGGAGTTGGTTCTCATCTTCCACAGTGGGTCCTAGGGATTGAACTCATAGTTGCTCATCAGGTACCTCTCTCTCCCTGCTGAGCCACCCTGCAGGCACCTAGTTTTTCTCTTTAAAAATACGAAGTTGCACAAAGACTGGTTAAGTGTTCATGTTAGCTAAGTGAAATCTACTTACAAATGTTATGTTCTTGTTTGATTTTTTTCATTATTTGCAGAGAAAAGCTTGGCAATCTGGTTTATCTGTGTCTGTTGAGATCATTAGTGACTTTTACAGACTTTGCTATCTCCAAACGTCTTTAGGAAACATCTTACTCAATTAACACAGCGCATTATGTTAAAGTTATAGCATAACAAGTTAGAAGTGTGTGCCTCTTCCTTTTTTTAAAAATATTTATTTATTTATTATGTATACATAATAAATTTATATTTATTTATTATTATTACATTTATTTATTATGTCTGTGTGTATGTTTGCAGGTCAGAAGAGGGCACCAGACCTCATTACAGATGGTTGTGAGCCACCATGTGGTTGTCAGGAATTGAACTCAGGACCTTTGGAAGAGTAGGCAATGCTCTTAACCACTGAGCCATCTCTCCGGTCCCATGCCTCTTCCTTTCATACCGTGTTTTATTCGGTTATTTCTTCTGTCCATATCAAATGGTGTCTGCTCTCCAGGTCACAGGAACTGTTCTTGAGTAGACGTCATTGTTGGATGTCTTTTGGGCTAGACACTGTAGTAAGTTCTTGACATTTGGCTGCTGAGCTTTGTCTAGGCATTGGGAACTTGCACTCTATTGAAGGGTTGGGTGGGGACTGAGAAGCTTGGCAACTCTGGGCTAGACTGAGTTATATCATGGACTTTTGCATGCAACCCTATGTGACCTTGGGCTGAAAACTTTAGTTTGGATGGTTAATGTAGCTGTCTTCTCCCATGGGTCAGTGAGCATGTCACATCTGGATCACTGTAGGTGCATGAGTGACAATAACTAGGTAGCTATGCAGGTGTGCAGTCTGCAGCCCATATCTTACTAGTTTGCACTGAAAAACTGAGCCGCCTTTTATGATAATACAGGTTTCATGGAAACTCACTGTTCGGGGGACTTAGAAAGTCATTCATTTTTAAGAATGATCTCTGTTTAACAGTGCCCGGCTTTGCCTTCTTGTCTCCCCTTCAGTTTGTGGGCCTGGCATTGACATCCGCAACGACTACCAACAGCTGAAGCGCCTGGAAAACTGCACAGTGATTGAGGGCTTCCTCCACATCCTGCTCATCTCCAAGGCCGAGGACTACCGAAGCTACCGCTTTCCCAAGCTCACGGTCATCACCGAGTACTTGCTGCTGTTTCGAGTGGCTGGCCTCGAGAGCCTGGGAGACCTCTTCCCCAACCTCACAGTCATCCGTGGCTGGAAACTCTTCTACAACTACGCACTGGTCATCTTCGAGATGACCAATCTCAAGGATATTGGGCTTTATAATCTGAGGAACATTACTCGGGGGGCCATTAGGATTGAGAAGAATGCTGACCTCTGTTACCTCTCCACTATAGACTGGTCTCTCATCTTGGATGCAGTGTCCAATAACTACATCGTGGGGAACAAGCCCCCAAAGGAATGTGGGGACCTGTGTCCTGGGACCTTGGAGGAGAAGCCCATGTGTGAGAAGACTACCATCAACAATGAGTACAACTACCGCTGCTGGACCACAAATCGCTGCCAGAAAAGTAAGAGTGCGCGACAGGGGACTCTGACTTTCTGCTTCTTGTTTTCTCTCTTCCCCCTCCTTCCCTTTGTCTCTGTCAGGACGGGGTGAGGTTCTCTCACGTGTTCACATTGCCTTGTGGACATGTTTCCTGAGAGGATGGGAAGGGGTTGGCCTTGGCTTGCTTTCCTATGTAGGTGGAAGCTGAGAGTACAAGACTGGGGCCTGGATGGAGGCCAAGTCTGGCTAGAAATAATTCTCTGTATTGGGGGCTAGAAGTTTACTAAACTTTAGCTTCTGTGATGGGAAATGTGACTTGGTGTGCTTTGTAAGTCCCTGATTGGGCAGACTGGAGATTTATATAGGTCTATTCTCATAGTCCTTGTGTAAAAGGATTATATAGTATCATCATCATCATCATCTTTGTAGAGCAAGAGTTCCTTCTCATGAGTTTCAAACGTGGAATATGGCTGATTAGAGGAAAAGTGTAGCACTCACACTAGTATCCTGTGAAAGTGACCCATGGCTCTCAGGACACTGGTATTTAGGAGACCTGGTTTAATATGGAACACTTGATAGATAGGAGACCTATGTGCTAGTTTCCAGGAGTCCCTGGTCAGTCTCTGCTTGAGACAGCTCTGTAGAAGGGTGTGTTTTTGAAACCCTGGACTTTCATTTCCATCACTGTATACCTATTGGGAAGGTTTTATGCAGTCACTTAGTGAAGGAAACTTGAAAACATTCAGCGGTCCCCGAGTCATGTGATGATGCTTGTTTGTTTATCTACAATGCACATATTTCCTTTGTAGAATACCTGAACTCTTATCCTAATGTGATAAATGCCATGAGAATCAAGTTGTTGTTTTTTGTTAGCTAGAATGTGGCTGTGGTTCAGAGAATTTGCCTTATTGCAATCAATAATTCAACAATATTTAGACATAGTGGCCAGCAAAGTTTTCCCTCAGCATGTTAGCTGTTCTTTATCGGCTGACCCAGTTAAAGACTCAAAGGGTCTATATATCCTAACTAGTTATAGAGCCCACCTCAAAAGAAAAAAAAAAACCCAAACTCCCAGGTTGATAGGCTTGTCTAATCTGTGAACTACATATAATCAACTAATGCAAGGTCATCCTGTACAGGTAGCTGATTTAACACCCCTTTAGTTGTGGCCCTAGTAGGAAGCCACACATTGTTATGTTTCCTGTAATTTGATCTATGTGTGTTTGTGTGTGTGTTGGGGAGGGCGGTTGTGGGGTGAGGTGTGTGTATGTGTGTGTTGGGGGAGGGTATGAGTTATAATAGTAGAGGCCAGGATCCTACTGGTCAGTACCTTGATGAGCTAAGTGGGAGGTATTTACCTGGTTGATGTAAAACAATTTCCTATCTTTTGTCTTAAATTTCCTGTCTTTGAAAAAACAGAAATCTTTTTGGTTGGTTTTGAGATAAGGTCTCAATCTGTAGTTGTGGCTGGCCTAGAACCTGCTACTCTTGAATTCATGACAGTTCTCCTGCCCTAGCCTCCCAAGTCCTGGCATTACAGGAATGTGTTTCCTTGCCCATTGCAACAAATTATTTTATTTATTTTAATTAAAAAAACTAATGTATTTGGATATTTTATCTGCGAGTATGACTGTTCACCACAAGAATGTAGTGGTGGTGTCCATGGACCAGAATTTCAGACAGAACTGCCATGTGAATACTGGAAATCAAACCTGGGTTCTCTGAAAGAGCAGACAGTGCTGTTAAGAGCTGAGTCATTTTTCCAGGCCCCCAAATTTTGTTTTTAAAGTAGCCTTGACATTTGAAAAATTTTATCTTAGAAAGCATCCTCAGAGATTTGAATGCAGAAATGAGAGTCCGGGTGACTGGGCTGGCCTGAGCTGTGGTTAGGCCTGTTCCTAGAACTGTCATGTTACCCTTTAATGGTGACCAAAGTAAGTATAGGCAAGCAAGCGCTTTGGGAGCTTATGAGCTGTGCGCAGAGGGAAGTGCTGTTTACAGCATCATTAGATAACACCTGCTCAGCGGTTCACGGCCACCTTTGTCTCGCCACGCTCTTCAGCGGTTTCTGAAGAAGTTCAGGGCAGAGATAAGGCCTGTATTCTGGGTCAGAGTCTGAGGTCTGTAGCCAGAAATTACCAAGTCATTTAAATTGCGTAGGCTGTAGTTTCTTCATCTTCAAAATGGCACGGAACCTGCCTCCCTCACAGAGTGATGGAAGGTTAAAAAGAAAACAGTGAAAAGCAGCCAGGGTTAGAAATTGAGTCCTGATGCCAGAGAGCCTGTTGACTGGAACTGATCTTCCCAAGGCCATGTTCTGCAGCCTTTTCCTTGGCCAGCTGTGCCAGTCCTACTGATGTGTTCTGTGATTTCACAATGGAGTGAAACCACAGAGTCCATTCAAGGATATTGTCTTTGTACCCTAACCTGAAAACTCAGCCAAGGTCACCGGCTCCTGTAGGTTTTCTATTTCGACTAGAATTCTTCTCCTCTGCTCAATTCCTATACAGTCTGTGCTGTCATGTGTATAGTAGCCACTAGCCACGTGTGCCTGAGCTGTGTGGCCTGCCTCAAGGAAGACCCGCAGGATGTAGTATATAGGAGAAATTCTTGAACAATACCATGCAGTTTTTTTTTTAACTGGTTCTATACTGAAATAATACTGTGATGGATATATTCACAAAAGAAAACTGCACTATTACAATCAGTTCACCTGCCTCCCTTGACTTCTGGATGTAGCCACTAGAATGTTTGCAGTATAGATGACTGGCATTCTCTTTACTCTGGAGAGTACAGCTTTAGTGACTTCCTTTGAGGCTAAGTTCTTCCCTTCATCATCTCTAGACAGCTGGCTTCAATCATACTGTCTCATCCTGCCTGTCTCCAGTCAGAGAGAGCCCTTGATTATCATTCAAGAGCCAGGGCAAGGGTATTGAGTCCTTACAGAATGCCCACCTTGAGTTCACATAAGCCATTTAAAATGAATATGTGAAGAATTCCATTCAGCTGTTTCTTGCTGGCTAGTGGCAGAAGAGGGAGGACATCAACGTCTGAAGAGAAATACCATGTGAAGTTGTTGCTGTAAAGGGGGAGCCATTGGTTGTGCATTGCTGATCGGCTGCTTTTACTTGATGTGTTCACCCTTCTTGGGTCATATCTGCTGGTCAATGGTATGGAGGAAGCCTACTAAAGAGAGACCCCACTATTGGCTGCATTCTTTGTATTTCTGATTTTATGCAGGCTCGAGTTGTTCCTAAACAGTGAGGGGCCCTGAAGGAATTGTGCTGTGACCTTTTTGCTTTAGTCAGGAAATAACTGGCAATGTCTTCACATATGATCATTGGACTGTCCTTGTTTCGAAATGGCTTCTGCTTCTCCATCTTCCCCTGTAGCTGCTGCTTTGTTGGCTTCTACCAGCTTTAGTAGCTGGTAGCTGCCAATGGAACTTAGCCTATTTGGACTGCTGTAACCATTTCACAAGACTGATGACTTATCAACAATGGCTTTGTTTCTCACAGTACTAGAGGCGGGCGGTCTAAGAAAAGGTGTTGACAGGTTCTCTGTCTGATGAGGGCCTCCTTTCTGGGTTCACCTTACCTTTCCTCCATGCTTTCACATAGTAGAAAGGGGCAAGGCAACTTTCTGGTGTCTCTTTTACAAGGGCACTAATCCCACTTACAAGGACTCCATCCCCATGACTTAATCACAAAGCCTCACCGTGTGCTCAGATACTAGATTTTGGTGTGTGAATTTTGGAGCACAATTATTCAGACCAAGGCATGGCCAGAGTCTCAACCCTTTCTCTCACTTCATTGTATTTACTATTCCTTTAGCATCCTCTTGTCCTTATCTAAGTTGCAAATAAAGTCTCAAGTCCAGGCCTCTTTTTGAGCTTTTTCTGTTTTTGTTTCTGAGACAAAGTTTCTTTGTGTAGTCCTGGCTATCCTAGTTAGGGTTTTTAATTGTTGTGAAGAGACACCATGACCATGGCAACTCTTACAAAGGAGAACTTTTAACTGAAGTGGCAGCTTACTGTTTTAGAAGGTTAGTCCATTTTAATCATGGTGGGAAGTATGGCAGTGTGCAGGCAGGCATGGTCCTGGATACATCTTGATCAGAAGACAACAGGAAGTAGATGATGACACTGGGAATAGCTTGAGCATAGGACACCTCAAAGCCCACTCCCACAGTGACACATTTCCTTTAGCAAGACCACACCTCCTAATAGTTCCACTCCCTTTGGGGCCATTTTCTTTCATACCACCACACTAGCCATCCTGAAACTTGTTTTGTAGACCATGCTGGTCTTGAAGTCAGAGATCTGTCTGCCTCTGCTTCCAGAGTGTGGGATTAAAGGCATGCACCACCACCTGGTGGCTTTTTGAGCTTTGAACTTTATCCATTCATAAGAAGCCCACCCCCAGCAGCTGACTGTCCCACGGAATGTCTTCTCATTTCTGTGCTTTTTCTGTGTTCCACCCATGGGGGACAGCACTGTTGTTCCTCCATTTGTTGGTCACGCCAGAAACAGTACAACTAGAAACCTCTTCTGAGATGCTCCCTTTTCTGATTGGACATCCATGCCCTTGCCATCCCAAATGTTGCTTTACTCTGCCGTTCTCCACCCTGTTCATTGCTTACAGTTGTTATGCCCAAATCCGCGAAGCCCAGCAAAAGCCAACAAGGACACCGAGTCCCGTATGTAAAAGCAAAGAGCCTTTATTTTCAGCAAGCTTACAAGCTCGGTCTCTCCACATGCCCAACGTATTGGAATAAACAGAGCCTTTTGAAGCTCAGTTAGAATTGGGTTTTTATAGTAGTAAAGGAGTGGGTGAGGGGTTTTTGAGGTTTAGGACTCCTGATTGGCTGACATTTGTCTAGGGGTGTCCTGGTGAGTGGGTGCTGGCAGGTGGTCCTTTTTACAGCGGTTGGAATGTTAGGCATTTCCTTAGGATGATCTGTTTTTGGGTGGTGCTCAGATAATCTGTTTGTGGTTCTTCCTGCAGCCAGGTATTGCTGCAAGGTAAACTTTTATTAAATTTATCAATGGCCAAGTTCTGCTCTGGCAGGTGATAATGGTTGGAAGTAAAGAACTTCCTTTGGGTGACCTGCCCATATTTATCTTATTATGGCTGGCTCCCACAACAGTGACTTAGCTTTTCTCCAGCCTCCTGTTCTGTGGCCTCCCACTTTGCTTGGCACCAGTGACTGTCCCACCTACACTTCTGTAGAAGGGCCTTAGAAGGGTCTTGCTCTTCCCCCTCCCCATTTTACTGCATCATGCAGTGCTGCTCCTCCCTCCCTCCTACGTGTAGCATCCTTGACACCCTTGCTCAGTTACCTTTGTCTGGACTTGTCTGCCATCCTCTGCTCTCGGACCTGGCTGAGTTCTACAAGGAGTTTCCTTTTCTACAAGAAGACCCCAGGACTTTGTAGCCTCCAGTAGTTCTGTCTCCTGGCACTGGGCAGGTTGGTTTTTGAAGTATTGTGTAAATCCTGATAGTATCTTTCCATGCAAGGCTGTTACTCCAGTGGTGAGCCCTGCTTTGTGAAAATCCACCTTCTTCCAAGCAGAGAGATTATAAAATGTGGTTCTGATGTTCTCTCTGTCCCTGCCACCGTCACAGCTACTGAGGAGCAATACCATGCAAACCGTCTCTAGTCTTATTTGGTGGAGAGGATCTACTGTACATAGGAGGTCTTCTCTCTCTTGCCATTGTCAGAATGACCCAAGGCCCAAGATGCAGAAGTCTAAAAGGTTGATTCTGGCTCCAGAAGCTGTTTATTAGGTTGTGCAGCCATTTGCTGAAGACCAGCCTTCCAGAGGTGAATCTTCCTGAGTACCTGTGGATTTCTGACTTCTCAGTGGATTTACTTAAGATGATGTTTTGATACAGAGGCTTTCTGGTATTTGATTTTATGTATGGACACTGCCACTAAATAAATAATAAAGTCAAATAAAAAAATTTAAGTAAAGCCTAAGACCTTACTGCTAAACTTGACCTTTAAATGCCTCTTTGCCTGCCAGAGTCAGCAGCTTGTTACCAGCTCACAGCACCCCTATTGCATGTTTGGAGGCCATGTCTTTGCCAGAAAATTCACAAAGCTTCACTGGAAGCTCACTTTGTTGGCAGGGCACCCTTGTTTCAGTCAAAAAGACACTGACTGGGGCAGTGGTCCTGCAGAGTGTGGCATTTCCTCCTGTCCTAAAAATGAGAAACCATTGTGGCCCATCTCAGGATGGGTTCAGAAACTCAGAATGAAGGCCGATAGTGTAAAACAGACAATTCTGGGTCTTGTTATTTTGTTTTGCCCTGATACCAGTTCTTAAGTTCTTGTTTATCAAATACTGGTCACCAGGGCAGCGTAGGCTCCCCCCCTCTTCTTTGCATTTCTTTGCAGGCTGGTAGTATATTTTCCCCTGGGAAGAAAGTGGAAGGCTTGTTCAAGCATTTGTAAATCCCCCGGAGTTTTTGTGCTGTGAGAGTCCAGCAATGTATTTGGTAGGATTTTATTTTAACTTTTAATCTTCAGCTACCTCGGAAGACCCAGAGTATGTCTGGAAATGTGGTGGAGTCTACCTCTAAGCTCCTGCAGATTGCTAAAATAGATCATGATGTAAACCTTCATGGACCCTGATGGGTAGGCAGACCCAGAGTTGAACTAGTGGGCTCTGGCTTCTCACATTGTGTTAAGAGCTTGTCTTCATTCCCCGGAATGCCTCTGTTCTGGTCAGCTGCTCCCACTGTGGGGGTGATCTTTATTTAGAAGGGGTCACATGCCCTAGGCCTCAGTGCTATATGCCTTTTATAGTCGGGTGTGGAGATCGCATTCTGCCCTTCTGATGGCTAGCTCCTTGAACTGAGTGTTAAAGCAGATTGTGTCCACGTTTCTTAGGGACACCACTCAGCAGACTTCAGATTTTAGAGCAGCGTGTCTACTTCCAGAGAGGATTTGCTTTGGGCTGATTCCTCCAGTTAAGGCGTCACTCTTCTGAACCCACCTTAGAAGTTATTTATTTATTTTTCACTAGGGATGTCATCTTAGGAACTGCAAGGAGTTCAGACTCTCTTCATAGTGTTTGTTTATTTCAACTCAAGGTTTTCGGAGTTATATCTTGAGTTCCTATTTCTTGGCTAAATAAATCAGAAGTTCTGATTTATTCCTGATAACTTCTTTCTTTGGGTGCGTTGTGTTCCTCATATGTATGCCAGTGTGACGTTCTTGACTAGAGTGGGAGTGACATGGAGCCTACGGGCCTGTGGCTAATCTCATCCTGGATTGCATTCCTCAACACCAGTGTGTCATGGTTCAAAAAGCAAGTTCGGCAAGTGGTGGGCCTGGAAGCCTTCCTTTGGAAATGTGTCTCCTTCCTGCTCATGGCCTAATGAATCAGGGACTCAGGTTTAATAAGGTTGGGGTCTCTGAGCTTGGTCCTAGAGTAGAATGTTCCCCTTGACATGGAGTAGCATGGCAGGGCTTTTCTCCATCCATGAAACAGAGATGATCAGATAGTAACTGAAAGCTCCCACCAAACTGCCCAGCGTTTAGTGAGTTCTTGGTCAATGGTAGCAGCTGCTGCTATTTTAAAAATAGCTGTGTTCAAAGACCATCTAGAAGTTTGAGCATTAAGCCAGGCTGACTATTTACTGCCGTATCTTAAGTGGTCTTTCCCTTTCCCTTTTCCTGAATTGCCAGCATTCAATTGCCATAAATAGCAGGGCATAGTTGAGGAGTGGTTCTGGCTAATTTAATCTGGATTGTTCAAATCTTCATGTCTGCCCAGATAAGCCATATCTTTTAAGAACACTCAGTGATGTGCATACGTCTGTGTCTAGATGCCTCTGTAGACCTTATAGGTGTATGTAGACTCCACTTCTTTTGTTATCAAACTCCATGAATTTATTCTGCTTGCAAACTTGGTATTTGGGAGAATTTGAGAAATACCAACAGATTTTTCTGTATGATGTTGACATTAAATATTATCTTTTGAAACTTTGTTCTCCCTTTCTGAGAGCATTAAAGTGGTTAGAGAGTGGGCATAGTTTTTAGTGAAGATAACAAAGAGGCACATTTTTATTGGTGACAACTGCAGGTCTCACAGAGTTAAGGTAGCAGCCATCTGTTTCAGACTGGAGCCTGTGCCTATTTATGCTCTTCTTTGGGTAATAATAGCTGTGTGCATACTCGTTGGTGCGCACACATGTGTTTGCATTTGCACATTTGTGTGTGAGTGTTTGTGCATGTGTTTGTGTTTGTGCATATGTAGTCTTACCACTGTCTTTCCCACCCAGCTTCCTCTGCTGTTTTGTTTTGTTTTCCTCCTCTCACTCCTTGCAGGAAACAAACACTGGCTCTCTGTGTCCTCTCTTAGTTCTTCCTTCCGTTCCAGGGGATCAGGTGGGTGGGTAAATGTTGTGCAGGAATGCCAGGCCCTCTCCCGGAAGCTGGGCTTCTGTTCTGTCCCATTGTTGAACAGAAGTTGCTTATTGGTTTTTTTTTTTTTTTTGCCTTGGTCACAAACAAAGACTTGGTCCTCAGTCCTCTCTTCTTCCTGCCATTTGTTTTCCTTCATGGAACCACGTGAGATGGCAACAGAGACTTGGTAGCTTGATACTCAACCTTGTCAGCTTTGGTTAAAGAAACTGTCAGCCTGACCACATATGTAACTGCCTCAAATTTGTCTTCACAAATCTTAATGCAGACACTGGATAATGTAGTCAGGCATGCCTAGTAGTTTCCCCTACATACTCTGTGACCTCCAGCAAATGAGTAAAACTATATATGTGTTCAACCCTTCATAGACTATCTATGATAAAGTTCAGTTTAAAAGTTGGACACAGGCAGAGATTAGCAACAATAATAGCATGCTACAGTTACAGCAGTATATAGTAATAAAATTGCCAGCACCACTCAGGATTCCTGCACTTTGGGTTTGTTATTAAATAAAAGAATGTTTACTTGAGCACAAACCCTGTGACCTGAGAACCAGGGAGAGTACTAATTGACAAATGGGAGAGTGGCCTATATGGGGAGAGACAGACAGTGATGATTCACATCCCAGGCAGGACCAATGGGCACAGCTCGAAGTTTCATCATGTTATGGCTCTGGTACTTTAAGAGAAAAGTCATGCCCAGTCCCTCCCCCATCCGCTGAGGCAGGCTGATCTTCAGCTTCCGGCCTGAGAGCTCTCTATTTCCTGTCTTCCTCTTGGAGAGGCAGGTTCTGTCTCTCTCTCCCCACTCCCCCCCCCCACTT